>JADRCH010000046.1:297084-334236 GCA_019843965.1 Rhynchomys soricoides
ACCCCTCACAGGCTCACCTCTCACCCCTCACCCCTCACAGGCTCACCTCTCACCCTTCACCCCTCACAGGCTCACCTCTCACCCCTCACCTCTCACCTCTCACTCCTCACCCCTCACAGGCTCACCTCTCACCCCTCACCCCCCACAGGGTGCTTTGAAGTCATGCAGCATGACAATTTTTTTGTTTTGTTTTTTTGTTTTTCGAGACAGGGTTTCTCTGTGTAGCCCTGGCTGTCCTGGAACTCACTCTGTAGACCAGGCTGACCTCGAACTCAGAAATCCGCCTGCCTCTGCCTCCCAAGTGCTGGGATTAAAGGCGTGCGCCACCACTGCCTGGCTCAGCATGACAATTTTTACAGAAGCATACAAGCAGGTACCAGGGACAGGAAGGATGAAACTATGTACCCCATGGCCGCGCTCGGCTTTCTGCCTTTCCTCCGGTCCTCTCATGGCCGCGCTCGGCTTTCTGCCTTTCCTCCGGTCCTCTCTTTTCTTTTCTTACATTATTGTTCCCTCCTTATTCTCCTTTCAAAAAAAAGAAAGGTTTTATTTTTTTGAGACAGGGTCTCAGGCTGTCAGGTGGCAGGCTTGCTCTAAGCCCCCTATGTAGTAGATGCCTTTGAACATGGATGCTCTTGCCTGTACCACCTGAGTACTGGACTTACACATATTGTTACCACGCTGGCCCCAGGGCCTCACGTATGCTAGGCAAGTGCTCCATCCACCTGAGATACAGCCCTAGCCCTAATTATTCTTGAGCTTACCTGATAATTGTAAATAATTATACATTCATATATAATTTAGTCTTTTAATATATTCTAGTTTGTTTTTGTTTTGCTCTGGATCTTGAGACAGTCTCTCTGTGAAACTCAGGCTGACTTTCAATTTGCCATCCTCCTGCCTCAGCTCTGAGAACTGAAATTGTAGCTATGTACCACCATGCCTGGCTCCTAGTATGCACTATAATTGTGTAATTACACAATTAGCCTTGTATCTGATCAGTGATTACATGACAAAATTAAATGATACCTACTAAGGATTGACAACTATCAATGGATTGACAAGGATTTAGGCAAGTATCACTAAAATTTTATGCTGATATTATCATCATCATTTTATTTTCGTGGTGCTGAAGATGAAATTCAGGCCTCATGTATGCTAGGAAAGTGTGCTACTACTGGGCTGCAGCCACAGCCTACCACTTTTTTAAAGATTTTTTTGTTTTGTTTTTTTGTTTTTTGAGACAGGGTTTCTCTGAGTAGCCCTGGCTGTCCTGGAACTCACTCTGTAGACCAGGCTGGCCTTGAACTCAGAAATCCGCCTGCCTCTGCCTCCCAAGTGCTGGCATTAAAGGCGTGCGCCACCACTGCCAGGCAAGATTTATTTTTATTTCCTGAGTGCATAGGTGTTTTGTCTGCACATTTGCCTGTGCATCGTATGCCTGAGAGGCCAGAGAAGGCACTGGATCCCTAGGAACCGGAGTTAAGGATACTTGAGAGACCCTGTGGGTGTTGGAACTTGGACCCGGGCCTTCCACAAGAGCACAGGTTCTCTCAACCGCTGAGCAGTTTCTCTAGACATCCCTTTTCTGTTGTTGTTGTTGTTGCTTTGTTGTTTTTGGTTCTCTCAAGACAGGGTTTCTCTGTGTAGCCCTGGCTGTCCTGGAACTTGCTTTGTAGATCAGGTTGGCCTTGAACTCAGAGATCAGTTTGATCCGCTGCACAGGACCCATTTTTTACTTTTAAATGGACAGACTGGGTAAATTCTTTTCTTTTTCCTTTCCTTCCTTCTCTCCTTATCCTCCTCTTCATCTACCTCCTCCTTCTTTTAAGACAGGGTTTCTCTGTGTAGCCCTAACAGTCCTATAACTGTAGACCAGGCTGGCCTTGAACTCAGTGATCCACCTGCCTGAGTGCTGGGAATAAATGAAACAACACATCTGCCATATTACTCCTACAGTCCTCTGCTATTGGGACACGTTCTGAAACATGCTCTTAGGTAAATTTTTTGTGCAAATAGCATAGCACACATAGGTAGAAGCCCAAATTGAAGGCTAGATGATGTCATCCTGTGGGACTGTTGTGTATGTGTCCCACTGTTGGATGATCTACCACCAAAGCCTTGCTTACTGTCCATTGGGGGATTCTGTTATTGCTACTGGGTTTAGGGTGTATGTTCATGTGCATGCATGTGTGCATGTATGCAGGTCAAGAGGTCAGCCAGGTATTGTCCCTCAGGAGTGCTCCACCTTAGTTTTTGTCTTTTTGTTTTTGGTTTTTTTTGTTTGTTTGTTTTGAGTCTGGGTCTATGTCATTCTGACTGTCCTGGAACTTACCATACAGACCTGGATGGCCTCAAACGCAAGAGATCAAACTGCCTGTGCTTCCCAAATTCTGGGATTATAGTCGTATACACCTGGGTTTCACCTTAGCTTTTGAGATGGAATCTCCCACGGGGGCCTGGGGCTCACTGTGTAGCCTAGGCTGGCTAGCCAGCAAGCTTCAGGGGTTTGCTTGCCTCTGCCTCTGCCCTAGGATTACAAACAAGCAGCATCATGACTAGCTTTTTATGTGGGTGATGTTAACTCATCCAGGTCAGTACGTGCTACATACTCCTCAGACTGAGCCTTCTGTCAAGCCTCTCATTCATTTTAGAGACAAGGTCTAGATTCTGTAGCTCAGGCTGGCCTTGAACTCAACAATCCTCACGCCTCAGCCTCCCAAATATACTGAGATGAAATGCATAAGCCTTCTAGAAAAGAGCTGTTACCTGTAAAGCTTTGGTCTCAACCCCATGTCATCACGTGGTGTTGCTGTGGGTTTGTGTTATCTTTACTTGGGTTTGTGTTTTCTTAAACTTTAGCTTTGCTCTCAGACTGTGTTATGACCATGGAACCAGATGGGGAATTAATTCACGCTCCTTCAAAGGTTATTTTCATTGCCCATTTACACAGGTACCTGTTTCATATTCACCTTCAGTATTTGGCAGCAAAGGGACTCCCCAGGTCGAGCACACTCAGCCTCAGCTTGGCTCTGACTCTGGTTAGCAGAAGAAAGCACACAGAGGGCAGCAAGGCCTCCAGCATTTGCTGCAGCAGCACAGCTGCCCTGCAGCTGAGCAAGCAAACACGGGCTTGAGGGACGGCTTGACACCAGATTGAAAACAAGAGCCGTCCTGTGACCAAGACACACACACACACTTTTTTGATTGGGTTTTAAAGACACGGTCCTTATTCTGTAACTCCAGCTGACTGGAATTTACCACGTAGCCCAGGCTGGCCTCAAACTTGCACTGAACAGCCCTTTTTTCTCCCATGCTTGGCTTACAGCTGTCAACTAGAACACCCAGTTCCTTTTTTCTTTTGTGGTGCTGAGGACTTCACAACAGAATCAACTTTTGTGACTGAGGAGTAGTTTCTTGGGTCGGAGAGGAAACGGTTAGAGCAAACGCTCTTCCAGAGGACAAGTCCAGCACTGGTACCCATATCTCACAAACACCTACAACTCTGAGATCTAACCTCATCTTCTGGCCTTCACAGGCACCTGCACTCCTGTGCACAGCCAAACACAATAAAACAAATGCCCAGGTGTGGTGGTGTACACCATGGCACTCTGGAGCCAGAGGCAAGTGGATCTCAAAATAAGCAAATCCTTTTAAAGGTGCAGGGGTTGGGGGGGTGGACCTTTTAGTCCTTAAGGTTAGTCCTTTTAAGGACTAACTTGAGGAAGGTACAACCCTAGGAGGGCACAGTGTGCCTTCTATTTTCTCAGACAGAGGGGCTGCTCTCCAAGGATTGATAAACTTTTTCTACACAAACTCGGGCTTTCCATGCATACTTTAGCTTGGAAAGGCTACCTAGTGCCCGATGTGAGTTCACCTGAACTTACCAGTTCTGAGCTCCCCTCTGATCTACCCTGTTAAATTCTTTTGTGGGCAGAGCCAGGTGGTGGTGGCACACACCTTTAATCCCAGCAGAGGCAGGCGGATCTCTGTGAAATCTACTTGGTCTACAGAGCGAGTTCCAGGACAGCCAGGGATACACAGGGAAACCGTCTGGGTTTGCGGGATGGGAATGTAGCTCCTGAAGCAGCACATCCAGCTCCTGCTTCTGCCGGATAGCCAACGTGAGACAGGGACCACCACAGAAGTCAGAGCTGGTGTGCTCTTGACCTTAAGCCAACCTGTCACACACTACAAAGTATGCCTGCCGTTTCCTCCCGGCACTCTCAACAATGTATGGGGCCATTCCCTACTTCAGTAACGTATGGTTTTCCCCAAGTGTCCTAGAAGACCAGGTCAACCATGAAGACCAGGTGTACTCAAAGGACACCAGTGGCACCATGATGTCTTCAAGGACAAACTGGCCACTGGCTGGCATCTTACCCAAAGCAGTGGCTCCCTAAAAATACTGCACACTTACAATTGTGGAACTATTGTTACCAGGGTCACAGAAGGGTTGAAGGAGCTTCAACCCTGGGAGACCTTAAACATGAGGACAGCAAGATGGCGCCACAGACCTGGCTTCCCCACCATCAACCCTAGCAGAAATTACTGTCCTGCCTCAGGCGTCATTCTTGGTTTGACCTTGGAAGGCTCCACCTATCCCACCCCCAACCCTACAGCCCCTGAGTAGGTAGAGAAGTTTCTTTCTTGCCTGGCCAATGGTAAATGGCCACACAAACATTTCCCCATAGACCTTGGCCACCTCCCCAGGAGCATAAATACACCCCCCCACCCCCCACAAATAACCCAAACCAGTTCTCTGAAGCTGTTCCTGGGTGTGTTCGTTGTCCCCTCCCGAACACCCCCCACACACACACAAGCCCAGCTAAGCTTCCCTCCCTCCAGTCCAGCTTGGTGTGCAACAGGCCTGGCTACCCTGAGGGGGAGTGGACTTAGGTGGTGTATGACCAGTAGAGAATTACCTGAGTTGTCTCTAAGGAAAACCCCTCCCCCACGGCCCCATTAACCCTCCGCTCATGAGTTCACACTGCACTCCAGCTCACCTCTCTTAGGACCCGTTACTGTGTCGAGCACCACCTGACCCACTGGTGTGGTGGTCTCCCTCGTTCTTACACACAGGCCAAACTTGGGGACAGGGCTATCACACCAGGCATAAAGGTCACACCTTACGGCGCAGATAAATAAGCCCATTTTAAATTTGTAGCATGCTATTTGTTCATTAAATAAGTAATAAACTGGGCTAGCAGGATGGCTCAGTGGATAAAGGCGCTTACCTATGGTAGGAGTTCAATCCCCACAGGGTATAATGACTCCACAGCTGTCTTTTGACCACACTCACACTGTGACATACATGTGCACACACAAATCAGTTTTTAAAATTAAAAACAGTGAGAGCTGGGGTGAGTATGTTCCAAACACAAATTTCAATATTAAAAAAAAAAAAATTTACGTAATAAATAATGTTATAGAAATATACAATATGCTGGATATGGTGGTAGTGCCTCACAGCACTTGGGAGGCTGGGGCCAGCCTGGGCTACAGTGTGAAATTTTCTCACACACTGCCCTCCCCCACCCAAATAAACAACAAATTCTTCTCAGAAAAACCAAACAGCCTCGGGTAGAACAATGCTCTTTAGTAAACAACCACAAGAAAGTGCTCGATGTCAGTTAGGTTCCACTAATTTTTCTTAATTCTCTTTGACTTTTTGCCCCGGCCTTCTATTCCGTCCTCTGCAGGGCGCTTCTTCAACCCCTTCACTTTCCTGGTCTGTAGTTTGCTTAGGTCCTGCTTCTGCATATGGATCCTACCAAAAGTCGTTCCAAAGGTGTCCTGAGAGATATTCTTTCTCTTCTTTGGCTATAAAACAAGAGGGAAAAAAAGTGTGTGTGTGTGTATACATATATACACATACATATGTGTGTGATCTTCAAACAGCTTTCACTATATAAACTGATAAAAAACATAGCACCTAACTCTCAGCAACAATTCCCTCGGTGAAGCCTCTCGGTGGCATAAAGGTCACAGCTTTAGACTCCTTTCTTATCTAGAGGTCATGGGACTTTGTTAAAACTCAACTCTCAATCAGAGCCAGCACTGGTCTCTCCCCCTTGTCCAACACTGCTGCCATATGGGTAAAATGTCAGGTCACCTGGCAAGAATCAGGACACAAAGACCACTGCCGTGTACCAAGACAGTTTGCCATGTTTAGCTTCAGCAATTTCTCAGTTCAATCTAGTATTCCAGAGTTAAAATCTGTTGCTTTATAAAAACTGTAATTGTTATTTATGTGTCTGTGTGTGTGCAGGGGCCCATGTTGTGGGCCACCTGATGCAGATGGGTGCTGGGACTCAAAACGCTGGTCCTCTGGAGCAGTAACAAGTGCTTTTAACCTGAGTCCTTCTATTTGTTTCTGAAACAATTTAAAAGTCAAAACAAAGCTGGGCCAAGTACTGCACGCCTACAATCTGGCACGTGAAGGTCTGAGACAGAAGAATCGGAGTTCAAGGCCAGCCTAAACTATAAGTCAATACACAATGTATGTATCATTCTAGAAACACAGTTCCCAACCCAGTCTTCATGGTGCCCACACTATTCTGCGTTTGCTGGAAATGGCAGTCTTGGCCATGAGAAACTATCCCCTGGCTCCTGCAACTCTTTATTGCCTTGATGTCTGGATCAGTTCGTTCTCCTTCACCTGGCTCAGAGCCTAACCCTGATCTATTTCATTCATCTTTTGTGTACCTTTTTAATATAACTCGCCACAAATCCTTCCTGGCCAGAGTGGACTATAGAAATAAGCACAGGAAGTGCCGCACCACAGGCTCCGTACCTTGAGGGCTCTGGGCACTGTCATGGACAGCTTATAAAGGTCATCTGATGCCAAGTGTCTCCTCCTCATTACCAGGTCCAACGACGGCCCCATCTCGGCTAGCTCAACCCGTGGCGTTCTGCACCCAGATTTCTTCAACAGCAGCCTTTATGAAGGGGGAGGTTAGTTCTTTTTTAAAGTCCTTCTCTGAAATGTCTTTGTTGAGAGGGTTTTGTAGTTTCAAATAATAAGTAGCAAAGGCCAAGCCTCTTCTTAACCATTTTGGGCATGCATGCCAAGTGCATCCTTTGTTTAGTTTTTAATAATCAGGAAATAAAATTATGTAATATCACTAAGAAACAACAAGTGTAAACATAATTTTCAACTGATTCAGTGGCAGAACATGAATGTCTGCACAAGGGCTCCAAGTGTGATGCCACCAGAATAAGAATTGTAACCGGATTTTAGAAAGTAACACTCCCCTGTCTCCAACACTACCTGAGTTGAGTCAGCCCACTCCAAATCAGTGTTTCTCCACAGCACATTAATGTGGACTGCAGAAGACTAAACATCCTAATAACTAAATGACACTGCTTCAACACTCAGTTGAATCAGCCCAATAACTCCAGATCTGGGAAAATCTGGGGGAGCAGGGGAGAGGAAGAGGGAGGAGCTGGGCACAGAAAAAGACAAGACAGAGAGCAGAAAGCCCTAAGATTTTCTTTGTATTGTTAACAAATTAATAAGACAAATTAATGGGACTTGCTATGATATTTTTATATGGACACATCTCGTGTATCCACGATTTTCCCGCTTTCTTTTACACCCCCACTTCCAGTCACTAATCATCTCCTCTCACCCCAATAGTTCTGTGGGTGCTGACCTATGAAGAGCTAAAGAGCTGAAGATTTGTCAGGTGTGAGAATCCCAGCACCTGGGAAATGGCAGCTTGAGGACCTGTTAAAAGCCATTCTCTGCCACACACTGACTTCAAGGCCAGTCTGGGCTATGTGAAACTTTGTCTCAATAAACAGCAACAATGAAAGGAAGAGAGGGAGAGAGGGAGGGAGAGAGAGAAGAGAGAGAGAGAGGGAGGGGGAGAGGGAGAGAGAGAGGGAGAAAGAGAGGGAGGGGGAGATATCAACCCCGAATCTGAATAAAAAGGTGGGGGGAGGGGTTGGCAGGGGGATATTTACTGACAGAACAATGTTCATAAAATATTAACATTGCACAAAAAGTTGTCACGGGAGCAACAGATGGCACGGGTCATGACAATTAAGGGAGGCCCGAGAGAGCACACAGTAGGAATCTAAGTATGCAGACAGCCACCAAGACGGCGGCGCACTCCTGGGAGGCACACTTGCAAGTTATAGCAAGAGTCACAAGAACAGACACACAAAACAAACAGCCCGTGACACATAAGACTATGGTAACACAGATAAAATGAGAACGGCATGGTGGCGCACGCCTTTAACCCCAGCACACAAGAAGCAGAGGCAGGCCAATCTCTGAGTTCGAGGCCAACCTGGTCTATAGCATTCCAAGACAGCCAGGGCTACAAAGAGAAACCCTGTCTCACCCCACGGCCCCAAAGAAAGACAAACCGAAAATCAGGCATACTGACGTGTGTATGTCATCCCATCCCTAGGAAGGTAAGATAAGGCTTAAGTTTGAGGCTAGCTTGGCCCATAAAGCAAAGATGTTTCAAAATTAAGTCACAGTGCCACCACCTCACGCAGATGACCTCTCTCCCTCAGATCTCCCTTGGCTGATACTGTGCTGTTAACATTCCGTACTCTCATACTGCAAACTTGCTTTTTTCGAGGTAAACTTAATACTTCCTGCTTGGTGTATTGCTCTGCAGACAACCCAGCCAATACCCCAGCCCAGGTACCTGTGGCATTTACACTCCTTGTCAGACTGGTCGTGGGAACCCATGTCTATAATTCTAGTACTTGGAAGACTGAAGCAGGAAATCACAACAAGCTCAAGTGTGGCACAGTCAGACGGACACTACACCTTGCGGTCACTTAACGAGCCCATGTGTGAACACTACCATCTTCTACAGAACTTTGCACCGACAAAGCAGGGACATAGCAGCACGGCCACAGAAACCCTGTAATCTCAGCCTGGGCTATATGAAACCTTGTCCCCAAATACAAAACCCAAGGCTTTAATAGGGTTGTGCCTTTAAAATTAAACACTGCTGGGGTGACCGCCAGGCTGACCCTAAGTGACTTCGGCCGTCATACTCCCGTGGGTCCCTGCCTCAGTCTTCCGAGTGCTGGGTTAAGGGTGTGCTGCCATGACAGACAGCTACACTTGCTCTTAAATCTGATGTGGAGGAGGCCGGAGACCAACTCAACCTTCCTCAGCCACCCACGGTAGGCGAGGGAGGAACTCAGCGAAGGTGGCCATGAAGAGAGCAACTGCTAAGGGGGCCTGAGCCCACCTAGCGTGTCCCTTCTGCAAACCTTTATCCACTGGGGCACAAAAGGGCGGACTGACAGGAAGAGGCAAACACTTAGCTCCATCTGCACTCTGCTTTTTAAAAGGAGTGAGAGGGATGCTAATCTTTTGTTTTGTTTTGTTTTGTTTTCTGAGACAGGGTTTCTCTGTGTAGCCCTGGCTGTCCTGGAACTCACTCTGTAGACCAGGCTGGCCTCCAACTCCGAAATCCACCTGCCTCTGCCTCCCAAGTGCTGGGATTAAAGTGCGCCACCACTGTCCGGCTAGGGATGCTAATCTTAAAGGCAAAGTTTTGGCATGTCACTATCTCATCAATAAAAAATAGAATCTGGCTAGAAGCAGTGGCTCAGGCCTGCAATCCCAGCACTTAAAAAGCTGAGGCAGGAGGATTGCAAGTTTGAGGCCTACCTGGACTACACAATGAGTTCAAGGCCCGCTTAAAGCTGCATCAAGAGATAACTATTTCAAAAACTCCAACAAGAAAGTGGTCTGCTTGTTGGGTTTACATCAACACTGTGCGGGGTTAGGGTGGAGGCCTGCACAGGACAAACTACTGTAGTCAGCCACTGGTACTTTCTACTGCTTTAGGTTGTAGCTTTCAAATCTAGAATTCTGAAAATTACTTTGGCTGGCCTGACTGTGGTTGGTGCTCTAAATCCAGTTAAGAACAATAACGAGACAACACAGAAATCTAGGACAAGAGATTACTATGAACACTAGGCTCACAATAGATGACCAGGGACCCAAGTTCCCAAGATCAAGGCTAACAGGAAGGAAAGATGGAAGGTCAGGGCACAGCCCCTTCCACTACTATCTGCAAATTCTCCAGACCCACCTTAACAGAGGACTTCAAAAACCACGGGAGACACACTTACTTATAGCTTCGAAAGTAAACCTTCCCATTCAGGGCAGTGAAGTGCAGAACATATTCTAACCCAGCCAGCCGGACGTTTGATACTGTGGGGCCTCTGAAGAAATCTGAAAGCACACATTCAGTTGTTAAAGAGAACGATTTCAAAATTCAGCTACAAAGTGCCATCCTCTTAACGTGTGTGTGTCTGTGTGTCTGTGTGTGTGTGTATGTGAGAGAGAGAGAGAGAGAGAGAGAGAATATGTGTGGGCACACATACCAATGCTTATTGAGGCCAGCGTAACCTCCAGTGCTATCCCTCAGGAGCAGGTCCCCTGAGATAGACCTTGACAACCAGCCTAGGCCAGTCGGTCGGTCCCTCTCTCCCCAGCACCTGGACCATGACCAAGCTGCAACACATAACTAGCCCTTGAGCTACTTCTCCAGCCATACTTTTAGTTTGCTTCGTGCCATGTAACAAGTAGTAATGCCACTCTGGTCTCAAACTCCTCACTATATGGATGACTCTGGTGTGTGGGGGGGGGGAGGGGGGGTCTGGTTCCCTAACTGGCTCTCGTTTCATCAATAAAGAAGGCCTGGAGCCAATTGCTAGACAGAAGGTACAGGTGGGACTTCCGGGTCCCAGGAGTTAAAGGGAGGCGCATGCCATGCTTTGGAAGGAGCAGCACACTGCAATTATGTAAGATCTCGGGGCGGCTGGGGCCGGCAGCTCCGCAGGCAGGCTGCTCCTCTGGCAGGGGCTGATCTGGAACAGAGCACTGAGTTTAGGGCAGGAGGAAGGACGAGAATACTAAATTGTTAAGGGTACGCATCTCCAGGCGGGAGGTATCTGAGCCCAGCAATTGTGCTAGCGGGCAAATTCTAAAGTAATAAAGCTGTCTGAGTGCTTTGTTGTTTTTTTTTAATCCGCAGAGCAAAGGTGGGTCGATCCTGGGCTAAGCCATGAGGAACAAAAGTGAACTGGGAGGAGCCAGAGCTTGGAGGCAACTCCCGGGAAAGGGGATAACACTCTGAACTCTGAAGTCCTGACTGTACCTCCTAAGTGCCAGGATTAAATGCATGCACAAAATAAATCTATTCTTTGTTTACTATCATCTTTATAGACAAGGAACAGGAACATAAAAAACATTAGAATCTAAACACTGTTATTGTTTACTGGGTTTCCAAAGAAGAAAAGCAGTCCTAGGTAGGTAAGAAGGCTCAGTAAGTAGACGTGCCTGTTGTGTAAGCGTGGAGACCCAAGTTCAAACCCTGGGACCCACATGAAGGTAGAAGAAAAGTCAACTTCACAAAGCTGTCCTTTGACTGCCATATACATGCATACCTGCATACACACCACACACACACACTCACACACACACACACACACACACACACTCACACACACACTGCTTTGTTTTTAAAGGAAAGCAGTTTTCATAGACTCGGGTATAATCTAACAGTTGAAGGCTTGCCTGACATATATAAGGTCCTGCATTCATCCCCAGGGCCACAGTAAGAAGAATAAACAAGTATCTCCCAGGAGAGTCACTGCACACCAGGAAAGAACCCTGCAGTCCTCTAGTAACCATTCCCTACTGATTCACTTCCTGTCACACACTACATAAGCACACACCCGAAGGCTCTATCACCTGGTGGGAACCTAGCCATTTTGCTGTGTAAATATGGTGTTCACACATTGAGGAGATCGTGTGGCAACACTGTATAAACTATAGGCTGCTGTCCCTGTATCTCACTTCAACACATGCCACAGACTATGCAGATGGGGCTGCTGTCCCTGTATCTCATTTAACACTCGCCACAGACTACGCAGTGGCCTTATGTACTTGTACTGAAAACCCAAGTCCCCCGATGACTGACAACGCTTACTGAATCCTCCTCCCACCCTCTCTGCTCTACCCAAGGTTTCTTTTCCAGCTTCACTCCCTTCCCTTCCCTCATGCCACTAAGACAATGAGAAACTAGACATGTGTGTGCATACACAGAGACACACACAACCGTTTAAGGGGTAGTTTGCCTTGAATGAAATACATTATTGAAATCTTAAAAAGTGCTGAGCATCAGAAATAGATCTTGAGGCTATCAAAAAGGAAGTGCTTGGGCTGGAGAGAAGGATCAGTGGTTAAGAGCACTGGCTGTTCTTCCAGGGTCCTGAGTTCAATTCCCAGAAACCACATGATAGCTCACAACCATGTTCTCCTGATGCCCTCTTCTGGTGTGTCTAAAGACAGTGACAGTGTACCCACATACATGAAATAAATAAATCTTTAGAAGAAGAAGAAGAGGAGGAGGAGGAGGAGGAGGAGGAAGAAGAAGAAGAATAGGAAGTGCTTGTGCTGTGAATGGAAATCCCAGGGTGACCATCTGACTTAACAAGGAAGAACAGACAACAGAAACAATACATTTCATAAGGGACATATTTAATTTTCTTTTCTTCGAAAATTTTGTGGTATGGCATGAACCCAAGGCCTTGTGAATGCATGGCAAGTACTCTGACAGCTGTTTTTGTTTGTCTCTGTTTGTACCCTTGGCTAGCCTAAAACTATGTAGATCAGGTTGGTTTAAAATTCAGAGAGCCACCTGCCTCTGCTTCCCAAGTGCTAGGATTAAAGGCGCACTACCATACCTGGCTGGCATGTGTTTGTTTGTTTTTAAGATTTACTTTTGTTTTTACTTTATGTGTGTAAGTGCTTGCCTACACGTATTTACGTGCACCCCATGCATATAGAGGCCAGAAGAGAGCATCATATCTCCTGGATATGGATATGGTTTTGAGTCACCATGGGGTGCTGAGAAAACCCGGTCTTCTGCAAAAGCAGCAAGGGCTCTACATGACAGAGCTTCTCTCCAGTCCATTTCTGTTTTCTGAAACAGACTCATGTAGCCCAGCAACCTTCTGAGAGAGAATAAGGGCAGCTTTTCAAAATGTAAAAGGACTTGCAGCTGGGCATGGTAGCACAGACCTTTACTCCCAGCAAGCAGGAGGCAGACAAATGTCTGAGTTCAAGGCCAGCCAGAGATATATGAGGATGCTCCAACAACCAAACAAAAACAAAAGAACTAGCATGGCTCACTAAGTCCTCTACTGGCAAAGTAGCACAGGGGTAAACTCACATGCACAAGGCCCCGAGCTCCCAAAGGAAAACAAGCAGCCTTAGATGGTCTGTGACAAAGTCCCCAGTACAAAGCGAAGGAAAATAAATGCTCAGCACCTAAGGCGAAGGAGCCGGATGGACTCACAAAGTTCCTAGAAAAGATCTCCAAAGAGTGCTAGGGTCACGGTAAGAGAATGAAGCTAGCGGGGATGGCAGCCTTCCTCTCAGCACTCTGAAGGACACAGCAGAGAGGATACAGGCCAGTGTGGGCTACAGCAAGAAGCTGCCTACACCACCAACACACACACACACGAAGCATGACGTCAGAAAACACAAGAGGGATGGTTATAGCTAACTTTCTTTTTGTTTTTCAAGACAGGGTTTCTCTGCGAAGGGTTTCTTGGATGTTCTGGAACTTGCTCTGTAGACCAGGCTGGCCTCAATCTCAGAGATCTGCCTGCCCAGAGGAATGTTCCACCACTGCCCAGCTATAACAACAAACCACTTTCTTAAAAGAAGAAATTGGGGGCCTGGAGAAGTCTCTACAGAGGACCTGGGTTTCACTCCCAGCACCGGCTTGGCAGCTCCTATCTGTCTGTAATTCCATTACCAGGGGATCTGAGGTCCTCTTTGGCCTCCACCAGCATGAGACATGTATATAATGCACAAACATACATGCAGACAAAACACCCACAAATTATATAATTTTTAAAAAGAAACTGAAGAAAACAAATTACAATGAATTCACTAAGTTATGATCTAACTCACTCCCTACTATGCTACAAAGATAAAATTTTCAAAGCATATTATATAGTACTTATATTATGAAGGATCTTATATACAAAACTTTGGAGTCTCAGAGTTGAGAATTAATGATATTTTACACTCTTAAGTTTTAAGTGTTTAATCCCAGCACTTGGGAGGCAGAGGCAGGCGGATTTCTGAGTTCGAGGCCAGCCTGGTCTACAGAGTGAGTTCCAGGACAGCCAGGGCTACACAGAGAAACCCTGTCTCGAAAAAACAAAAAACAAACAAACAAACAAAAAGTTTAAGTGACCACAGATTCCTAAACGTAACCCCGCAATGCTAGCTATGACGGCAGAGGACTAGCGCTCTACACAAGGCTTTAGAACAAACCAACCTAAGATTCCTATACCACCAAACTCATCAGGGCTGTGACATGGCTCAGCAGGTTAGGATGCTATTCACCAAGCTGACCTGCGTTCAATCCCTGTGACCCATATGGTGGTGAGAACCAACTTCAACACGAGCATGCCCCATCCCCCACATACAAATAAAAAAATGCAATTAAAAAACAAACAAACAAAAAAAACCCTACAAAGTCTAGCAATCCCATTAACTAAGAGATAACTTAAGTATTTTCTGGCTAGGAAAAATCACAGATAGGGTTGGGCATGGGTGCAATTCTGTGATCCCAGAACTCAGAAGGCAGAGGAAATCAGAAATGGCATTGTAGGAGTGTGGAGAGGCTGGGTCTAGCTGGCCAGAGGAGCCCTACGACACCATATGCAAAGCCTGTGAGGCCATTCTAGAATGAGTTTAGAAGACCAAAACGCTGAGAGAAATCTGGACAAAGGAGGTCCAGTCCATGAGCTTCAAGCAGGAATAAAGGCTGCACAGGAACTGGGCAGGAGGCCCTTAGTGTGACAGCTGACCAATAGGCAGGCTGCACTGTGTCCTCGGAACCTGCGTGAGGCTGAGCAATGGAGGACTAACTTGCTGGGTGGAAGAAGTTTTAAGACAAGAGAATGGGGTGCAGTGGCACACCCCTTTAATCCCGGCACTCGGGGCAAAGAAGTTAGCTCCCTGCATTCGAGCCCAGCCTTGTCTCAACAAACAGCAGAGTACCAGGACAGCCAGGGCCATGCAGAGAAACCCTGACTTAAACAACAAACAAACAAACAAACAAAGCAAAAAATACCACTTATGCAGGGTACAGGGAGAGGGAGCAAAGGGTGGAGTGTAAAGACGGGAGAGCAGTCCAGTCTGGTTGAGAGGATGTGAACAAGTTTAACCTCACAGAAAGGGCGGGCCTCGGGGGCACCAGCTGTTAGTGAGACGAGTTCTATTAATTAGCACTTACCAATAAGAAGACTTTTTAATCTTCTGTAGTCTTCTGTTACATCAAAATCGTCACCAGCAAATATCAACATGGGTTTTGTTCCCTCGGGGCACTTACTAGTCTATGAGATTAAAAAACAAAACTAAACAAGTATAATTATATAATGACCAAAATCTACAGAATTTATGATATTTTTAAGATAGCCATATGTATTAAAACAATCTCAAAATATTTACACATATACTATCTCATTTTTTGTTGCTACATCCACAACTGAGGATCAAGAAAATAACTGATTTGATAAATCACAGTGTCACTTAGATGACAAGTTATGTCTTGAACCCACAGGTCCGATTTGAGGCCATTGCTCTACCCTGAGCTTTGGAAGCTGACCACACAGGGAGTTGGTAAAAGCCGTTTTCAAATCCACAGGATAAGGACATTTAGTTATCATCCGAAACCTTCAAGGTCTGTCCCTTTTTTAGAGGAGGGCTAAAGAGATGACATTTACTCTAACTTAACCACATCACAAACCTCAAAAATGCGCCAGCTCAGCTGGGCACACGGCATCATGCCTGTCACCCCAGCACTTTCGGGAAGTGGAAGCAAAGAGATCAGAAGTTCAAACTCAGCACTGGTCACACACCAAGTCTGAGGCCAGCCCAGGTTAGCTAAAACCCTAACTCAAACAAAGCAGCACACAAACCCCACTACACTACATAACCTGCCATTCCACACAATGGTTTTCTCTCTCTGCTCTCTTAAATTCTAATCTTGAGTTGTATCTACCATATGCATGACTTTAAGGTTAAACAATGAAACCCTTTTGGGCTTCAATCACCCAATGTACACGGAAAATGGCCTGACGTGGTGGTGGTGAACGCCTTTAATCCCAAGACTTAGATGGCAGAGGCAGGGGGTTCCGGGACAGCCAGGGCTCACAGTGAGCCCTGGCTCAAAGACAGACAGACAAAGCCCCACCAGCCAGGGAGAGCTGCCTTGACCTCACGCCTGTAAGATGCAAGTGTGGAGTGAGACCCCTCCTGCCTTTCCAGACTGTTTTACCACTCCTGGCTATTTCACATTCAAACAAATAGGTGCACTGGAGGTTCCCAAGGGAGGTCATGTTAGCAATCCGACAGCTAATAACCAAAATAATACAGAGTCAGCCAGAGGTGTTTGGTCGTAGGACAGCACCCAAGTTGAAAACTTCAGATTGTCTATAAATGTTGTTACACTTATGATAGACAGCATTTAAACCATACACCTAACTAAGAATGGGTCCTCACACTCTCAAGTTTAACTTCATAAGATCCATGTACTATATGTTATATAAAAAAAAAATTCATTCCTCTTTTCTTAGGATTTTTGTTGTTACTTGTTTTTTGAGACAGGGTTTCTCTGTGTAGACCAGGCTGGCCTTGAACTCAAGAGATCTACCTGCCTCTGCCTTCCAAGCATTATGACTAAAGGCGTGGGCCACCAATGCCCAGACTACATGTCTTCTTTTTAAAAAAAGGGTAAAACTGTATTTCTGCATGGAGTTTATTTTTCTATAATATTCTATCAGTAGTCCATCACAAGATGCTAATATTGGCCAACAACATTACTAAAACGCTGTTAGTATCTTACCTTAATGTCCTTTAGAGACACAAATTTCTCAATGCCTAGTTCAATCATATCCAGCACATGGTAGTCATACATGCGACCTGAAAGCAGACACATTGCCAAGCTCATAGATTTTGACATCCACCTTTTATTACCCACAAGGCTCCAAACCACCTGCTCTTCCCTGTCTCTCTGAACTTACACACTCCCTTCTGCAACGTTGACATCTACTTAGACGTGCTGTTAGGACGTTAGTCTGGGAAAGCTCTAGAACACTCTCACAAAGATCCCAACTCCTTTTTTTACAGAATCAACGGGGGCCGGGTGTGGTGTTGAGCACCTGCAATCTCAGCACTGAAGAGGCAGGAGCATGGAGTTCAAGATCAACCTGGGCTATAAAGCAAGTCCTGGGCCAGCCTGGGGATAAAGATTCTACTCAAAAGTAATTAAATGAACTAAAAAGAAGTGTACAGCACACATCAGGCTTGGGATGAAACCTTATCAAAAGCATCCATCCTCAACAACCAAGATTTGTAAAGACAACAGGCGGTAAAGGGGTCGCCCAGGACTGAGCACGTTAGACAGAAACTCTGTGCATCAGGGATGGAGATGGCTCAGTATTTCCTGCTCTTCCCCAGAACCTAAGTTTGGTTCCCAGCACCATGTAATTTCATGTGATGTATACACATACAAACACACACCTAGAATAAACAGATAAAGCCATACTTCCTGCGTAAAAGCTGGAACTGACATCCAAAGATGTCAGCAATGGTGTTCTAAGATTACTAACCAAGAACTAGTTCATATTCATTCTCACTTCCCTAGGATGGCAGGGTAATACTGGTGTCACTGGTGCAAAGTTTCTGTGGTGATGCTGGGATTCCAATTTGAGCCGCCAAAAAGCCAGGCAAGGGCTCTACCCTTGAGGTAGACCCCAATCCAACATCACAAGGTTCAAGCAGCACAGAAACTATTTTGAGGCCTACTGATTGCTTGTAAATTCTGAAAATATCCATTAATCTGAGTGGTGGCAAATGCCATTAGAGGCAGGGGGATCTTCTGAGTTGTGGGCATGCCAGAGCTACATTACAAGACCTTGTTCCAAAACTAAAACCAAAAGAGTATGGTACTCACCTATCACTAGGTTATTTGGCCTCTTCTTGTTATGGGAGCCAAACAGGAATAAAGAACAGTCTGACTTCTTTGAAAAGAACTCCTACAAAAGAAGAAGAAGAACTTGAAAAATCTTAACCTGGCCTGCTGTGGTGGCGCATGAATTGGGAAGGCTGAGGCAGAAGCACTGCTGTGAGGTGGCCGCCAAAGCTATACAGCAAGAGCCTGTCCAAACAAGCAACTATCTTACCTTTAAGCTCATAAAGTCTATTAGGGACCTCTCCTAGCCCTCTCCCAGAAGAAGCTACTACAAAAGTAATAAACAAGGTAAGGACACACAAGGGGCTGGAGAGATGCTCAGGTTACAGGGGCTTCAGTGCCCAGAACCCATGGCAACTAAGAACCATGCTTCACCTTCTTCTGACCTCTGAGGGCACTAGACACGTATGATGCACACACATGTAATCAGGCAAGTATGCATATTCCCAGGATAGCTAGAGAGAGCTACCTAATAAATAAAGGTTCCCTGTCTCAAAAAAAAAAAAAAGAGACAGGCGGATCTGAGTTAGAGGTTAGCCTGGTCTACAGAGTGAGTTCCAGGTCAACCAGGATTACACAGAGAAACCCTGTCTGGAAATACCCTCCCTCCAAAAAAAGTAATATATACTTTATTTATATATAAAATATTTGATATTATATATTATACAGAGTATCTTATGATAATAATGACAATAGCTATCTTTTACATTCTCAGGTAGGAGAGGTGGCTTAGTGGATAGAGGTATGAAGCCTGGTACCTGAGTTTAACTCAAACCTACACAGCGGAAGGCCAAAATACACACACACACACACACACACTTTAAAGACAGTAATCTTATTTCTCAATCTGAGTATCAAAATTCTCAGGCACAAAACTTCTAACTTAAAAATTACAATTTGTGAATACAGCACGACTTAGTCTGCAGTCATTTTCACACGCTCTGTCCGGTTATTTCTGAGTGGTGAGGATCGATCCCAGGGCCTCAGGCATGCTAGGCAAGCATGAGCTAGCACGACTACCCAACCACACATTCAGTCCTGCCCACATGCGCGCTCTTAAAACAGAGTCTTGTACTCACCAGTGATGTCTGATCCTCGAATGGTCTTGTAATATTTTTCCTAAAAATATTAAAAAAAAGAGTGACTCTAGTTGTAATGTACATTCAGTTAAATGAAATACTGAAGAAACGGTAACTTTATATCAGCTGATTAAAAGAGCAGCACACCGTGGTACACCTTAAATCCCACCATTTGGAAAGCAGAGGCAGACAGATATCAATACATCCCAGACAAGCCAGGCTGCATAGTGAGACCCTGTCTCAATACATGCTACCCAAAGGGGTCGGGGTGGGACGAAGACTGCAGAGATGCTCAGTGGGTAAGAGCACTGGCTGCTCTTTCAGAGAACCCGGGTTCAGTTCTCACCATCCACCTGGTGGCTCTCAACCATCTGTAACTCCAGTCCAGGACCTCAAAGGGCAGCTAGCACACACTTGGCACAGGGGTGCCAACACCCAAAAACAAAATTAACAGCAAAAAAACCAACCAGTCACTTTAAGTCCCAGCACTAGGGAGACAGAAGCAGGTGGATGAGAGTTTAAGGCCAGCCTAGTCTAGGGAGAGTTCCAAGACAGCCAAGACCACACAGAGAAACTCTAAAACAAACAAAAACAACAACAATAATAACAACATCAACTAAAGGGCAAATACTGTTATGACATAACTAAAGCAGGCATCACATTAGCATAAAGAGTGGAAGGATTATTCCAGCTAAGTCCTGATTCATCAAGTTGCCACAGAAAGGGTCTGAGATTATTCTTGTTGGGCAGTGGTGGCGCACGCCTTTAAACCCAGCACATGAGAGGCAGAGACAGGCAGATATTTGAATTCGAGGCCAGCCTGGTCCACAGAATGAGTTCCAGGACAGCCAGGGCTACAAGGAGAAACCCTGGCACAAAAAACAAAGATTATTCTAAGTGTTGGGGGTGGAGCAATTGCTCAGCAGTTAAGGGTACTTGTTCTTACAGAGGATCTGAGCTCAGTCCCTAGAACCCACATCAGGCAGCTTCAGCTTTGTGGGATCTAGTGACTTCCAGGCCTTCATATGCACATGGGCCAACACACTCACACACACACAAATAAAATAAAATTTAAAGCCGGGCAGTGGTGGCGCACGCCTTTAATCCCAGCACTTGGGAGACAGAGGCAGGTGGATTTCTGAGTTCGAGGCCAGCCTGGTCTACAGAGTGAGTTCCAGGACAGCCAGAGCTACACAGAGAAACCCTGTCTTGAAAAACCAAAAATAAATAAATAAATAAAAAATAAAGGGGTAGACAATTTTATCTTCAGAATTCTGAGCAGAAAGAGACCTCCAGAGTGCCAACCATCCTGATTCTACACACAGACCACTACAGACAGGACAGGTAACAGCTGTGAAAGAAGAGAGACCCTCAGAACTTGTGAGTTTAGCATCCACAGATCATGGGATTGTGCATATGAAATACTGGGGTTGGGGATCTACATCTGCACTGGACATGGGAAGACGTTGGTTTCTTAGCATTATTCCAATAACGACACAGCACAACTGTGTAGCAGGCATTTACAATTTACACAGACAACTGAAGGTACACAGGAAGATGTGCACAGGTCATGAGACTACCATGCCACTTCACACTTGGGACTGTTGTCCACAGATTTGTATATGGCAGGAAAGTCCCAAATCCACCCTCAAGAACTAAGGGATGCTTGCATAGTCTCAAAGAATCCCTAAATATTTTCTAACAGTAACGGTAGAGAAACCGGAGACAAAGCTACCACAGACTTTCACAAACTGGAGAAGACAAAGGGTGGGGTCAGCAAGATGGTCAACGGGTAAGCACTCCTGTTGCCTCAGCCTAGACGGCTGACTTCAGTCTAGAACACACAGAAAGGTGGAGAGAGAACTCGCCCACAGAGATGTCCGCTGACCTCTACACCTACACCAAGATGATGCCTGGGGTCTGAGGGTATCCCTAACTGGCAGAGCACTTGCTCAGCATGTATAAGGCCCTGGGTTCAATCCCCACTATTTCCAAGAAGGAAAAGAAAAGGGAAGATTAGGGAAACACAAGTAAAGGCACTGTGAGAGCTAGAAGAGAAACCCGTACCGAGTACATCATTAACTTACTTCATATTACCACAGCACCGTCACGTCCCTGGCCACTCTAACTGGAGTGACGACGTGAGATAACACTGGACGGGCGGGGTGAAGGACACACAGGAACTCTAGTAATTCTTAGTTTTCCTGTGCCTATGTAATTACTTCAAAATAAGGTAAGTTACAGTTATGCAAGAATATTCTGAGCCAGGCGTGGTGGCGCACGCCTTTAATCCTAGCACTCAGGAAGCAAAAGCAGGTGGATCTCTGAGTTTGAGGCCAGCTAAGGCTACATAGAGAAACCTGTCTCAAAAAAAATCAAAAAATAAAAAAAAAGAATATTCATTCAGTGCAAATACTAATATCTTTTTCTTCCAAACCTTCCATAAAGCAATTGCTACAACTAAGCAAAATAAGTAATAATAATAATAATAATAATAATGACTTACTTTTTATACAGAACTCCATATGGTTTCTTCAGTGCATACTGTAAAACATAATTTTAAACTTTCTCAACAGAGCATTCAAAAAGCAGAGTCATGAATCTTCCTGATTTACATGTGTGTGCCATCAGTTGTTTTAAATTAAAGGGTAGGGGCAGGATCTCGCTATGTAGCCTGGGCTGCCTTGACTGCAATCTTCCAGCCCCTGCCTCCTGAGTTCCGGGATTACATGTGCTGCCATGTTTAGTGAAACATTTGATGGTTCTCACTCAGCCAAGTGCTTCCCTGTCTCAGTGCAATGAACAGCGTTACCTTTGCCTGATAACCAAAACTGACCATGAATGCTGACTACTGTAATACTCCAATACCGTACTGCTCTTAGAACATGCGTAAGGTCACTGGGAAGGAAAGGCTATCCCCTCAATACTACGACATTCAGTCAAACGTTTCAGAAAAAGATGGGCAAACCAGGACGGACCCGGTGGCTCACATCTGTAACCCCAGGGCTCAGAAGGGGAAGAATGCAAAAGCAAGGAATGTGTCTCAGTAGGTATGCTGCCTGCTAGCAAGCCTGATGACCCAAGTCCAACTCCTGCCAGCTACTCGGTCAAAGGAAAGGGGAGGAATGATACAGGTCAAAGTTCCCCATATATTCAAGCAGGGCATAGCGGCACGTCTGCAACTCCAGCACATGAGACCAGCCTGGGCTACATAGGAGATACCGTCTCAAAGGGGGGAGTTCTCAGTTATTTAACTGATTCCATTCAAAGACTCGACCAGCTACATAACATAGAAGTCTAAAATGCCTGTGTACCTATTAGACAGTGCCACATACAATGACTGCAATTCACCAATTAATTGAGTACCCACCAGGTCCAGACACAGTCTGGCTTGGTACCAAATATCTTTACCCAATGAGCCATCTTGCCAGCCTAACAAAGTAATTTTTATCTTAACTACTTGAATTAGATGTCCCTGAACATCACCACCTCCCCTCCAAACCTGCCCTGAAGACATTCTCTAAACTGATATTTGATTTTTAAATGATTTTATTTTATACATATGAGTGTTTGTCTGCATATCCCATGTTTGCCTGGTGCCCATCAAGACAAGAGGGTGCTGGATCCCCTGAAAAGGAGGTACAGATGGCTGTGAGCTGCCATGGGGATGCTAAGACTGAAACCTGTGTTCTCTGGAAGAGCAGCCAGTACTCTAGAGAACTGCAGAGATGCTTTTCCAGCCCTCTAAATTGGTATTACTGTTTCCTGGACAACCAAGCCAGAAACCTGGGAAAACACGGTTCTCACTGATGCCAAACCTTGTGCCCTCCATATCTACTCCCTCTGACTAGCTCTCAACTTCATTCATTCACCATTTATTTATTTTTCTCTCTGGGTAGTCCTGGCTGTCCTGGAACTTGCTCTGTAGACCAAGCTGCCTTTGAACTCAGAGACAAAGCCTTGAACTCTGCCTGCCTCTGTCTCCAGAGCACTGTAATAGATTAAAGGCAGGCTTCACGGTGCTGGGGTGTCAATGTCATTCTTACCAGAGTCCAGACACTCTTCTCTAGGTCGACACCATTTGCTCTCAACCCTCTTTTATCAAGCCAATAAACTGTCTGGACAAGGACAGCTCAGTGGTAGCACTTGCCTAGCCTGCACGAAGCCCTGGATTCCACTTACACCACCACACATACCACAAGACTAATCAGATCTCACTTCAACAACATTTTTAAAAACAGTTTCAATGACCCCACAGGTTTCAGAATAAACTTCAACTGCATGTTACTACACAGCCCCGACTTCCTGCCTAGACTCAGGTGGCCCTTTCCTTTGACGGTTTACCAAGTGAGTCGTGTTTTTTCTCCTCGGTCTCGGAAGGCCCAAGCTTGTTTCAACTCCTCCTTCAAACTGAAGGCTACATATGATTTCTGGGAAGCCCATCTGTGTGTAGGTCCCTCCTATGTGATTTTTTGGGTTTTGTTAGACTCATTAGCCCATACTGGACTCAGCTCTATGTAGACTGAATTTCTGAGCGCCCCACCCTACCTCCAGCCCAGAACTTAATGCATGACCCGATGTATGTCTGCTCTGCTCTCACCGAATAAGACTGTCGCATTCACTGCCTCTCAGAACCTAGAATAAGTAGGGTTGTTGAACGAACTTACAGTAATACCAAGTTGCTTTAGCTTACAAACTCGTTATTAAAATGTATATCAACAAGGGGCAGGGGAGATAATCAATCACTGAGTGATTCCAGTTCTAGGCGTCCTGAAGCCATCTTCTGAATTTCAGAACACTGGGAACACTGGAGCGCTCAGACATGCACACTGGCCAAATACCCACACGCGATCGAAAGCAAATACCGTGACTCAAACTTTAAACAACTTATTAAGGGTAAAGCACAGTGACACGTGCTTGTCCTGCTAGCACTCGGGAGGTAGGAGTCAATCCAGCCTATATAACAAGTCCTAGCCAGTGCTGTATCATGAGACCCCATCCAAAGGGGTGGGGTGGGGCGGGGCGGGGTGGGGAGCGACATTCCCTTACAAGGTAAATGACTGCCAAGTTCAGTGTCTTTATTTACCTTCCAATTTCAGCATTTCTTCAAGGCTAGATCTTAAGACATGACAATCATACCACACCTGCCCCAAGTCAGTTCACCCCAAGTTCCTAAATATTTCAATCTTACTTTAAAAGAAAATTCAGAGCCAGCCTGGGCTACATAGTAAGACCCTATTTTCTTTTTTAAAGCAAGTCAACAGGGCTGGAAAAATGGCAAGGCATTCCTCTTGCATTAGAGTCGTTCAGCTGCCACCACATCAGCAGGCTCACCAACATACATACATACTCACACATATACATACATGCATGCATGCATACATACATATTCACACTCATGCACACATATACCTATATATTCACGCACATACACACACGCATACATAGATACATACTCACGCACACACACATGTATACATAGATACATACATACACACGTGCACACACGCATACACACACTGTAAAACACTGTGCTGGAAGCAGTAATTCGATATGCCTACCATGTCTCTAAGGACTTGTGTCACGGTTGTGTTTGCATTTCCGCCCTTAATCAGCATGGCATTCTTAATGTTCTCACTGAGTTTCGGTTCTCTCTTCTCAAGGAATCTCTTAGCTCTTTTAGTTTTAGGCTTTCTGTACAAAAAAAAAAAAAAAAAAGCACAATTCGGAACAAGTTACACATTTTCCTCATATGACAAGACAACTTGACTGACCCAAAAACTCAACAGGATCATACTCACATTTATCAAGTAGGATTACAACAACAACAACAACAAAAACCTCACTTAGCCGGTTGTGTGGTGGCACACAACTTTAATCCCAGTACTCGGGAGGCAGAGGCAGGCGGATTTCTGAGTTCGAGGCCAGCCTGGTCTACAGAGTGCGTTCCAGGACAGCCAGGGCTACACAGAGAAACCCTGTCTCAACAAACAAACAGAAATCCCCACTTTTTCAAGAAGATTATTAGCCACAGTACTTTATCTTTACTACTGTTAAATATGTGTTTTATTAGCTTTTGGTTTCCTACAAAAACTTTCTTTTTGATATTCGCACTTGTTCTAGTACTAATTTTTTCTAAACCTCTTACTAAACATTCAAGGATTGTGGGGCTGAGAGATTAGGTGAAGAGCACTTGCAGCCTTTGTGGATTTGGATGTAGATTTGGTTCTTAGCACCCACAGGACAGTTCCCAACCGGCTGTAATTACAGTCCCAGGGATCTGATGTTCTCTTCTGACTTCTGTGGGCATTGCAATGCCCACAGGAGGGGGATGGAGGGAACCCAATATACATACATCTTAATTTCCCACATAGAATTAAAAAATTCTCCTCCAAATGTCATGTATAAAATCAAGTTAGTCATTTACTGGTCAGTCAAGAAGCACATTTTTTATTGAATTAAATCAAGGCACACACTGTTTTTTTACACACATTTCAGCCCGTGTCTTTAAGCAATTTGACTAACCAGTAACCAATGTAATTAGCACTTTACTCGTTAGTAAGGCATAGTGCACAAAATCCATGAATGACTAAAAAGAAACTGTCGTCTACATTACACACTTACTTAAACAGCAGAAAACTGTAAGAACCAAGGCAGTAACATTTGGGACCTCAATAAATATTTTTGAAAAAGATAACCATCATTCAGCGATAAGCAGAAGTGTACAAAGTTGGAAGGAAAAGAAAAATTACCAGTTTGTACCTGCTGTGGCAAACACTGCTCTCTACAGTTCTATGACAAACCACTGTTATTTACAGGGTAAACTGATTTAGGGCGGTTTAAATGCCCAAAGTGACAAAACTTTTGAGTCCAGTTTATCGCCTGGCTCGTGTCAGATTCCGAGGCCTGAGCTCTCAACCTGGTCCACCACCATTCTCACAGCTCAGAATCCATCAGTGGCGAGGTCACAAGGCGATCACGGCTCAGGCCCTCGCTCCTGCCCACAGCTCGCAGTCCACCACCAAGGCTTTACCAGCGGAGACTCGGGGCGGAGAACGGGCCGAGCCGGCTCCTTCCCAGGAACGACTAGCAAAGCGCGACCGGAAAGAGCAACAGCAGGAAGACCGCGGCAGAGGTCGCGGGAGACCCGCTCCCACGCCACTGTCCACACACACACGCACACTTACAGGACTTTGTCCAAAGCATCCATCGCTGCCAGATCCCTTAGCGAATGCACGTGTATCGGCTCACTTCCGGGAAGCCGCCGCTAGCACCGGAAGAGGCGGTACCGGAAATACGAAATACCACTTCCTTAGCTCTCCGACCGCGCTGGCGGCCATCTTGGGAAGGCATAGCGTTCCGTCTCCCTTGGTTACGGAACGTTGTCCGGTTGTTCTCCGGAAAGTAAACACTTTAAGTGACTTAGTGTGGAGTCGAGCATTTGGGAGTCAAGTGTTCCTCTTCAGGGAAATAACCAGAATGCTAGAAAGGTTGGAGGCACGGTACTCAGTTACCAAAAGGACACCATTAACTGTTTCCTGGAGTTGCCTGGTCTGATGTTGTACATAGTATGAATTGAATCTCATAGTATGTCTGACTTTAACTTTTTTTTTTTCTTTTCTTAATTTTTTTTCCTTCCGAGACAGGGTTTCTCTGTGTAGCCCTGGCTGTCCCGGAACTCACTCTATAGACCAGGCTGGCCTCGAACTCAGAAATCCGCCTGCCTCTGCCTCCCGAGTGCTGGGATTAAAAGGCTTGAGCCACCACTGCCCGGCTGACTTTAACTTTCTTAAGTTTGAGTTTTGTTTTGAGACAGGGTTTCCCTACATCCCTCTGTCTGGCCTGTAACTTGCTATGAAGATCACAGGGATCTTGATTTCTGTGCTCTGTTTCTGTTTCTGCCATTTGAGTGACAAAATTACAGGCAATTGTTACCACGCCTGACCTAACTCACCGTTTCAGGGATCAGGCATTTGTGTGTTCTGTTTTGGGGGGAGGATCTTGAAATGAAGCCAATGCTGGCATAGAGCTGTTGCCCATGCTGGTGTAGAACTTGAGATGCCGCCTTTCCCATGAACCATTGAGACTAAATGCATATTCTGCGAAGATTAAAGGCATGTCCTGCCATTCCAGGAAATCCATCTTTTGCATATTGGAATGGATGATGACAAGTAGGAGGGAGGTTTCAAAAGAAGGCCTGGGCGGTGGTGGTGCACACCTTTAATCCCAGCACTCGGGAGGCAGAGGCAGGTGGATTTCTGAGTTCGAGGCCAGCCTGGTCTACAGAGTGAGTCCCAGGACAGCCAGGGCTATACAGAGAAACCCTGTCTCGAAAAACCAAAAAAAAAAAGAAAAAAAGCAAGGCTGGAGCTATCTGGGCTGTCTCAATGATACAGCACTTAACTATAAACACGGTCCTAGGCTCAAACTCCTGCACTGAATTAAAGAAAAAACAGTGGTGCTTTCAACCTCACTTTGACTTACCACCGTTAGGATCAGTAAAGGGACTGGAGTTTGATTTATCTTTGTTTTTTGAGACAGGGTCTCTTTATGTAGCCCTGGCCATTCTGGAACTTGCTCTGTAGACCAGCCTAGCCTTAAACTCAAGACACTACCCTCCCTCTGCCTCCCAAGTGCTGGGATCAAAGGTGTGTGACTCCACTGCTGGGCTTGGAATTTAATTAAACTCTGTATAGCCATGGCTGTCTCAAAACTCATTTTGTAGACTGGCTGTCCTTGAACTCAGAAATGTGCCTGCTTCTGCCTCCTGAGTGATGGGATCAAAGGTGTGTGCCAACTGCCCTATATAAAGAATTAGTTTAAGGAGGGTATGCATTGTGAGGGCTGTGAGCTGGCCCAGCAGGTAAAGCGCTTGCAGCACAAGCCTGGTGACCTGGGTTTAATTCCCAGAACCCACAAAAAGGTAGAAAGAGAGAACCCAGGGCCTATGGAGGCCAGAAGCAGCCATTAGAGCTCGTGGAACTGAAGCCACATATACACCGGAGATCGAATCCAGGTCCTCTGGAAGAGCAGTCAGTGTTTTTAACTATGATGCTCTCTTTAAGTTATAGAAACCGAATTCCTGTGTGGTCCTGCACGACCCTAGTATACTAAATCATGTTGTACCTGGAAACGTGTACTGTCATAATAACACAGAATGGTGAGGCAAACGCAGCTAAGCAGTAACTGTATACACAACCACTTCTTTAAGGTTCACGGCTGGTTGTTTTGAGAAGCATTTCCATCTTGAGTTCCCATGAATACAGAACTTTCCATCTCAGAAGGGGTATCCCCTGGAGGACCAGGGTCCCCCGCTTCTGAGTGCTGCGCCTTCTCCTGCTCCTCTGTCTGCTCTGCACTGCCTTTCATCTGACTCTCTTGGTCTTCCAACTCCACAGTTTTATCAGAGGCCTGCCCTCCAGCTTCATCTTCATGTTCATGGAGAAAGCTGCATATCATGTTGGGTCTATAGGAGAAATCATTGTCCTTCATCTGCAGCCACTCTACACCATCTAATGAGGTGGGGGCAGGGGTAAACAAGACAAAAAAGAAGGAAACAGAAGGAGAAAGCTCAGTCAGTACATTGTTCCCTTAGCTAACAACAAATGTGGCACAGAAGGGGAGCCTACGCCGTCAGCGGGGATGTAATTTGTACAACCACTCAGAAGTCAGTGTGACAACGCCTTATGAAAAAGAGAAGCCCTGTATGAGCCAGCTATACCATTCCCGGGAACACAGTGGGAAGACCCTCAAGTCAGCACAGCACAGACACTGGCGCCTCTATGCTCACTGCTGAAGTCCTCACGACAGCCAAGATACAGAAACCATGCTAACAACTTGTCAACGGACAGATAAACAAATATATGGAGGGAAAGCTGTGTACACCTCAAGTTCCTTCCAAAGTATCTTCACTTCTGACCAAACATCTATAATTGTTTTGTTTTGTTTGTTTGTTCTTTCAAAATTGGGTTTCTCTGTGTAGCCCTGGCTGTCCTGGTACTCACTCTGTAGACTTGGCTGGCCTCGAACTCAGAAGTCCGCCTGCCTTTGCCCAGAGCCGGCATTACAGGCCCAGGCTACTGCAAGTCATTACCTCAACAGCTAGAAAGAGTGTCTCTAATCTGGGAATGGGAGTGCATGCCTGCAAGACCAGCGCTGGGGGTGGGGGTGGGGGAGGAGAAAGGTCAGACATTCCTGTCAAAACCCAAAAGTGGTCCATATACAATATACCAGGTAATTTTTTTAGCTATAAATAAGAATTAAACTGGGGCTGGAGAGATGGCTCAATGGTTAAGAGCACTGACTGCTCTTCCAGAGGTCCTGAGTTCAATTCCCAGCAACCACATGGTGGCTCACAACCATCTGGAATGAGATCCAATGCCCTCTTCTGGTGTGTCTGAAGACAGCTACAGTGTACTCATGTACATAAAATAAATAAATCTTAAAAAAAAAAAAGTTTTTTTGTTTTTTTGTTTTTTTAAAAAGAATTAAACTGGCACATGTAGGAAAACAAACACAACCAGAACTCACTCTGTGAAACAAAACAAGCCGATGAGAAAGATACATCTTACGTGCTTTCTTTAATATGTGCATGTGGGACATGAGAGTAGAAATGGGATGACGGAGACATCAGAAGGACGAGGAGGGAGGACATCAGAAGGACGAGCAGGGAGGACAGCAGAAGGATGAGGAGGGAGGGCATCAGAAGGACGAGCAGGGAGGACAGCAGAAGGATGAGGAGGGAGGACAGCAGAAGGATGAGCAGGGAGGACATCAGAAGGATGAGGAGGAAGGACAGCAGAAGGACGAGGAGGGAGGACATCAGAAGGACGAGCAGGGAGGACAGCAGAAGGATGAGGAGGGAGGACATCAGAAGGATGAGCAGGGAGGACAGCAGAAGGATGAGCAGGAAGGACATCAGAAGGACGAGGAGGGAGGACATCAGAAGCCAATGGGAATCTGTAGCACGAAAGCAAAAGGAAGACAAAGGGAGCACGGCCTCCCAAGTGCTGGGAAATAGGCACAGGCCACACATCCAATGTAGTGCTCAATTTTAGTATGTCACAGTTAATTAATATAGCTAACTCTATAAAGCGCAAGGCATACCCTGATAGCAACACACCACTGCCAAAACCTACACAAGACCGCCTATTCTCTCTCGTGTGCGTGAGACAGTGTACTCATTCTTTCCACTTGCCAAGTAGCTGACTCTGGCCTTGAACTCATGATCTACAGCTGCCTTCCCCCGCTCCCCAAAGCACTGGGAAGCATGTGCTACCACATCCCTCTAATACTAGAGGGACTCATCTCAGGGCCTCACACATTGCTAGGCAAGTGCTCTTGACCACTTAGCTACATCCTCAGCCCAAGAGCACCCCTCTTCAGAGAACGGACTGAACGAACCTATGTTTTCTTCTCCTTCCTTCTTTTCTGTCAGAAGAGTCCTCGTCATGCTGAGCTTCTTCATCGTGTGGCATTTGTACTTCAGCACCGTTTTATCAGTCCCTTCTGGGTCCACTAGGACATAAAATGATCGTATTATACCATTTCATGCCATCAGATGTTGAGAGAGTTAGTCTCAACTACTTCCTATGCAGACGGCACAGGAAGTTCACACTGTAATTGATCAATCCTGTCCCACGTGCAAAGAAATGACAGATAACACTGACATTTGAAGACACAATAGGACTCAGACATAAACAGCTGTAAGGGTGGAGACATGTAAACACAGAGATTAAAACAACAAGGTAGGGTTCCTAACCTGGGACATGGGGCTCAGGGGTTGGCCCTCAGGGCAATGTGTCTACAATCCCATCACCCAGATGAAGGCCCAGAATCAAATGCCTTTCTTGAAGCTCAAGGCTTGTGTGAGGCTGTCCTCAATTAGATAACTCTGAGGGAAAAAAGAAAACTGCTAAATAATGTACCTAGAACAACTTGTAAAAGACTGTGGGCGCCAGGCAGTGGTGGCGCACGCCTTTAATGCCAGCACTCGGGAGGCAGAGGCAGGTGGATTTCTGAGTTCGAGGCCAGCCTGGTCTACAGAGTGAGTCCCAGGACAGCCAGGGCTACACAGAGAAACCCTGTCTCAAAAAACCAAAAAAAAAAAAAAAAAAGGCTGTGAGCCCAGACAGGACTCTGGGCCAAAGACAGGAAACACCAGAGACTTCCACACCCCGCTCTGCCAAGTGTGAGCTCCTGGTAAACATCAAGCAAACTTGGTTGAAGATGGCACACACTCCACTTTGACCCTCCTCCCTCCTTATTATGTGTACTCTTTCGGGTTGGGTGATTGTGGCTAGGGCCTCACACGTGCTAAGCAAATGTTCTAGAGAGAAGCTAAGCCCCAGCCTCTTCTTAAATCTCTCTCCGCAGCTCATCAATCTAGTCGAGATATAAAGTTTGAAGGCATCATTCTCTATGCACACAGAAGCACACATAAAGAATTCATGGCGGTATTTCCATAGTGAATTCAGTACAGCGAAGAACACTTAAGACAGGCATGGTTGGACAGTGAAGCACTCAGAAGGTTGAGACAGGAGGGTCACAAGTCTGAAGTCAGCCAGGGAGAAGATATGCATAGTTCCTTTGCTATGTTCGCTCCCCAACACCACCAAGAGAAAATGATGTGAGCCCTGAAGCCAGGCTACATCCAAACCCTGACCCTGCCATTTACTCCCGTGTGAATCTGAATGTGTTATTGGTCCCTGGGCTTCAGTTTTTCAAATTATGAATGAACATGAAAATGGTACCTATCCTGGCACTTGGGAGGCTGAGACTGTAGTAGAATTGCACTTTTTTTTTTTTTTTTTTTTTTTTGGTTTTTTTTTTCGAGACAGGGTTTCTCTGTAGCCCTGGCTGTCCTGGAACTCACTGTGTAGACCAGGCTGGCCTCGAACTCAGAAATCTGCCTGCCTCTGCCTCCCGAGTGCTGGGATTAAAGGCGTGTGCCACCAGTGTCCGGCAGAATTGCACATTTATGTCCAGCCTGGGATACATAGACAATGCCAGCCCACTCCGTGCTGAGGCTGCTTCCAAACAAAATCTTCTTGTTCGATGAACTGTGGTAGGGACTAAATTCATATTTCTAGGCAAGAATCTACCACAAAGCTAAGCCCCAGCCTCAAGTCTGAAAAAATATACGTAATACAAAGTTAGGTATAGGAACGTAAACATCAAATCCAAAACACCGGTTATTTCTGAAGACAGAGGAAAGGGAGCAAGCTTGGAACTGAGCACACGGGGCTTCGATCCTATGACGGGGGATGTCTCTGAGGTACTGGAGACTGAGCACAGAATTCCCACATGCTGCCCATTAAGCTGGGCAGAGAGTCTCGGTGGGGAGCTCAGTCAGGCCTGGAACTCACAATCCTCCCAAATAGCTAGGACCCTAAGCCTATGCCAACAGACCTAGCCCTGTAGCACCAAACTTATCCCAGGTCAATGACAAGATGGGAGGGTTTGGTACAATTAGACAACGGGCACGTGATACTTGCTTTGCTTCTTTCTTTTTATTTATTTATTGTATGAGCACTCTGCTGCGTATACATCCACAGGCCAGAAGAGGGCATCGGATCCCACTACAGATGGTTGTGAGCCACCATGTGGTTGCTGGGAATTGAACTCAGGACCCCTGGAAGAGCAGCCACTGCTCTTAAGTGCTGAGCCGTCTCTTCAGCCCCTAGTTTTGATTTGTTTTTTTAAATTACATTTACTTATGTGTTTGCACGTGCACAGGACGGCACACGTGTGGAGATCAGAGGCAACTTGTAAGAGTCCTTCCACTGTGTGGGCCCCAGGGATTGGACTCACGTTGTCAGGTTTGACAACATGCAGCTTTACCCGCTGAGCCATCTCAGCAGCCTGAGGTGTTTGTCTATTTTTACTATTAGGTTTTTGAGACAGGGTCTCACCATAATGCTGGCTGGCCTCGAATCCGCTCTGTAAACCAGGGTGGCCCCGAACTCAGAAATCCACCAGCCCCTGCGTCTCAAGTGCTGGGATTAAAGGTATGTACTACCATGCCCAGCCTGAGCTATTTTATTTTAATATTGCACAGTTTTTAGAAAATTTTTTATGAATGTGCATGCCTATCTGAATATGAAAATGTGCCCTCTGAGGCCAGATCCCCTGGAGATGGTGACACAGGCAGTTGTGGTACTGGGAACTTAACTCCTGTCTTCGGGGGAAAAAACAAGCCATGTTCTTAACTGCTGAGCCATCTCTCCAGCCCCCAGTATTAACTATACATTGCATATCTGAAGCTGGCTAGTGGAGTATGGATATAATCCCAGCTCTACAGAGGCAGGAGGAGTGTGAGTTCAAAGCCAGCCTGAGCTACAGCTTGGCCTGATACTGAGCAACGAGAAAACACAATAAAAGACAAAAAGCAAAACAAACAGTATGTGTGGAATAGTCGGGAGAAAAAGTTAGTCTTACCCCGTTCAACACCTTCTTCAAATATAACACAGGTCCCGAGAGTATCTGCAGGAAAACATGAAGCAAGTTAGGAAAGACAGCAGCAGCCTTTGAGAACCACATGAAAAAGAGGCTTCTGTGCCGGGTGCCACCCTACCTTCATATTCCCCAGCAAACACGTAGCTGTCCACTTGCAGGATGGGCCTCTCCGTGTCAATTCCCTACAACAGATTAAAAGACAAAACCCACCACTATTTAAAAAAAAAATGCCCTTAGGGGCTGGAGAGATGGCTCAGCGGTTAAGAGCACTGACTGCTCTTCCAGAGGTCCTGAGTTCAAGTCCCAGCTCACAACCATCTGTAATGGGATCCCATGTCCTCTTCTGATGTGTCTGAAGACAGCTACTGTGTACTCATTATTTATTTAAAATAAATAAATAAATAAATCCTTTTTTTAAAATGCCCTTCGAACCGGGCAGGGGTAAACCACATCTTTAATCCCAGCACTTGGGAGGCACGGGCAGGCAGCTCTCTGTGAGTTCAAGACCAGCCTGGTCTACAAAGCTAGTTCTAGGACAGCCAGGGCTACAGAGAGAAACCCTGTCACAAAAAAAAAAAAAAAAAACCAAAAACAAAACAAAAAAAAATGCCCTTGGGCTAGGTGTGACGGGCCATGCTTTTAAACCCAGTACTCGGGAGGCAGAGAGGCAGGACACCTGACAGTTTGATACTAGTCTAGTTTATATAGCAATATCAGGGCCAGCTTAGGCTACATGTGAGTCCCTATCTCAAAAAATAACAACAACAACAAATTCAAGGGCTATCAAGATCGATCATCAGGAGGGGGTGCCTGCCATCAACTTGCTGACCTGAGTTCAATTCCCAGAAATTACACGGCGGAAGCAGAAAAACGACTCCTACAAGATCTCCACTGGGCCTCCATCACATACATACAGTCACACACACACACACACACACACACACACACACACGAGATAAATGTGATTTTAAAAAAAGATTAAGTAATCCCTTTAATATGCTGGGCATGATGGCACACACCTGTAATCCCAGCATGCAACAAATTGAGTTCAAGGATTACATTACTCTTGTCAGGAACTGCTGACAAGAGGAAGGGGGTGAGAGGTGGGGGTAAATGTGATCAAGTACATTATATGCATGTGTCAGAGTATCAGAGTGAAAGCTATTATGTACACGATTATTATACACTTCACATCTTCTTTCTTTGATTTTTGATTTTGTTGTTATTTTTGTTTTAGTTGGGTTTTGACGCCTTTGTAGCTAGCCCTGGCTGTTCTGGAACTAGCTCTATAGACCAGGCTGGCCTCAAACTCAGAGATCCACCCACCTCTGCCTCTCAAGTGCTGGGATGAAAGGCGTGCATTGCATCTGGTTTTCCACTTTATTTCTAAAGGCTTCCCGTGTATGTATATGTTTACGTGTACCACATGCATAGATGGCCTGTGGAAGCCAGAGGATGCAGGAGGCTCTGGAACTGGAGTTACAGGTGGTTGTGAGCCACCTAATGTGGGTACTAGGAAGTGAGTCAGGGTCTTCTCAAAGAGGAGAAAATACTCTTTAGAGCTGAACTATCACCAGGCATGGTGGTGCACACCTTTAACCTCAGCATTCAGGAGGCACAGGCAGGCAGATCTCTGTGAGTTCAAGGCTAGCCTGGTCTACAGAGCTAGTTCTAGGATAGCCAGGGCTACACAGAGAAACCCCATCTCAAAAAAAAAACAAAAACAAAACAAAGTTTATAGCTGAACTATCTCTCTAGTTCCAGGAAAGTATTTCTGTAAAATTCCATACTCATGGACAAATATGAAATTACTGACCCCTGGATACTCCCATGATGATACGGGATACCGCATCATCCCTGGATATGTCCAATCAAAGATGACCGATCCTTTGCTCTGCCTTAAGACACCACAGATCTCTCTCACCAAGGCTGTCTCCCTTTCCTCAGCCTACATACTTCTTCTTCCATTGAAGCTTCTGCCTGCAAGTTTGTGCTTCTCACCTCAGAAGTATTTGTTACCACAGAGAAGGCTCCTTCCTGTCCTGTATTGGTTTCTTCCCCTCTTATCCAGCTTAGCCTTCCTGAGAGCTTCTGGTAAATCTTTTTACCCTGTTTCCTTTCCATCTCACTTTCCCTAATAACATACACCACCAATATCCCATAATATTCGGTCAGACACACCACATAAACTAACTCCATCTGGTCCCTTTCCCGAGCTACCTTTGCCTCTTTAACTTTTCCACCCCCGAGTCCTTCATTTTCTCCTGAAGTTACCTTGGAGTCTAGAAAAAACCAAGACTGATCAATAAACAGCTTTCTGACAAGGGACCTGAACTAATGCCAAACAACAGTGAGCTTTCAAAGACCACTCACCAAATGACGCCAATTACCCATGGGAGGATGGAAAGGCAGACTCTGGAGCAGGAATAGCAGTATCATGGTAACCATTTCCTTTTCTATATAAGATCAAAGTTCTTATCAACACCTTGTGGATTATCCTTACCAACATGGTCACACTGCTTAAATCTCCCTTATGCGATATTCATCTGTTTGGGTTTTGTTTTACAGGGTTTCTTTTCTTCCTTTTTTTTTTGGACAGGTGTCTCTCTCTTTGTGGACAAGTGTATCAGCTTCCAGTTTTGTTTTAACTTTAAGGAAATCTACAACATTCCCCGAATTCTAAGACTCACCAAGATCTTGCACTTATTTTCACATTTGGAGAGAAAGTCTGAATCAATAATTCCTGACAATTCTACCAGAACAAACTGCTCCTGGTGGAAGAAAGCAAAGTTAATAAAGTATACGAGAGACAGTAAACAAGAAATGCCCCAAATTCCTCGGTGAAAACTCGACCTAGTTTCCGGTGGAAACCGATTACCTCCGGAACCGCCCAGACCAACTCTATTCTTTCTAGAATGGGTACTTCAGACCTGGAGCTAGTCCTCCACGGCTTCTCGTGCTTCTGAAAGCAAGTGAGCTGTCTAAGGGCCTCCCTCCCACCGTCCGCGTCCCGGACCCCCCTTCCCCACCCGGGGGTGGCTCAGCCAAGACCGCCGACGCTGCAGTCCTCTGACCCGCGCTTACAACCTCCTCTATCTCTTCTTCTTCCTCCTCCTCTTCCTCCTCCTCCAATTCGTCCTCCCAACTGGGATGCACTGCAGCCGCCATAGCGCTCGGAGACTCCATCACTAGCCACGCCCCCTGCAGCCGCCATCTTGGATAGGGGCAGCGGCGTCAAGCATCCCGCCATAGCCGCGTGTGACGCACACACGCCTCGCCAGAAAGCAAGATGGCGACGCTAGGCTTCTGTACGGGGGTCCCACGTGGAGACAACACGCTCCGAGCTTTAGGAATTTAGCATATTTAGCCCCGCTTTGAAGACGTGGCTCATAGGGCTCAGGTTCCCCTGAACTCAGTAAGTAGCTGAGGATGAGCATAATCAACTGCCTCCACCTTCCACTTTAAAAAAAATCTCAGCGGGGCAGTGGTGGCACACGCCTTTAATCCCAGCACTTGGGAGGCACAGGCGGGAGGATCTCTGAGTTCGAGGACAGCCTGGTCTA
>JADRCH010000046.1:334246-390183 GCA_019843965.1 Rhynchomys soricoides
ATACACAGCCACACCAGGCTGAGAGGTATGTTTAAGAGCAGAATTCGGCAGGGCAGTGGTGGTGCACGCCTTTAATCCCAGCACTTGGGAGGCAGAGGTCGTGGATTTCTGAGTTCGAGGCCAGCCTGGTCTACAGAGTGAGTTCCAGTACAGCCAGGGCTACACAGAGAAACCGTGTCTCGAAAAACCAACAAACAAAACCAAAAAAAAAAAAAAGAAAGAATGTGGATGACTCATTATGTCCTTGTTTAATTTAACCATAAGAAGCAAAGAGTCTTAAGTATTCTGTGGGCTTTAGAAGCCTCAAGTCTGAGGTTCAATGCAATAACTTCAAATAATATGAACAATGGGTAGTTTGGTTAGTAGTTAATAATGGAGTAGATCTTTGGATTGTCTAGTTTGTAAGAATTTGTAGTAAAGGCAATCTTGTCTTGAGTTTTAGTAATTAATATACAGAATAGATAAGACAGAGGAAGAGGAAACTGAAAATCTCCAGTTACGAGCCTGAGAATCAGCTCAGAAGGTTGGCATTGCTAACGTGAGGTAGCTTGCCCTAGTTGTTTGTCCAAACAGGTAAAAAGGGTGATTAACCAGGCCAGTGGTTTTCAAGGGTGGTTGCCAAGGCATTGTATGCAATATTAGCTGGGATTATGTCAAAAATGCAAATTTTCAGGCTCTCCCCAAGAATACTAAATGAAAAACCCTTCAAAAACCTGAGTTGGTGGCTTAAATTCTCCGGGACATTTTGACGCTTGGTTAAGTTTGAAAGCTGAGTCAAGCCTAGTCAGAATCATTTTTCTCGCCAACAAGTAGTTGGACTGGGGCATGTAAGAATCAGTCAGCTACTACAGAGAGATTATGAGTAAGCAAGCAATAACTATGACTAAATGAGGCGGTTGACTCACAGTCACAGAGAGGGATGGTGGCACACACCCTCATGGTGGCAAGCACTGCATGCCTGTGGCAGTCAGGAGAAACCCAGAAACTCAGTTTGTAAATGTGAGTAGAACTTGCCCGTTTCCATTCATTCCCAGTCACGTTTCTGCTGATAGATTCCTCTGATGATCTTATTTCATGTAGGGGGGGGCGGGGAGGGGTAGGCTATGTGCATGCAGGTGCCTGGGAATACCAGAAGAGGGCGCCAGATCCCCTGGAACTGGCATCACAGGCGCTGTGAGGTGCTTGACAAGGGCTCTGGGAACTGAGCCTGGGTCCTATACAATGGTACACACTCTTAGCCACTACTCCCTCTAGCCCCTGAGGCTATGTTTTTAAAATACAAAAAGATGATATACCTCCAAAGCAGATTAAGCAGAAGTTTATTAAAAGATGACTAATTTTTCTTAAATATAAAAGTTTTGTTTTATTTTACTATTGATTGATTGATGAAACAGGTTTCATGTAGCTGTGTAGTTGAGGCTGATCTTGAATTTCTGATCCTGTTTACACCATGTTGGGGCTTGAATCTAGTGCTTCATACCTATCAGGCAAGCATCCTACCTACTAAGCTACATCCCAAGCCCTGTGAGTGAGGTTGTGTCTACACTGCACGTGAAGGCCAGGGGTCAACCTTAAGTGTTTTTTCTAAGGAAGCCTGTGTGGTTGTTCTTGATTTACATTACATTTTATTTTATTTTATTATTATTATTATTATTATTATTATTATTATTATTATTAGTTTTTTCAAGACAGGATTTCTCTGTGTAGCCCTGGCTGTCCTGGAACTCCCTCTGTAGACCAGGCTAGCCTCGAACTCAGAAATCCACCTGTCTCTGCCTCCCAAGTGCTGGGATTAAAGGTGTGCACCACCACTGCCTGGCTTACATTACATTTTATTATTTGTATAGGCAGGGGAGTATGCACCACAGCACAAGAGTGGAGGTCAAAAGTCAAGTTGCAAGAGTCAATAACTATATGCAGGAGGTGCATCCCAGAAATCAAACACCAGTTGTTTGATCTTGGCAGCAGATGCCTTTCCCTGCTGGGTCATCTTGCTAGCTCCATCTACTTTCTCTTTTTGAGACAGAATCTCTCATTAGGACTAGGAGGCTCACTAATTACAGTAGGCTGGTTTTCTAGTGAGCATCAGAAATCCTTCTGTATATGCCACCCCAGCATTGAGATTACAAGAACAGACCACTATGAACAGCTTTGTTTGTCTGTTTGTTTGATTGTTTTGGTCTTTCAACCATGGTCTCTCTAGGTAGTCCTAGCTGGCCTGGAACATTCTATGAAGACCAGGCTGGCTTTGTCCTCACAGAAATCCACACCTCCCTCCTCCCTCTGCCTCCGGAGTGCTGAGAAGGCTTATGCTGCCACATCTGGCTCCCGTCCAACTTCTCTCTCTCTCTCTCTCTCTCTCTCTCTCTCTCTCTCTCTCTCTGTGTGTGTGTGTGTGTGGAGGAGGAGTGGCTGGCTTGCTCGAATTCAGAGATCTTCATGCCTAGCTTTTTAATGGGTTCTGGGAAATTTTTTTTGTTTTTTATTTGCTTGTTTGGTTGGTTTGGGTTGGGTTTTTTGAGACAAGGTTTCACCATGTTCCCCCCTGGGCTGGCCTGAATCTCACTGTATAGAACAGGATGGCCTTGAACTTCTAGAGATTCTCTTGCCTTTGCTCCTGAATGCTGGGATTAAAGGCATGAAACACCACACCTGTTTTGGTGGTATCTGTTTATTTTGTTTCTGTTTTTGAGATAGAGTCTAGCTTACCCCAGGCTAGCCTCAAACTATCTATGTATGGGAGATTGACCTTGAACTCCAAATCTTCCTGTGTCCACCTCCCAAGTGGTAGGGTATTAAGTGTGAACCATAGCTAGTTGTGGTAGCACACGCCTTTAATTCCAGCACTCAGGAGGCAGAGGCAAGCAGATCTCTGTGAGTTTGAGGCCAGTCTGGTCTACAGAGCAAGTTTCAGGACAGCCAGGGCTACACAGTAAAACTCTGGCTCAAAAATCCAAAAATAAAAGTGTAAACCATGATGCTCAGAAATATTGCGTATTTGTTTATTTAGTTATGTATGTGTCTGTCATTTTTGTTATGACTGATACAGGGTCTCTCTAGCTTAGATTGACCTAGAACTCACTGTGTTACCCAAACTGGCTTGGAACTATCAACCATTCTGTCTCGGGGTCCCTAAGTACTGAAATTATGTGTGTCATTCCTCATGCCTGACCAGTACCACCAATAGTTTGGCCTGGCCTGGTGTTGTGGCAAGCACCTTTTAAACTAGCACTCAGGAGGCAGAGGCAGGTGGATCTCTGTGGCTTCAAGGCTAGCCTGGTCTACTTATTGAGTTCCAGGCCAGCTAGGGCTACACAGTGAGACCCTTCCTCAAATAGATAGATAGATAGATAGATAGATAGATAGATAGATAGATAGGTAGATAGATAGATAGATAGATAGATAGATAGATAGATAGATAGATAGGTAGATAGATAGGTAGGTAGATAGATTGATAGGTAGATAGATAGATAGGTAGATAGATAGATAGGTAGATAGATAGATAGATAGATAGGTAGATAGATAGGTAGATAGATAGATAGATAGATAGATAGGTAGATAGATAGATAGGTAGATAGATAGATAGATAGATAGATAGATAGGTAGATAGATAGATAGATAGGTAGGTAGATAGATTGATAGGTAGATAGATAGATAGGTAGATAGATAGATAGGTAGATAGATAGATAGATAGGTAGATAGATAGATAGGTAGGTAGATAGATAGATAGATAGATAGATAGATAGGTAGATAGATAGATAGGTAGATAGATAGATAGATAGATAGATAGATAGATAGGTAGATAGATAGATAGATAGATAGATAGATAGGTAGATAGATAGATAGGTAGATAGATAGATAGATAGATAGATAGATAGATAGGTAGATAGATAGATAGGTAGGTAGGTAGGTAGATAGGTAGATGTGGATAGTTTAGTCTTACAGAATTGCTATATTATTACTACCATTTTTCAAAATAGGAAGTTAAAGTTCGTGTGTGTGTGTGTGTGTGTGTGTGTGTGTGTTTATTTTGTTTTTCTGAGACAGGGTCTCTCCAACTTGAAGATACACATGCCTCTGCTTCCCAAATGCTGAAATTAAAGATGTGTGCCACCACACCCAGCTAGGAAGCTACCATTCTAAGAACTTCCTAGCTGTAGAGATCAGTGGTAGCACATACGCACTAAGGGCCTGGGTTCCATTTCTCCGCAGCACCAAAAAGAAGAAAAGCCTAGCGTGGTGGTGCACACCTTTAATCCCAGTACTCAGGAGGCAGAGCAAATGCAGCTCTCTGAGTTTGAACCCAGGTTGGTCTATACAGTGAGTTCCAGGACAGTCAGGGTTACATAGTGAGGCACTGTCTCAAAAATATATAAATTAAAATAGAAGAAAAAAGCCAGGCAGTGGTGGCATACACTTTTAATCCCAGCACTTGTGAGGCAGAGGCAGGTGGATTTCTGAGTTCGAGGCCAGCCTGGTCTACAGAGTGAGTTCCAGGACAGCCAGGGCTACACAGAGAAACCCTGTCTCGAAAAACCAAAAAAAAGAAAAAAAAAAAAAAGAAGAAGAAAAAAGCAGAAGAGGAGGAGGAGGAGGAGGAGGAGGAGGAGGAGGAGGAGGAGGAGGAGAAGGAGAAGAAGGCGGAGAAGGAGAAGGAGAAGGAGAAGGGGGAGAAGAAGAAGAAGGAGGAGGAGGAGAAGGAGGAGGAGGAGGAGGAGGAGGAGGAGGAGGAGGAGGAGGAGGAGGACTCGTGTACCTCAGACTCTAAGAGAAATTTCAAATACTGATGACAAGTTCACTGGTATCAGAACCTCAAATGCCTCATCAAAGTGTACACCCTTCCGGTTCACCTGACACCCAGCCCTTTCCTTAGCCAGCAGTCAATCAACACCTGCCGCGCTCTCCAGATGCTTCTGCCATCTGCCGACTTTCCTTCCTGCTCATTACCGTTCTTGCTCCAGGAGCCTGGTGCTGCTAGCTGACTCCGATCCAGCCCTCGCTCTCTGCGCCACAACTTGAAGCCACATGCTGGAATCCCGCCCCATATCTGCTAATCCATGGGTGTGCGTTTTCTTGACCTCACCTTAAATGCCTTGAGTCAACTCTCTTTGTCTTTTGTACAGTTCTGTGTTTCCTGGGTGTTACTGAATTGATGCCTGGATAGGTGTCTCAATTATGGAATCTGCATAACTCAGAGGAATGTTTTTACATTTATTGTATTTGTGTGTGTATGTTGCTTACGTGTATGTATGTCTGTGCATCCTGGAACTGAAGTTATGGATGGCTGTGAACTGCCTTGTGAGTGCTGGGAATTAAACCCAGGTCCTCTGCAAGAGCAACAAGTGCTCTTAACCACTGAGTTATCATCTCTCACTGGGGGATGATTTGTGCTTTGTGTTTTCAGATGCTGATGCTGATTTCTTTCTTTTCTTTTCTTTTTTTTTTTTTGTTTGTTTGTTTGGTTGGTTGGTTTGGTTTGGTTTTTCGAGGCAAGGTTTCTCTGTGTAACCCTGGCTGTCCTAGAACTCACTCTGTAGACCAGGCTGGCCTCGAACTCAGAAATCCACCTGCCTTTGCCTCCCAAGTGCTGGGATTAACAGATACTGACTTCTATGCCCAGACATCTGGTAACAGTCAGGACAATGATACGGTCGAGCATCTCCAGTCTCAGTGTTATCTAAAGATTGTTTCCGTCACCCCTGATTGGTTAATAAAGTAGAGAAGGACCACAAGGAGGAGCCGGTGGAGAAATAGCATAGAGAGAGCCGGAGTCACCATGAGGACACACATGGACCAGAGAGCGAGCCAGGGCAAGACTCAGATGCAAGTAAGGACCGACCATGGCAAGGATGCAACCACAGAGGTTAGGGTAGCTCAGAGCCTGCCTGGCGAAGGCTTTCGGCTTGTTAATAAAAATACCAGGTCTCTGTGTCATTTATTCAGGAGCCAGAGCAGGCTGGAGCAGAGCATAGAAATGCCCTGCAGTTATTTGGGAGCAAAAGGAGTATCAAATTACATTTACAATCTCTCCAGCCCCTAGAATCCTGTTTCAAGACTTATTTGTTTATTTATTAACTATTTTATTTTTGTGAGAGTGACATTGTAAAGGGTTCGACTGAATGGTGGTATCTATCTTATCACAGACCCACTGGTGGTTGAGGCTAACTCAATTATGATCCCTATTCAAGTTTATCTTATTTCTTCCCTAGAGAAGTAAGCTGACTTACTGGGACCTATTAATATTTTGAATTATTAGAATAATGTATATTGTGATTATCTTCTACACTAAGAGCAGAAATTCTTCGGGCCAGAGACCCAATATATAAAGTGTATGTGTGTGTGTGTGTGTGTGCGCTCGTGTGTGTGTTTCTGTGAATGTGTGTGTGGTGAGACTTGAACACAGACAGAGCCTTGCTGGGCTAGTGCTGTATTTCTTTGCCTTTGTCAGATTTTTATCTTTCCGTTTTCCCATAAACAGAATAATCTTCCATAAAGCCCGACTTACTAAAGCAAACTCAACCAGTAGTCTCTGCGCCTCTCTCCTGCTTCAGAGAGGAGACAGTGCAGACCAGGATGCTGCCTTACAAAGAGAAACTGTACCAAGCTGTAGTTGGTCATCATCACCTGCTAAGCCAGAGGATCCCTGCTCACACTCAGCCTTTCCTACAGCTTCCCCATAATTAAAACTCACATAAAAAGGGCAGGGATTCAAATGAGTCTGACGCTGGTTCTCACTTTCCAGAGAGTGTTTGCTTAGCCACAAAGGTGAACAAAGCACAAAGCCTACTGTAGCATGATCCTTTGGCTAAGTCATCGTCTCCTGTCTGAAGTCTCTGTGGAGCTGGTATTAGTGCCAAGGCCTTTTCTCCCTTTCTACTCCCATCTCCAGGAGGTTTGCAAGACTCTCGAAGATGAAAACATGCCCAGAGCAAGCCAGAGAGGTAGAACTCCCAATTCTTGAGAGTGAGATGGGCTTCAACAACTCACCACTTGAAACCAGTCAGCTGGAGCACCTAGACAATTTAGGACAGGTTTCAGATGTGACCTCAAACTGGATTGGGTATGATTCTTTCTTCCTTTGTTTCTTTGTTTCTTTGTTTCTTTCTTTCTTTCTTTCTTTCTTCCTTCCTTCCTTCCTTCCTTCCTTCCCCTCTCTCTCTCTCTCTCTTTCTCTCTCTCTTTCTTCTTTTTTTCTTTTCTTTTCTTTCTTTTCAGTTTTTTGAAACAGGGTTTCTTTATGTATAACCTTGGCTGTCCTTTAACTTGCTTTGTAGACCAGGCTGACCTCAAAGGAGATCTGCCTGCCTCTGCCTCCCAAGTACTGAGATTAAATGTGTGTACCACTACCACCTGGCAGATATGATAACTTGAAGTGAAAATTTCTGGTTTCTTTGGGAGGTTAAAGCATTTAAGCACCCTTATTAAAAGTAGATTTTGAAAAATCTAAGCCTAGCCAGGCAGTGGTGGCGCATGCCTTTAGTCCCAGCACTTGGGAGGCAGAGGAGGGAGGATTTCTGAGTTCGAGGCCAGCCTGGTCTACAGAGTGAGTTCCAGGATAGCCAGGGCTGTACAGAGAAACCCTGTCTCGAAAAACCAAAAAAAAAAAAGAAAGAAAGAAAGAAAGAAAAAGAAAAATCTAAGTCTACAATAACTCTCAAAATTAGATTTTCTTACCATGTGTCTCCTGACAGATACCTAAGATTACAACTTCTATTTCCGTATTTGTAAAAAAAGAACTTTGGGAATTAGCCCTGATGCCCCTGTCGTGGAGGTTGGAGAGGTCATCCTTGAACTAGCTATGAATCCAAGACAAGTTTTGACCTTCGGACCCTCCTGTCTCCACCTAAATGCTGGGATTACAAGTGTAAAGCACAAGCCCAGCCAGCCCTAACTCTCATCTGGAAAACATTCTGTCTGGGTAACCGTAACGTAGCATTGGTCTTTTCAGCAAACCCACCCAGACAGATAGTAATCACTGTTGATGGCGTCCTTCTCAAATTGTAATGGATTCTGACTTGAACACTGGTAGATAAGCATCTAGCTGCAAAGAACAATTCATATAGTCAGTAGATGCTTACCCAAGGGTGGAGAGGTGCCCGAGTGAGTGGAGAAGAGAATTGGAGCCACACTCTGCTCATTTTGGGATCACTGGGCTCAACAAAGATATCTTTTCTTTCCCAAACCCCGTATGGAAGGGTGTTCTTCAGACTGGGAAGAATTAAACAAGAGTGAAAGGGACCAATTCAGAGTTCTCAGCCAACCACAGTGCAGAATTAGAGGCGTTACAAAGCTATGCTCCGATCTCCACATGAGTGCCGTGGAGTGTGCGCTGCACACGCACGCACACGCACACGAATGAGTAAATCTTTCTAAAGTTTTTCCAAATAGAATGATCACCTTTGGACTCCTAACGCTGTATTTTAATCATCTCTACCTTCCGATCACGGGGTTGTTTCTCAGTTGAAGCTGCAGTTAAATTAAATCGGAGTGTCGTCAGATTGGAGTGTGCATCCGAGTATCCACTAAGTTAAATTTCTCTCCTGCAAAGATTCGTTGGCATTTATCTCCCAACTTACATTCACTGGCACCTACTGCCACTGCCTGCTTGTCTTTAGAGACCGACCTAACTAGGACAGTAGGGAATAAAGGACAGACACACAGATAGTAGTACAGAAGAGCTGTGATCAGGTCATGCACCGCCAACAGCAAACGAAAACCACACAGTGTTTATACATCTGAACCACGGACATGGATGTATTGTGTGTGGCTGGGAAAAGAGACAGGTTTGGTTTGGTTTGGTTTTGTTGTTGTTTGTTTTTCGAGACAAGGTTTCTCTGTGTAGCCCTGGCTGTCCTGGAACTCCCTCTGTAGACCAGGCTGGCCTGGAACTCAGAAATCCACCTGCCTCTGCTTCCCAAGTGCTGGGATTAAAGGCGTGCGCCACCACTGCCCCAGTTTTGATTCCCAGAACCATGATGGCTCATAACCATCTCTAACTCCAGTTCCGGCGGGGGGGGGGGTTTGTATGGAGTTTGTGACCCCTGAGAAAAGACCACAGACCCAATTCAATTATAATTAAAAGATTTATTGATTAGCTGCTAGCAGGATGAACAATCTCTGAGCCAAATTTGAGATTGCCACGAAAGAGGGGTTTAGGGAAAGACTTTTAAGGGAGAAAGCCACATGAAGACCTTCAATATCTCCCTCCGCGAGCAAATAAAGCTGTTCTGTTCCACCAAGTTAAGTGATTACGGCAACTCAAAATAACCTTTGGGTATCTAGGCAGGCAAGTTACAGAAGGAAAAAAGGAGCAGTTAGTCCTGTCCTAACAAGAAGATGGTCACAGCTGTACATTTTTGGGTTGAGGGCCCCTGAGTCAGGGTTACTGAGAACTTGTCTTCCAGGGACTGGAGTCAGAGACAAATGGATGCCTAGCATAAAAGGGAGCTTCTTTTGACATAACAATCTGGACAGCTTCTTGGCGATCTTGGTGGCCACCAGGCACACACAGTACACATACATGCATGCAACCATTCACCCACATAAATAAACATTTAGAGAAACCCATAAGCCTTAGCAGAGTCTATTAAGGGTATATGGGGTGACCAACATGGACGCTGTTGATCTAGAACTGTTATAGTCATGAGCTCTGAATGGCAAGTGTAGGCAGATGGTCAGGGACAGTGCTGTCATTGTAGAGCACACTGGGTTCCCACGGCTAGCTCTGAGTGTAGCACCTGGGTAGGAAGTTCCTCTGTCACAGAGCAGTGGGACGGGACCAGACCGTAAGATGACTCGCTGCAAACCAAGCCCATTTCTACGCACAATGGTTTTATAGCAACAATTAATGTCTTGAGACTGTCTCCGAACATGAATCTTCAGAACACACCTCTTTCTTATGTTTAAGAGGGCAGAGATCTGTACACACACCTAAATCTAGGCAACAACCTCATCCTTCTGAGCTTCCCAGTGCAAAAATGCAGCCCTTGCCGAGCAGTACTGGCATACGCCTTTAATCCCAGCACTTGGGAGGCAGAGGCAGGTGGATTTCTGAGTTCGAGGCCAGCCTGGTCTACAGAGTGAGTTCCAGGACAGAGAAATAAGAACAGAAAAAAAAAAAAAAAAAAGAAAAAGAAAATGCAGCCCTGGCTGTCCTAGAACTTGCTCTGTGGACCAAGCTGTCCTCGAACTCATGGAGATCTGCCTGCCTCTGCCTCTAGAGTGCTGAGATTAAAGTCATGTACCACATCATGTAGCTACATCAGGTGCTTTTCTATGTGGACATTACCGTAGCCCAGGAACAAGGGCATTGCAGTGGCTTTCTGTAAGCTCCTGCTAACTTTGGTCACACTTTAAGAAGGGGAAGACAGGACTTTACCTAACTGTAGTAACAGGCTCTGCTTGGTTTTAGGAATTTTTTCTTTTCTATTTACTTCTTTTTCTTGAGGTCTGTATTCTATGAATATGCCTCAAACAGAGCACAGAACCGTGTTCTAACTCACATGGGTGTCCCCTAACATCCTGCACCCCACAGCACATGCTATAGAAGTTGGATCAACCCAGTTTATGGATAAAATCCAGCACATTTCTGAATAAGAAAGAGCAGTATCGACTTAGGGAGAAAGAACAACTTTATTTTCCTAATGTTTTCAACACGAAAACCATACAAGAGGGTGGAGAGATGGCGCAGTGGTTGAGAGCACTGTCTGCTCCTTGAGAGGACCCAGGATCCCTCCACCCCTACCCCTACATGGTGGCTCACAAGCCTCTGTGACTGCAGTTCCAGTGCCTTCTTCTGTCTCCAAGGGCACAGGCACGCATATGGTGCACTGACATACACACAGGCAAAACGCCCATACACACAAAATAGAACTAAATATTACAAAAACTCCACATATATTTCTATTTAGAATTAGATTATTATACCAAATACAATCGTATTTGTTAAGGTGCACAAATCGCTGAAGGAAGACCCCAGACTCAAATAGCATTTATTCTGCAGAAATTACCAGAATGCAGAGATCAACCATTCATCAAAATGGCGATGACTTGAGGGGCTTGCAGGCCCCTTTTTTGCAGGGCTAGGCGAATTTTTCAGAAGGGTTAGGTGACCTCTAACATGGTTTGTTGAGACAAAGCAGTAACATTAGCAGTTTGATCGGTTGCTATGTTAGTTTATCTATATTTGCTGAGGCCTTGGAGAATTTAGGGAGCCAGCTCAGTTCTGGCCTTGTTATCTCCTCCAGCCAGGTGTCCCAGGAGCTGACTCAGCTCCAGACTTATCCTCCAAGTCAGGGCCGTCATTGACTAAAGGCCCGTTGTCAGTGGCTCCTTCTGAGGAGCCCAGCATACTTCCCAGGGAACTGAAATTTTTATTCCCAAGGTTTTTGGACCTCTCAGTTTCACTTAAAGTTGAAGCTTTGCCAAGTGGGACGGCACACATCCTTATTGCCAGCACTCAGGAGGCAGGAGCAAACAGATTTTTGTGAGTTAGAGACCAAGTTAGAGTTTCCTGGACACAGTGAGTTCCAGGAAAGCTGGGGCTACATAGTAAGAACCTGTCTCAAAAAAGAAGAGAAGGGAGCTGGAGAAATGGCTCAGTGGTTAAGAGCACTGACTGCTCTTCCAGAGGTCCAGAGTTCAATTCCCAGCAACCACATGGTGGCTCACAACCATCTGTAATGGGATCCGATGCCCTCTTCTGGTGTGTTTGAGGACAGTGACAGTGTACTCATACATAAAATAAATAAATCTTGGGGGGAAGGGGAAGGAAGAAGAAGGAGGCAGAGGAGGAGGAGTTGTTTTAGGGCCAGCAAGCTGTCTTGGTAATTAGAGCTGCCTAAGTTCAAACCCCAAATCCTTCAAGTAGAGAAATGACCTTGACAGCTGTCTTCTGACCCCCACATGAACTCCGTGGTGGATGAGCACCAACACATACACACACATACATAGCACATACAGCACATACATTGTACACACACAGAAACACACACCACCCATATATGCAAACACACATACACACACACTGAACTTTTTTTTTGGTTTTTCAACACAGGGTTTCTCTGTATAGCCCTATAGCCCTGGCTGTCCTGGAACTCACTCTGTAGACCAGGCTGGCCTCGAACTCAGAAATCTGTCTGCCTCTGCCTCCCGAGTGCTGGGATTAAAGGCGTGCACCACCACTGCCCGGCTCACACTGAACTTTTACCTGATATGCTCCTGTAAGGTTGAAGCAGGAAGATCACAAGAAATTCCAAGCCAGTTTGGGTTACACAGTGAGTCTCAGGCCATCCTGAGTAAGAGTGAGAACCTATCTCTGTGTGTGTGTGTGTGAAAGCTTGGAGAAAAAGGGTAAAACACAGAAGAAAAAGTAATTTAAATTTTCTTGTGATTGTTGTGCTTAACAGTGCTGACCGAAGCCTGGAGAAATAACAAAGGTTCACTATAAGCATAACCTTGCAGTGCTGGAATTGGCAGCAGAGTCCACAGAACAGGGCTGACTTTCTGCTCCCAAGGTCACATTCTGGATTGCTTGTGAAGAAGAACACCAAAGATGTGTCTCCAAACAGAGCAGAATATAAAACATGACTATAGGGATCACTCTCAATAAAGAAGCAAAATGAAAGGGACCTTTTTCCTCCCTGACATGTGCTAGGCCAGCATTCCACCACCAAAAGCAAGCTCTTCAGCTGCTTTTGGCTGCTTCAAAAAATAGGAAAACTGGGCTGCTTAACACCAAGGCTGGCAGCCTTGTTCCTTTTCAGGAACAAAAGGCTCTTGTAGTTGAGATAGAACTGACAGCGGTGAGCAGCGTAGGACAAGGACAGAGACTGAGCTGCAGCGTCATTCACTCAGTAACAAAATATCAGGCACTCCATCACTGCCACGGCACCCACAATGACAGCAGCCTACAAGCACTTGCTGTAAAAAGAGCTCACTGTGTTCTCGAGATAGCCCAGTATAGACGTCAGGAAGTCCCAGTTCCTGTCTGAGTTCCAGTCTTCTGAGCTTCCCTCCTTCCTTAGGCACTTGTCCGTATGGGACCAGTCTTCTCTATGTTACACTCCTGGAGGGATATAGCCTTGTTCAAGCCTTTATTCCATTTTCCTATGCAAACTATCTTCAGATAGATAATAAGTATCAATGGACGACCACTTACCCAGAGATATTATAAGGGAGCTGTGGAAACAGTTTTTCAATGCCATTTCACACAAAATACGTTTGTTTCCTTTATGCTAATTAAGTTGGTGACCTCTGTATCTGTCTTATCTCCTCTAGGAAGCAGTAATGGGCTGTTTACGAACTTTTTTTTTTTTTCCGAGACAGGGTTTCTCTGTATAGCCCTGGCTGTCCTGGAACTCACTCTGAAGCAAAATCACATTAAGACTGGATAATTACACGGGGCAGTGCTGGCACACGCCTTTAATCCCAGCACTCGGGAGGCAGAGGCAGGAGGATTTCTGAGTTCGAGGTCAGCCTGGTCTACAGAGTGAGTTCCAGGACAGCCAGGGCTACACAGGAAAACCAAAAAAAAAAAAACAAAAAAAAAACCAAAAAAAAAACCCAAAAACCCAGGGAACTAAACAACCAAAACTCAGAGTCCTCCTTCCTCAGCCTTCCAGCTACTGTAGTTCGAGTCGCGAGCTCCCAAGACCAGCAAACTTACCTGAATTTAAAACTCGAGCCTGTTAATTATTTAATCTTTGCAGTGTTCTTTTCAAACCGAGATATAGCTTTGCATGCTGTGTAATAAAACACAGAACACACACACCTTTGCATGTATGTATGTAGACTCTCCGAGGGCTCACAAGAAATGACAAAATGGGACACAGCTGAGAGAAAAGGCACAGGCGAAGCACCGTATATTCTTTGTACAATTGCACGTGTATGTGTTCAGTTGTCGAGTATTATATGTGCACTCTTCATGAGTCAATAGGAAAGTTTAATGAGCGTGAGATAGAGAGCAGAAGCCTGGGAGTGAAGAGTCTCACATGCTTTTAAAGTTTTATATACTAATGCGATCTCCCTGTGGTGTAACTTGCACGAAAATTGACATTTGAAGGAAAAGTATGTGTGTGCATGGTTATGGGGGGAAGGGGGTGGGGACAAATAATGTTTTGGTGTTTAAGAAAATAAGGGAATTGAAATGTTTTGGCCACTGGCAAATATGGGAAAGCATGCAACTATCAGAAATCTCCAGATAAGGTTTCCCGGAGTGCCCTAGGCAGTTTCTGTCCTCACAATAGACACTGTGTTGAAACAGGTTTGCTGGTGCCCAGCCTCCACCCATAGGCTGTGGGGCCTTGGTGCTTGCTCTCCTGTATCACTAAGTCTGACAAGACAGCTCGCGCCGCACTTCAATTCCGAATTGCTCCACTGAATCCCAGACACAATTTGAATGGTGAAATGCACGTCATGAGAATGGGACTGGTCAATTAGGAGCTTTAACATGCATGCTGCTACGTATGTGAGATCTGTCAACTGGGGAGGGGGAAGCAAGAGAATCCCCAGTTCAAGGCCAGCCTGGGATATCTCAAATCCTTCCCCCCAAAAAATATGAGCGCGCGCGCGAGAGATGGGGAGATTTAATATTTAATATATTTGAAATAGTCTTAGTTAGGGTTTTACCGCTGTGAACAGACACTATGACCAAGACAACTCTTATAAAGGACATTTAGTTGGGGCTGGCTTATAGGTTCAGAGATTCAGCCCAGTATCATCAAGGTGGGAACACGGCAGCATCCAGGCAGGTGTGGTACAGGAGGAGCTGCGAGGTCAACATCCTCATCTGAAGGCTGCTAGCAGAACACTGGCTTCCAGGCAGCTGGGATGAGAGTGGTACACCCACCCCAACAAGGCCACACCCACTCCAACAAGGCCACACCCACTCCAACAAGGCCACACCCACCCCAAGGCCACACCTTATAATGCAACTCCCTGGTCCGAGCATATACAAACCATCAGAGGAATTAAATTTTGAGTGACCGTGGCCTGGGAACAGATTCAGGATACTTCGAAAGCCATGTTCCAGCATATAAGCAATTTCATGAAGTTTTATAGTCTTACAGAACAAAGAAAGTCATAATGAAGGCAACTTTAAAAGACATTGGTGAGGGCTGGAGAGAGGGCTCAGCGGTTAAGAGCACCGACTGCTCTTCCAGAGGTTCTGGGTTCAATTCCCAGCAACCGCATGGTGGCTCACAACCATCTGTAGTGGGATCCGATGCTCTCTTCTGGGGTGTCTGAAGACAGCGACAGTGTACTCATATATTATAATAATAATAATAATAATAATAATCATAGTAATAATAATAATAATAGTAATAATAATAATAATAATAGTGGTAGTAAAACCCCACCACATCAGCGAGTACCTCAGAGAGGCCGTTACAGCTAGGTGGCAGGAAGCTTACCTTCAGCTGTTATCTAATGACATTCTAAGCTTTCCGGTTTGGTGGAAGTTAATGGTCTGCTAAATTAATAGATTCTAAAAGATTTAAAAAAAAAAAAAAATTCCAATGCAGAGGTGGTCAAGAAATAGTTATTTGGGATCTGAAGCTAGCCCTAAGGTAAGGTAATTGGGCTCTGGAGCTGAAACATTCCAACCTCCCCACATCACTGAAGTTTTAATCAGTCTTTGCAGACACAGTTTCTTTTCAGGGGTTTTCCTGCACGATATTTAACTTTCAGGAGTTTGCAACAGCTTCATCGAATTATTACTGTCACATCCAATAAGATACATGCAGTAGGGCCGAAGAGGTAACTCAGAGGTTAAGAGTAAGTACCTGCTCTTGCAGAGAGGTACTGAGTTCAAGTCCCAGCATTCATTCATGTTGCGTGGCTCACAACCGCCTGTAACTCTAGCCTCTTCAGTTACTAGCACAGGTGAGCACACAAGCACACGCACACACTTTAATTTTTTTTTTTTTCAAGACAGGGTTTCTCTGTGTAGCCCTGGCTGTCCTGGAACTCACTCTGTAGACCAGGCTGGCCTCGAACTCAGAAATCTGCCTGTTTCTGCCTCCCAAGTGCTGGGAGTAAAGCCGTGCGCCACCACTGCCCGGCCCGGATCATCAGTCTTTAGGAGCTAGCTGTCACGCCATGTCCTCATGGTAGCCTGCTCATCACCAGGCAAGTACTCCTCTAGTTTGCCTTTGAGGATCTCCATCCAAGTGTCAGTGGTGGTCTCCAGGAGCTTCTGCTGACCTGTGTTTCAGGTCCTAGCACTGAGCACTGGACATTTTTCATTAGCCTCCCACCAAGCCAGAGACCTTGTTTTCAAACATGCTAATGATCTCCTGTTGTGAGCATGTCCTACAGCTGTGATGTCCTTGCTGCATTCCATAATCTCAGTGTTGGCTAGTTCAGTCTTCACTTAGATTGCATTTATTAACAATTCGTTAATTGATTACGTCTATGTGTGTTTTGCATGCAGTCATTGCATGCCTGGTGCCTGCAGAGGCCAAAAGAAGGTACAGGATCCCCAGGGCTTGGATTATAGATGTGAGCTGCCGTGAGGATGCTGAGAATCAAACCTGGGTCCTCTAGAGAAGCAGCCAGTGTTCTTAACAATTGAGCCATCTTTCCGGCTGCTTATTTACTTATTCCTAACACTGTTGCTTATGCGTGTGTGTCTTTAGGTGAGCACACACATGTGCATGAGTGTACGAGAGCTGGAATTGTAGGTGGTTGTGAGCCACCCAGTGTGAGTGCTGGACATCAAACTCTGGTCCTCTGCAAGCACAGCCAAGTGCTCTTAACCTCGAGTGAGTCATCTCACCATGCCTCTTGGATTGAATTTAAACTCAGCAGGTGCCACTCGAAACCTTACCCTTGTCCTGTTCCTGATTGGTCTCTACAGCCTCTCATGTGCATTTATTGAAGGCAATTGTCCCTTCTGTTTCTACTTTTCCAGTTGTCGCAGGCTATGCTCTAAAATGTTGGCGCGGATGATGACAATTTCACTCCTATAGGTCTTGAGGGGCTCCTCAGGGTTGGACCTGAAGGACAAGGACCTGGTTCCATGTTCTTGGTATGCATGCTGTCAAACAGGAAGGAGCCATGGCGGTGTCCCACGAAGGCTATCAGACACGGCCTCACTATGTAGCCTTGGCTGACCTGGAGCTCACTGTGTAGGCCAGGTTATCCTCAAATTCCCAGAGATCTTCCTGTCTCTGTCTCCAGAGAGCTGGGATTACAGGTGTGTACCGCCACACCCAACAGCTGTGCACACAGCTTCTAATAACACTTTCAGTGGGCCACGGCTTTAGAATGTTATTACAGATGCCACAGGTAAGGTTAGACCATCAGAGCCTGGCAGTGGTGGCGCACGCCTTTACTCCCAGCGCTTGGGAGGCAGAGGCAGGCGGATTTCTGAGTTCGAGGCCAGCCTGGTCTACAGAGTGAGTTCCAGGACAGCCAGGGCTACACAGAGAAACCCTGTCTTGGAAAAAAGAAAAAAAAAAAAAAAAAAGTAGAACACCAGTCAGTGGCTGATGAGAACAGAGGGAGAAACTGGCTGGCCAGCTCAGTGCAAAATGGTCCTAAAGAAAAGGGACTGGGTTCTTTCTTGGTTAAAAGCCAAATTGTCCTTGAGAAATTCCATAGCTTGCCAACAGTGGGAGATACCATGATGGGATGTGGCTTTCCCTCAGTTTTTTTCCCCTTTTCAGAAACCATACTGAAAATGTAACCAAAAACCACAAGGAGCTAGACACCTGGAATGAAAACTTGGACTGGTCAGCTCACTGCATCCACGTTCTTTGTCCTGGAAAGCCTCGTCCAAGGCAGTAAAACTGAAAGAGATGCTTTTCCTCCCCTCCTCCCATCTCCAGAGATAAGGCCACCTAGCTAGCATATGTCCCCTCCCCCCTGAGAGCACACAGAACAAACATGTTAGAAAGCACGTAGGCTTAGAGGGAGGGGCTGATTAAGCCCCTGCTACTTCAGTCCCTAAAGACCAATCAGTTTAAAAGTCACACTGTTCTGCCAATCACATTGTACCTAATGGCCACTGCTCTAAAATCCTATTTAAGGTCCTTGAACAGGCTCTGGGGGTCGCTCTCCCATCTTGGTATGTAGAGCGGCCTCAGCATGCTGATGAATCAATAAATTTCTCTTGCATTTTGCATCAATCCCCGACTAAGTGTGTACATTCAGAGGGTCTTCGGTAAGTTAAGACTCCCCAGAGTCTTACAAGACTACTTGAAACTCCGATCCCGTGTGCCTCCAGACAGGAGCTCTGTCCTTCCCCTCTCTATAATAAAGTCTTCTGTGTCTCACTCTCTGTGATCCGTGAACCTCATGAGACAAAACCCCAGAAACCTGCTGCGTTGGGATCCCTTTGGTTCCCATTGAGTTTCTGGGACCCCAGCCTCTCAAGCTAAACACCGCAGAGATGAGAAAGGGCCTCAACACTCTTGTTTTAGTCAGGGTTTCTATTCCTGCACAAAACATCATGACCAAGAAGCAAGTTGGGGAAGAAAGGGTTTATTCAGCTTACACTTCCACATTGCTGTTCATCACCAAAGGAAGCCAAAGACAGGAACTCACACAGGGCAGGAACCTGGAGGCAGGGGCTGATGCAGAGGCCATGGAGGGATGTTACTTACTGGCTTGCTTCCCCTGGCTTGCTCAGCTTGCTTTCTTGTAGAACCCAGGATACATAGCTCAGGGATGGCACCACCCACAATAGGCCCTTCCACCCTTGATCACTAATTGAGAAAATGCCTTACAGCTGGATCTCATGGAAGCATTTCCTCAAGGGAGGCTCCTTTTTCTGTGATAACTCCAGCTTGTGTCAAGTTGACACACAAAACCAGCCAGCACAATTCTCAAAGACACCCCAATAGTTCAACCCTAAAGGCCGGTTGATCCAGAAGAAGCTGCGAGGCTGCATGCTGTTTAGAAGTAGTTCCTTAAGGTGATTTCAATCTCCAATCGTCAGGATACCAGCAGTCCCGTTCAGTAGTGTCAGGACAGCAAACAGGAATCAGCGGTGGTGGCGAGACCCAACAGAAACTGCTAGGCCTCTGCCAAATTGGCACGAGTCAGCAGGAGTGACCAGGACCAGCAGGGATGCCAGAAGATCTCTGCCTTGCCTCTCACAACCAAGTAATCAGTGAAAACGAAGATTCAAGAAAAATGTTGCAAAGCTCTCCATGCAAGCCCACCCTCACTGTCGGCTGAGTCCTAATTATACTCTGTCTGAACATTACATGTCCTCCCATGGGTCTGGCCTCAGCACGTGACTCTGCATCAGCTGACGTATTCAGAAACTTCCACTTCTCTCTGCCAATGGGCCCGAGGCCGGGGAAGTGGCAAGAGGGAGCCAGAACACCACCAGCAGTTTTTTTGGTGCGTTTCTTCCCATGAAGTCACTACAAACGCTGACCACTAAGGAATGGCAAGGCCTATTAATACCATCCAGCGCCACCCACTGTCTGTTGGGTTTTATTTATTTATACCTCTTACCACAAGGCTTCCTTTCACGGGTCTGCTTTAGCAAGACCTCCTCTCACCTGTGTGCCCCAGCCAACCATCATTTGACCCAACTGACGTTCCAAAGAAACCAGAAGTTTCTACTTCAGAGATCTGCCTTCCTCTGCCTCCACAGTGTGGGATTAAATTCGAGCACCACCTGGCCCAGCTGAAATTCAGAAATTTTAAGGGTAACCGTCATGTAATCCCACCTACCTTGGTAGCCTGACTGAGGTGAATACAGATTTGTTTTTCTCATTCATTTACTTATTTATTCGCTTTACAATCCGATCACAGTCTCCCTCCTGTCCCCCAAGTCCCATCCTCACACCCCTCCCCCATTCTCCCATCTCTTTTTCCTCACAGAAAAAGGGAGGCTTTCCCAATGGGTGCCCCTCCACACTGCTACATCAAGTTGCAGCAGGACTAACAACATCCTCTTTTACTGAGGCCAGACAAGGCAGCACCCAAATGTAGGCAACAGAGTCAGAGACAGCCCCCGCTCTAATTGTTAGGGGATCCACATGAAGATCAAGCTGCACACCTGCTACACCTGGGGAGTGGGGGCTACGTCCAGCCCAGGCATGCTCTTTGGTTGGTGGTTCAGTTTCTCTGAGCCCCCATGGACCCAGGTCTTCTTGTTGATTTCCTTGATCCCTGCAGCTCCCTCAGTCCTTCCCTTGACTCTTCTATAAGGACTTCCCAAACTCCACCTATTACTTGGCTGTGGATCTCTGCATCTGTTTCCATCCGCTGCTGCTGGGTAAAGCCTCTCAGAAGACTGTTATGCAAGACTCCTGTCTGCCAGCATAGCAGAGTATCATTAATGGTATCAGGGGTTGGTTCTCTCTCCCATGGGATGGGTCTTAAGTTGAGCCAGTCACTGGTTCTCTCGGTCTCTGCTTCATCTTTTGTTTGTTTGGTTGGTTTTGGTTTTTCGAGACAGGGTTTCTCTGTGTAGTCCTGGCTCTCCTAGAACTCACTCTGTAGACCAGGCTGGCTCAAACTCAGAAATCCGCCTGCCTCTGCCTCCCGAGTTCTGGGACTAAATGCGTGCGCCACCACTGCCCGGCTCTCTGCTTCATCTTAATTACTAATATTAATTCTCACATTAAATGTGGTAACACAGTAAGTATGTCTGCATGTGTATGACTCACAGAAGGAGTATAAGTTAAAGAGGCTGCAGCAGAGCTGCTTTGTCCCTTAGTGAAACCAGAGCCAGGAGGACCCTTGCTGGTACTGCTAGAGTTGGACTCAAGAGCAAAGCCACGGAGTCCAGCTGCATGTGGAAAAGCTGAACAAGGTTCAGGAGGAAGAAAGATACGTTCCTGTCCAAGCCCTGACTGGGGAGCAGGTGGGTAGACTGCATCAGCCGTGGGGGACACAGATGAGTAGGGAGTCTTTGGTCCGTGACACACAACAGGTTGACAGGTTGTGTGGCGCTGTGCTAAGACAGTGTAGGTCTATCACTTAGGGCCAGGTGAGGGAGCCCTACGCCCTTTCCAGCATCTGATGTGACTGTTAAGTTCTCAGCCTGATTTCTCGAATATGATTTTAGCACACCCATGTATCCTTACAGTCTAAATTCACCCCAGTTATCATATAGGGTGACCATTTTTTTATATTTATTTATTTATTTTTTGGTTTTTCGAGACAGGATTTCTCTGTGTAGCCCTGGCTGTCCTGGAACTCACTCTGTAGACCAGGCTGGCCTTGAACTCAGAATTCCGCCTGCCTCTGCCTTCCAAGTGCTGGCATTAAAGGCGTGCGCCATCAGTCTCTGCGGAAGGGTGGAGCTGCGGGTGTTCTTCTCCATCAAAATGGAGTCAAAATCAGCTTGCAAAATGGAGTCTTATAGGGCCATGCACAGCCTAGAAAGCCACTGTTTTATTCAATATGGAGTAACTTGGAGTAAAGTACAGCCTGATCTCAACAATAATCTTGCTTGAAGCAGGTAATGATGTTTGCTTGCAGACCACACAACCCCTGGTCACTATATTTGGGACTCACTTAGCCTTACTTCCTGATACAAGAAAGGCCAGATGGCCAAGCAGCTGTAGTTCTGTAAAACCTACAAAAGGCCTTTACCCCACACTGGAACATGGTTGTTTTTGCCTTTGGTGTTGGGAATCATCTCAGGACTGTACAGGCTCGTAGGGTGTCAGCCAAGCCACATCTCCCAAGCGATTGTTTTAAGTGGGAAGACGAATACGGCGAGTCTAAGGGACCAAAACTGCTCTTTCAGGAAGTGAATGTTATCACACTTTTAAATCCACTGCATTTTAACGTCATTTTGCAAATATAAACGTCTAAAACGTATGGAAAATTGTTCTGCTATTCCAGTTTCTCTACCTGCACTCAAGGTTTTTGAACTTGTTCCTACTTCATCCGGGTGGTATGAACTACAAAAGCCAGGAAATGACTGACCCCCCAAACCCCCACCCCGCGCCTCCACCTTGTCTCCCCTTGTTTTTAGTCTTCCCATCTAGAGATGTTTTAGACAGGCACGGTGGTGCTCATTTTTAGCCTCAACTCTCCAAAGGCAGAGCAGAGGCAGGTAGGTAGATCTGTGGTTTGAAGCCAGCCTGGTCCACGATGTGAGTTCCACACAGCCAGAGCTACAAAGTGAGACCCTGTGCCTTGCCAGTCCGACCATCTTGACATACTGTAGTGGTTTGGACAGGAATGGCCCCCAATAGACTCACACGTTTGAATGCTTAGCTCATTGGGAGTAGCACTATTCAATGTAACCTTGTTGGAGTAGGCGTGGCCTTGTTGTGTCACTGTGGGGATGGGCTTTGAGGTTTCCTATGCACAAACTAAGCCCAGTGTGGCTGGCAGTTTCCTTCTGCTGCCTGCAGATAAAGATGTAGAACTCTCAGCTCCTTCTCCAGCACCATGTTTACCTGAATGTCACAATGTCTCTTGCCATGATGATAATGGACTTAACCCCTGAAACTGTAAACCGTCTCCAGTTAAAATGTTTTCCTTTATAAAAATTGTAATGGTTGGGGGCTGGAGAGATTGCTCAGCGCTTAAGATTCACTGGCTGCCTTTCCAGAGGTCCTGGGTTCCATTCCCAGCAGCCACATGGTGGCTCACATCTATCTGTAATGGGATCTGATTCCCTCTTCTGGTGTGTCTGAAGACAGCAACAGGGCACTCGTATACATAAAATACATAAATAAATCTTTAAAGAGTTGCCAATGGTCATTCACAGCAATAGAAACCTTAAGATACATACACACACACACTCAGAGTGTCTCTATGTACCCTTAGCTGTACTGGACCTCGGTATGTAAACCATGCTGGTTTCAAACTCACAAAGATCCTCAAACCTCTGTTTCCCAAGTGCTGAGGCTTAGGGAATGCACCATCACACTCAGCCATGGGCCTACTATCTTGACCTGGCCTATCTGTTTCAAACTTCCTAGTTTGCAATGAGAGAAGCACAGAAATTGACTAATATATAAAATCAAAGGAAAAAGTATCAACTTGGGGGGAGGTCCAGAGGGAGCAGTAAACATTATATAGGAAAGATTTTATCTGTATGAATGTGTTGCCTACATGTGTGCCACATGCATGCAGTCCACATAAGGTGTTGGATTTGCTGTAACGCAGACAGCTATGCTATGCTATACAGGTACTGGGCTTGAACCTGGGTCTTCTGCAAGAGCAGCCATTTCTCTAGCCCTTGCTGTAGTGGTCTTTTTTTTTTTTTGGATACTTTATTTACATTTCCAGTGTTTCTCTTTCCAGATCTCCCCTTTGGAACCTCCCTATTCCCTCCCCCTCTGGGGGTATTCCCCCACCAACCCACACTCATTTTTCTTCCTTGGCATTCTCCTATATTGGGACACCTAACACCCTCAGGCCCAAGGGTCTCTCCTCCCCCTGATGTCTAATAAGACCCTCCTCTGCCGTATATGTGGTCAGCACCATGGGTCCCTCCATGTTTATTCTTTGGTTGGTGATCCAGTCTCTGGGAGCATCAGCCATTGTGCGTGGAAGATTTGTAATAGTCGGACAGGGTGACACAGTCGGACAGGGTGACACATATATTTCATAGCAGCTCAAATTAAGAAGCTAACACATAGAAGACCCTGTCTAGATTAGAAGAAACAAATCCTGATTTTATTCTTTAAGACAGGAACCTAGGTTGTCCTGGAACTTGCTGTGTAGACCAAGCCGGCCTTGAACTTCAATCTGCCTGCTTCTGCCCCCTGAGCACTAGGATTAAAGGCGAGGGTCACCCTGTGTAGTGCTGAAGCTATGTAGACCAGGCTGGTCTCACCTCAGATCATCCCACTGATGCCTTAAGATCTACAGTTCTTGGCAGGTCTCATCTCTGAACACCCTTTACAGGACTGGCTTTCCCTTTAGTGTTGCTGTAGGTTCACTGCATAGACTTTGTTACCATGGAGGTTACACCTTGCAAAGGCCCTTTCTGCATTACAGAGCCTATACTAGACTTGCAAAGCCCGGACTAGCTTTTTGATCTTCTGGAGCTGGAGTTAAGAGTTACAAGCTGCCTTAGGTGCTGAGAATCAAGCTGGGTCCAGTGTGTCTGCTGAGTTCATCCCTCTTGATGTGTTGAGGGGCTCTTGGTAGAAGACTAGAATTTAGCATTCTTATCACAGGCTGGCTTCTCAGTATGTTCATAGCACATTTAGCTTCTAACTCGCCCAGCATCCAGTCTCTTTCAAGTCTCAACTTTCACCATTTCCTTTAATGTCTTGAATGTCACATCCTCCTATTTCAAGGGTCTTGTCAGCTTCTTCTACATTGCGTAGTGACAATGACAGTCCGGTTTTATACACTTTAGCTCTTCACACTCGGTCCTAGGATCTACACTACACTGTAAGGGGGCATACACGTGGGAGTTAGTCATCAGCCTTGGCAGCCAGGGTCTTAACTAGCAAAGCCACACCACCATTCCAATGTTCAGTGCTCAGGTGTAAGGCCAGACCGTCTCCTAGCTGCTTGTACATACTCACGTAAGTCCACTTAGAAATGGTCTGTACAGGTCAACCAAAGTTCCTGGTGTCACCAGAACCAGATAGCTGTATGTTTGGTGGGTATTTTAATTTATCAAAGTTAACAGCAATTGCTCGGCCTTCTAACCACTTTGTCACACAGGGAGCAGCAGACACTTTTTGACAGATCAAAGGAAATAGAAAAGCAGAAGTCAGGAAAATACAGAACTAAACTGAAACACAATTCAATGGACAGTCTCTGAAGGGACAGGATTTAAGCAGAGCCAGCAGCACCTCTTCAATTACAGCAAGACAGTGAGTGGGGAGCCAGAAATGTTATCAGTAGCATGTACTTTTACAGGAGAATAAAACTAGGATGTGTATCCTTAGGTACAGACATACATGCACACAGCTATTGGGCTCAAGTGAGCCTCTTGCCTCAGGCTACTTCAAGCCTGGGGCAACCCTAAGCCCCCTTTCTTAAACTAAACCAGCAAGGTATCTTCTAACATAAGCCCTCTGGATAAAAACCAGAACATTTTTGTCTACTTTCAGCTTACTAGACATCCAGTCGATTTAAAAAATGACCAAGCGCAGAGGTAGAGTATTTGCCAAACAAACTTCAATAAATATAACACTGTACATGAAGCCCTTACTGATGGTTTGTCACTTCTACCTTCAAATGTTTTCAATTCTCTGGGTTTTGGTTAAGTAGACACCAAACAGAAAACTTTCCGAAAGTTACTAGACAATTAAGCAAACTTTTATTGAAGCTTACATTGTGGTACAGAAATACATTTCAGCTGATTAAAAGTCCAACACCAACAAAGAGAAATTATGGCACCAAAACTTCCCCGCCTGTAATTACACTAGATCACTAGTCCACCTACAGTTTCCTTCCTAGGCTTTGTTCCACAAACCTATGCAATTTTCAACATTTAGAATTCTTAATTTTATAAGATGGGGGAATCAAGACCTCAAGCCAAAATCTACTGGGCTCCAAAAATCCAGCTTAAATAAGCACTGGTCCTCCAAATAGCAATTCTAAATAGGTGCTGTGCTCATTACAGAATAAGACTGATAAAGCTGACCGAAAGCTTCCCCAATGAAGCGTTCAATCAACACCGTGTATAAAGCAAAAGTCCAGAAAGTGTTCCAACCACTCGATCTCAAACCAAGTGGATTCTACATTTAGAAACGCTAAAAGTGTTTCATTATAAATACAGAAGGAACAAAACATCACTGTGTCAGTCCAGAAACTACCAAGAAAACTGTAGCAGGAAGGCAATAAATAGGGAATTTAGTCCAGTTTGCTCTTCTGTTTAAATCCCACAGTATTTGCAAATGCCACTAACATGCCGACTCTTGAAAGCCCATACATATTTCTAGTGCCACTAAATAGATTCAGAATATTGTGCCATTCCATTCATTCATACATCATCTGGCTGAGTGACCTGGACAGTCCTCCCTCTGGTCAGCCACCCATTTGATCATCTGAGTCCCACGGTGAAAGGAAGACCAGAGACCAGCCGACCTCAGAACAAATGGAAACCACAGTCTCCTTTAGTAAAGGACTGGCTGGCAATGGCGGCACTCACTGAGGTCAGAATGTTTAGGAGTAAATTTCTGCTTTGACTTAGTGGACATTCCTATGGCTACTTGTTAAGTTAGTGAAGGCGTGGTAGGCACCCCGTAAAGCTAAGTAAAGTGCTCTGCACAGCCCGTCATTTCCACGGAGTTTTCTTTCTTTATGGATTCTCCTTGCTCATCACCCCTGGGACTGAATTCTTTTCATTTGTCATTTATCTTCCACAGAAGTTCATGCCAATAAGGAGGCCACATTCTTACATCTTAGGAAAAAAATTAAGCAAGGGACCACCTCCAATCTCCTCTGGGGTGTAGACTGTAAGCTAAGCCCAGTGTAACAATGTGCTGCTTCGTCAGGGCGGTGAGAACCATTGGACTGTAAATGCAGGGGCAACCATTAGGACAGGAACACAAAACAAGCAGCTGGAATCATTGTCTTACAAAGATCAACTTGTGGAAGAAAATCTTTAATTGCCATTGCATAAAACACCTGTATGAAGTAAAAATTGGTTTTGAATAATATTAGTAGAGAGTATGCTCTAGAAAGTGGAGGTAACTGGATGTAAAAACTGGCAGCAATTTAACAGAACAGTGGCAGATGGTCAGCTGAGGCCGCATCTAATGGGGACGGAAGCCTTGTCTGTGGGGGATTTTGGACGATGCCTGCAGAAATATTACACTGTGCATAAACCAAATTGAATCGTTTTCACAAGTGTCGTAAAGATTCATACAGTCAAAGTTCTTTTCTACATGCACTTCAGTTCCACAGCAAGAGTGGCATAGAACACCTAAACACAGAAGAGAGCATTCATGCAAGATCTCTAAGTCCTTGACATAACAGTGCACACACTTCACAATGATTACACTATCATTACACTTAGGGCTTTCTGCAACTACAAGGTGGTGGTCATGGTCAGCATGGCCCCCAGGATCAACATCTAGAAAGCAGCCACCACCTCCTGTGTGTTTTCTCTTTTTGCGTTTTTTCTTCTTCATTTTTCTTAATCAACTCTGCTGTTGCTGCTGTTTCTTAGCAAAACTGGTAAAAACAAAATTGTAATCGTTGAACATAGCACTCTGGCAATCAAGACGTTTAAATCCGTCAATCTTCTGGGGTGAAGAAAGCACTGTGCGGCATTTAGAACTCTGGAGAAAAATTGAACCAAGCGTTAGTGCTTCTGACCACTAGAGTATTCAGACAAAACAGCAATGACATAAATAGACGACTATCTTAAAACTATGCATGTTAAAAGATTAATATCTAAAGTATCTGTGTGTTTGTGTGTACATGCCACGGTGCACAATGGGTATACGATTCTTTGATATTGTAGCATCTGTAGTCACCTGCTGTGGTGCTCATCAAGCGCTAACTGCTGAGCTCCACTGCTCCTGCTCCAACCCAAACCACGGCACCGTTTCTTTTCTTTTTTTTGGCATCTTATTTATTGATTTATTTTTCTGTATGGGCTGGAAAGCAGAGTTGTCAACAGGGAGCAGCAGGACAGGAGGTCATTAACTGGGTGCCACACAGGTGTGCTGGCTGTCACTTTGCAACATGTCTGTGCCAAAGCCATCGTTTCCCTTTGCTCTTAGCGACCACATTAGCTGGGCTGAGAAGTGCTCGCCTAGCATACGCAAGACCTTGGATAGCGGGGGACGACAAAACAGAAGTCAAGGTACCTGATTAACAAACAGGGTGGTCACAAATTTTCCTGGCTTGAAGACTTCCACAACTTTCCTGATCAGGTCGTCATAGGAGGTCTGACTTAGGTTTGTTTCAAAGCTAACATAAGAAAATTCTGGTTCTGGAGTGATGTGAATAGTCCAATATGTTCCCTTAGAGAAAAGTTAACAGGAATATTAAACAAAAGTTGATTTTAACAGAAAGAAGAAACAGATATTAAAATATTTATTCAGACCAGCAGCCACTCACATCTGGTTTCATCCCGTTCATCGAGTAGCCACAAGGACTGAAGAGTGTGGCGTCAATGACAGAACCTGGTATCAGGTCACGAATTCCACTCTCACGAGTGACATCCTTTGCAGTAACACCGTCTTTCATGTAGAACTGGTCCATAACTGCTGGGTCAAGCTCACTCATCAGAATCTCCAGGGTTTGATCTGGCTGATTGATTACTCGGCTCTCTGGGAAATCCAAAGTATACAAGTACCTATGCAGACGTAAAGCACAGGTTTTCCTTCAGAGCGGACAGTTGGCAGAGAAACCCAGCCTTAAAAACAAAAAAGCCCACGCCCCCTTCATAATGCCACACTTTAAAACCTCATAGCAGCTGCAGTTGCCTGCATAACATCAAGCCAGGCAACTATTAGCCTGTAGTGGGAAAGGGGTGCTTCAGGAGCCCCAGTCTTAACAGAAAAGACAGGGACAACAACTAACTAAGGGCTTTTGGAGAGTCAGTTCTCTTTAAGAGTTCTAGGCAGGTTGAAACTCTAGTGTATGGACAAACACCCAGGAGTATAGATACGGGCAATGAATGAATGAATGTACGTCTGTACGTCTGTACGTCTAGGCAAGGTTTCACTGTGTAGCTATGGATGTCCTGGAACTCACTCTGTAGACCGGGTTGATCTCAACTCAAAAGATCCATCTGCCCTTGCATCCAGAGTGCAATTCAAGATTGGAGGCTTGCACTCTCACCGCCTGGCTAAATCTTATTTTTTTTTTAATGGACAGGTTAAGAAGGTGGGGATCAGGGAAGTTATGGGTAGATAGAGGAATATGACTAAATAAACAGACAAAACTTACAAAACAACTTTGCAATGGACGACATGGTAGTATACTTTGATGCCATCTCTTAGGAGGCAAACACATTGACAAGCCTGGTCTATCTATATACAAAGCAGAGTTCAAGGCCACAAGCTACATAATGAAACACCAAAAACCCCAAAATTCCAACTGTGCTTAAAAAAAAAATTAGAGCATGAAGAGACAGTCCCAGGGCAGTGTACATGCTAAGGACACGGCAACCACTGAAATACCCCTCCAATAGCTCCTTCTTTCTTTTATTGCACCAAGTTGACTTTACTGGCCCTGTTCCTCTTACGTCGGGCTCCAGAACAGCTAGTAACAGAGTGGGTTACTAGGGTCTAGCTTAAAACAACCTTTTCCCCTAAAACCCCACGCACATAGGCAAAGACAAATCAAAATCAAAACTACATACCAACAGTCAGAGTTCATACGTCCCATACAATATGCTGCTCCATCTGTGAGGAAAGAGCATTAAAAAAAATCACAACAGGAAAAATCTCCTTTGCCGCCAGTCTTAAGATGTTTTCATGTGTGTGAGTTTACAGGGCATGCAAGGGCAACAGCACGTGCTTAAAGCCACTCTAGCAATGCTCTGAGGCACCTTGGCTGCAGTGACGCCTGTGAGTTGCAGACAGACCCTAATGATTGAGGAAATCATGCTCACTTTCTTCTTCCTTCCTCAAACTCCCAGCTGAAATCGGTCACTTTCCCAAGCTGGTTTCCTTACGTACCCTTCCCAAACGGTTTCAAGACTTTCCTTGGCCCAGTAAGCTGACTTGGAAACAACACCAAGTAAGTACACACCCCTCTGGCAGCAGTGTTTGATGTCATAAATTACCGACAAGTGTCTGAAGTCTTATTTCTTGTAGCGTTGAAGACCAAATTCAGCACTGCACAAATGCTATGCCTGTGTGTTCACCACCAGGTAGGCTCTACACACCTAAGTCTGCAGAACCGGCTAGGCTGTGAGCCACAGGGATCCAGCCCCCCACCCCCCAGCACCAACATTATAACCCTCCACCCCCATACCAGGCTGCCTTTGCTTTTATTTTAAATGTAGGCACTGGATATCAAATTTGGGTCCTCATATAGCAAAGTAATTTACAACTACTTGAGCTATCTCCCCAGCAATTGTTTTTGAAACAAGTTCTCACTATCCGGCCCACATGGCCCTGAATGCTCCACCTCTCATGTCCCTTCAGTCTACTTAGTCACCATGACTGCGGTGCAGGCCCCACTGCCTCACTGGCCACAACATGGTCTACATTATTTTTACAAGCGCAGAATACAATCTGTACTGTTTTACCCACACAACTAAAATGGCTGAAAGCTTCATAACATCCAGGTAAGCAGAAAACAGAAAAACAAAACAAACCCCCACACTATCAAACAGTGTAAACAATCCTTGGAGTTCCAGGCCTGACCTCGATCAGCAAGGGCTATCATGAAACCCATCTCAGAAAAATTAAAACAAGCACAAACAAGACACCCATTCATCTCTAAATGACAAGAATTATTAAACTCTCGGTTTACTTACTTGGGAAAATTGCATTAAGAAACTCAATTTCTTCCTGGAAATTCCGGTGTGGGTACCCTTGGTGAGAAGGCTTCATGAAATTCTTACGAGAATAAAAGAAGCTCTTAAAAAGAAGAGAGATCTTTTAGGTTAAAGTTTCGCTCCCATTCACAGGGAGCCTCAAAACCCCACCCTACCTCCAGCCGCAGGGATCTGATGCTCTCTCTATTCTGTCCTCACCGGCACTAGTCACACATACACATAAACAGGGCCTCCTTATGTAGACCAGTCTTGTTCCCCTGCCTCGGCCTCTCCAAACCAAAGTACTGGGATTGCAAGTGTGCAGCCACCAAACCCAGCTTGGAGTAGTGTGCTTTCAACGCATTAAGCAAAACCTATGGGACAACGTAGATAAATATGTATGCAAGTACCATGTGTGTACGTGGAGGTCAGAGAACAAATTCTCACTTCACCCTTGGTGGGTTCTGGGGATAACTCAGGATGTCAAGCTTGCGAGGCAAGTTTTCCAATACTCAGCAACACAAAGTGCCTGCTTTAAATTTCTCACAAGGATAGGAGTGATTATCAAAACTACACTAGTGTGGGTGTGGTGGCTCACAGCTCTAGTCTCAGCACTAAGGACTCGAAAGCAACAACATCAATTTGAGAGAGGCCAGGCAGGGCTCCAAAGCCAGGCCCCTCTTCTTCCCACCGCACAAAGAAGGCTGGGTATGGCAACATGCACCTGTATTACAAAACAAAAAAGCCAAAGCCCCAAATCAGTATTAACATGGCAGGCAGCAGCAGTTTCGTGACAGAGCATTTGACTAGCCTTGGGTTCAATTCCAACCATAGGTGCAAAAAACCCAAGTTCTGAGATTTTAATGACATTCCATTCTTTGAGGTAAACCATTAAAACCCAACCTGACAGAAAGTCTTCTCAGTCTTACACAATCTGAGTACTTACTTGAATTGAGTCAAACCCACTGTAATCCCTAGCAAGCTTCAACAGGGGAACCAGTGCTTTCAGTAAGAGGGTGGTGCCACATGTCTTCAAAATGAAACGTCTCTTGGAGACAAACATGCTACTCTCACTGCAACAGAAAGCCACAGATCATCACCACTAGACCAGGAGTTACTGAGAATACAATCAATCTATTAGTGTATCGATATTTCTTTTATCACGGTTGAATGTATTTTATGTATTTATTCACCAAAACCAAACTACAGCATTAGAACAATTGACTTTATTTATACCCCTTTCCAGCTCATGACTAACATGCCTGCCTTCCCCCATAGTTAGCCTTTCGCACTCTCCTGGGCATACACATCGCACACAACTATTGGCTAGATTCTGAATGTGCACGACTGCGTGCATGTCACCTCAAGATCGTGTAATCTGCTTACATAGTATACACTCCAAGTCCATCCATTTTCCTGCAATTCTTTAGAGGAAATAGTATTCAGTTTTGTATAACTTTCATTCTTCTGTCCGGATACCACACACAAGGTATAGTTTGTGTGTCCCTTACTATTTACTAAATGCACTTTACCTCATCTTGAGCACCACCTAATTTTAAAAGGTTAATAATGGCTTTTGTATACTAAGACAGCAACCTGACTGCAATGGAGCAAAAAAGTTCACACCTTGCCAGGGGCCGAGAATAGAGGGAGTGGGGCGGATATTAGATACAATGTTTATCTTCCACCCAACAGATACTGCTGCTAACTATGTGGGAAACATGGCAACCGTCACACACAGAGCTGCTAGGCAAGGCTTAAAACAAAAAACTACCTAGAAACACAAGTCATAATTCATACCAGATTCTTAAAACTGAAGAAAACAAGCAAGGATTCCATTGAGAAGAGCCTGGCCAGGCCGGCTGCCCAGCAGCACACTTCAGGCACTTACCTGAGTACATAAGCTTCCTGCTTGTCAGTCTTTGTCACACTTATGATTGAGCACTGCACATCCTTCAAAAGGACATCCCACTCACACCTGTTATCCAACAAAATACAATTATTAAAGTGATATTTCTACCACACTTTATCCTTTTCCAGAAAACTTTTGTGCCTCCCCCCCCCCAAATGCCAGAGATCAAACTCCGGACCAAATGATAGGTGTGCACACCCCCCCCCCCTAAAATCTTAAGATTTTTTCCAGTATCCTTTTCTTTTTCTGGTTTTTTTTGAGATAGGATTTCTCAGATTCTGGCTGACTTTGAACTCAGATCCACCTGCCTCTCTACCTCCCAAGTGCTGGAATTAAGGGAGTGTGCCACCACCAGCTGGCTTTTGCCAGCATCAACAGTTACTGACATTCTGACCCATGTACTTCCTTGTTAGAGCTTGATGCCTTTATGAGGTACAAACATAAGCAGAAGCAGCACCCCCTCCCAACCCACCCCCAGTATGTTAATAAAAAAGCAATCTCCAAACGTTGCCAAGTGTCTCCTCAGTAGCAACTGTCCCAAGTAAGAAACACTGACCCAATCACCAAACTAGTGTGTGATTCTAATGTGTTGATTTTGTTGGCCATCAATTTCAATGCTATGTTTAACATCTGTAACAAAGACTTACAAACAGACCAATCTGGTAAAACAGTTACTGCAGGCAGGTAATCTCTACCTTTATTACTTTCTAATAGTGGCACCGAGGTGCTTTCTAAACAGATAAATAAACACCAGCAATAAAGCTTTCCCACTACAAAGGCAGCCTGCTAGAGTAGATTATTCCAAGGCAGATAAATCTGTTGTGAAACCAGTCAATTCTGCCTTTAACAGACAAAAATATCCATACACGAACAGACCACTGTAGGTACTAACACACTCCACAGAAATGTCAACTGTTTCAATCTTTGGTTTTTGTTTGAGATAGGGTCTCACTCTGTAGCCCCGGCTGTCCTTCACTTCCTTGCCTCTGCCTCCCAAGGGCTGGGAGGTCACCATGCTGTGCCCACACACAGTACTGTACTGCCTTTTAATTTTAGGTCTTTTCTTGAGCTTCTGGCTGTGAGTGTATGAGCCTTCATTTAATAATCACTGGTTTGATAAGTCCAACTGTCTGACCCGAGACTTTTTAAAAACTACTACCTTTCATTTCATGATAGAGAAAAATGCTGACTACTTTGAGCATCACTGTCATTTGAGGAAACACAATAAAGTTGTCTCTTAGGACTGAACAGTGTAGGCAAAGCCAGGCACTGTACTCAGCGCCTGTGAATATGCTTAGAACCTAGCCCTGGAGAGGCTAAGGCAGCTCTAGGCCAGCACCAACCACAAGATGACACTCAGTACCCACCTAGCATACATATACAAGGCTGAGTTCCAACCCCAGCTCGCCCCTCACTCAAGGTAAAAATGAGCAGCAATTATAGAAAACAGTACAGATCCCTAGGAAGGCTTAGAAGAGCACTGTATCCCAGCACAGCTTTTAGTAGTTTAGGAAAAAAAAAAAAAATCCCACCAAATGCTACAAACACACGGACCAAGGGCATGTTAGCATTACAGTCACAAACACTCTCCCCAGTCCACCTAAATCAAGCCCACCTAGCTAAAATGGTACACAACGACCTGGGCTTGATTCCCAGTACCACACTGAGCCCATTAGCTGGAACTCCAGTTTCTGTGGTACACCAATCTATGTATGCAGGAAACACCCATATGAGGTACGAAACAAACACTTTAAATAGATGAGGGTGCTGCCAGGCAGTGGTGGAACACGCCTTTAATCCCAGCACTTGGGAGGCAGAGGCAGGAGGATTTCTGAGTTCGAGGCCAGCCTGGTCTACAGAGTGAGTTCCAGGACAGCCAGGGCTACACAGAGAAACCCTGTCTCAAAAAACCAAGAAGAAGATGAGGGCTGAGGGTAAGACAGGGTTGCTTGTCTGTGTTTAACAAGTACAGGTTACCCCACCTAACTAAGGACTGACTTGGGAGCGTATCTGGAAAAGTTAGTTAAATACGCACTGAACACATACAGACCTTTCATTCTTGCTCTACCACACCATTAGTCTTTATCTAATCTTTATACTGCATTAGTATTAGTAAGCTACAGACATTTATACAAAGCTCACAAGAAATCAGAACAGTATTAGTAGGCAGACAGAATGAAATCAGAGACAAGAGTAGAGAGAGTTACATGTCAGCCACCGGAAACATTGATTTAAAAAAAAAAAAAAAAAAAAAAAAGGCACACAGATTGCCAGATCCAGCTAGAGACTTCGACCAAGTTGTCCACAGATCTTAATCTATAAATGTAAGTGGTTACATTACATATCACTCCTAAAGTGGTTGGCTTCAAAGTTCAGTTTACCTAATCACTGTTTAAAATTCAGCTGAAGCTACCAAAAGAGTAAGCACAAAGCCTAACTAAGGTCTGTTTCGAGAGTCATATTACACTCAGATCACCTAACCCCAAACACATGGGGGTATAATGGCTGCTTACAGGACATCAGATACTCTCTTCCGGCCTCCAAGGGCACCTGCGTGCATGCACACAAATGTCCAAACCAAACTTGTTCCCAACTTATCTGTACTATTTTCTCTATCGCTGCTAGTATGCTCAGTGTATGCTTCTTTAAAAGATAATTTGGGTCAACAAGATGACTCAGTGGTAATTATAGCATCTGAGTTTGACCCCAAGAACCAAAGAGGAAGGGGGAGATGGAAAGAACTGAGTTGTGTTAGCTGCCCTCTGCCCTCCAGGAAGACACACTGCCCTATGTGCAGCAGTACAACGAAACAGTTGCTGTTGCTGTGTGAAGCTCACACTAAGCGTCTTCGGGCAATGCACTGTATATTCTTTGTGTAAAATGACCAGAATGATCTCCAACAGTGTGACCAAATAAGAAATAAGTCCAGAAAGTGTTACGGCTTATGTATGACCGTTAACAACGACAATCCCTTACTCAAATTTGTATTTTGCTTATAATATTCCTAAAGCAGGCTAAGAATATCCCGCCAATTCTAAATGTTATTTCTACTATCAATTTTAAAAGTCAAATAATGCATTTATCTTCTTTATTGCCACTGGAATTTCCCACCTAACTTCACCTTATTACTAAGAATGGCTCAGTCTCATGAATTGTAAAGCAAAAAAATTTTATAGTCAGAACCATTTTTTGGACAGATTGTCACTGTGTAGCCCTAAGCTGGTCTGTAGACCAGCCGGCCCCCATCCTGGACACCCACTTGTGTTTGACTCCCTATATTAAATAAAGGCACGTGCCCAAGTCCGCCTAGCTAGTAGTCTACCTGTTTCTCACCAAATTTAACCCTACGAACTGTGCTTCTTTTAAATGTCAACTTCAAATATATTTTGTGAGGTTAAGCGGATTCTAAAGCCCACCCAACACACAGGTCATTCATCCCTTCAGCCTACATTACCACACCATACTCTTCTGCAATCAAGTAACCGCTGAAACCAAGCTGCATCACCCAGGATTTTCCTTTGTTAAAGGAGTTGGGGTTGCACACTTGGAGAGATGAGATGGGTCAGCAGTTAAGAGAAATTCCGGAGCCCAGCCTGGTGGCACATACCCTTAGTCCCAGCACTCGGTGCAGAGCAGGACGGCCAGCCTGATGATATTGAGCTCCAGGACAGACAATCAGGACTAGGTAGAAAGACCCTGCCTCCAAATAAATGAATGGAATTCAGGCCTCAGCACCCACCACCCATGTCAGGTAGCTCTTATCTGCCTGTAACCCCAGGTCCCTGGAATCCGATACCCGCTTCTAACCTCTACCAACACCAAATTCAATTGCACACCCTCAAATAATAACAAAACCAAGAAATCAAAGCCTCTGCATGTGCTCCTTTCACTTGAGAAGAAATCTCTCAAATTTGCTTAGGTTATGTCCTAAGATGAATTATAATCAATATTCAGGCTGGAGAGATAACTCAGGGGTTAAGAGCACTGACTGCTCTTTCTGAGGTCCTGAGTTCAATTCCCAACAACCACATGGTGGCTCACAACCATCTGTAATGAGATCTGATGCCCTCTTGTGGTGTGTCTGAAGACTGCTGCAGTATACTCACATACATAAATAACTCTAAAGCCCCTGAAATCCTATTGCCTTGGTCTCTCTCCAGTTGGGATTACAGGTGAGTACCACTATCAGCCAGTGGGGCAAGTCTGAAATCTCAAGAGACTGGCTATACAGATAAGCAAGCCACCACCTCAAAACCTAGACTAAATGAAGAAGATAAAGTGAACCCAAAGTCAAGTTATTTTCTAAAGAGCACCTCCAAACGACACAAGACTGAAATGTTTTTTTCTGGCTTTGTAGACCAGGCAAGCTCCAAATTCATTAAGATCCACTACCTCTGAGCTCTAGGATTAAAGGATGACTCACCATGATCCACGCGTGTAGTCAGGACAACTCTAGGGAGGTGCATTCTTCAACTTTTATGTGGATTTATTTTGGGAATGAAACTCATTTTATGCTTGTTTAAAAAGCACCTTCACCCCGGGCTCTCGCCAGACCAACACCTTACAACTTGGCAACAAATCTGTGAATCTGCGCGCACATGCACACGCGTACACACACACTCTAGTGCTCCCACAGACCTGACCAGCCTGGATCTTGCTTATGCAGACAAGGCTAACTAACTTCAATCTCCCTGCCTCTGCCTCGGGAATTCGGGGATTAAGAGCTTGTGCCACAATACGCAGCTAGCAATGCACTCTTTATAATCCCGCCCTCCCTTTATAAGGCCTCTAATCGACAACTGATCAGTCTTGTCCGATTAGTCTGCATTCCCAGTTTTACAGAAATGAAATCTTACAGCACGGATGCTTGTCAGTTTCTTCTTTCTCAGCAATATCTGCTTACACTAACTCATGCTGCACAGAACAAAGGCTCACTGATTGCCGGGTAAAATTCTGTTGAGTGGTTATACATACAACTATCCATTTGTTTTCACTTTTTGGTTCAGGATCTCACTATGTAGCACCTGACTGGCTTGAAACTCACTTGTAGACCAACATGGCCTCTGCCTGCCCAGTGCCAGGGTTAAAGATGTGCCAATACCTAACGACCTCCATCCCCATTAGTAGATCTGCAGTTTGGGGGATATCACAAAACTAATATTAAAATTCTCAAGTCTTTATAACCAATTAGATCTTAAAACTATCGGGTAACCTTGTTTAAGGCATTCCTCTGCTTCTTGTGAAGATGTGAAAAGCGATCCCTATTTCGACAGTTACCCTTTGACTTTCTGTAGGATTGTGTTGAATGCTTCAAAAAGACAGCATCTCTAACTGCCCATCTGTCTTTTTACCTCAGCCTTTAGTATGTTCACATCTTGGTAGTTACTGAGGCAGTATTTTCAGCAACGACATGTAAGGACTTTTTGATTCTCAAATATTTATTACTCAATACAACAAAGTTAATGAGTTCCAAGCCAGTCAAGGCTACACAGAAAAAACACCTCAAAACAAACAAAACCCTGACAATTTAACTACATAAAACCGACAGCTTTAATACCTGCATTTTATATTAATGTTTTCTTGCCCAGCCTTGGCCTAAAAAGGAATAGAATCAAAAACTGTTAATACCTTAACTACCAATCTATTCCATCCTATTACCCCATGGTTATTCTTTCCACTTCAGAAAAGACACAGGTCTCCTACAAACCTCCCTGTCAGCCACTGACTGACTAGGTGACTTAGCCACTTTTATCCATTTTTCTCAGGCACTTCTTTAAAGCCTCCTAACACCCAGTGCACCCTCAGCTGGGTGGTCACTGAAGAAGCACTGCATTTTCTCAGTTTATTTTGAGCAGATTTCAGCTACTATTTGATATATAACAATCACATTGAAACAGAAAAATCAGTTTCTGGTTACACACAGGAACAAAGAAAATGTGGTTTTCAAACATTTAAAGAAAGCACAGATCAGCCGGGCAGTGGTGGAGCACGCATGCCTTTAATCCCAGCACTTGGGAGGCAGAGGCAGGTGGATTTCTGAGTTCGAGGCCATCCTGGTCTACAGAGTCAATTTCAGGACAGCCAGGGCTACACAGAGAAACCCTGTCTCGGGGGAAAAAAAAAGCACAGGTCGGTGGCAGAGGCAGGTGGATCTGGTGAGCCAGGGCTACACAGAGAAACCCTGTGTGGGAAAAAAATAGCCTACCTTTAAATCTATGGGTATTTTGCTTACACATATGTGCCCCACAGGTGTGCAGTGTCCTCGGGAGTCAGAAGAGGGTGTCAGATTCCCCGTAATCGGTGTTACAGATGGCTGTGAGCTGCTATGTGGGTGCTGGGAATTGAATCCGGGTCCCCTGGACAACCAACCATCCAGGGTTCTTAAACTCTGGTCCATTTCTAGAATCCCACTCTGGCATTTTCTACTAAGTTGAGAACGAAAATCTTCCCTTTATCAAAGAGAAATATGTAGATCACTTCAACTTCCAAATGTTTTTGTAATTTCCTAGCGCACCCCTTTCAGTTCGAAACAAAATTTTTCTGGGAAATAATCCTGGAAGCACTAGCTTTTCGAGACGCCTATCACAATCAGCTTTCCATTTGTAAAAGGAGAAAGCTTCTCTATGCTTATTATGAGAATACGTGAAAAACGTTTGCAATTAACAATGGCACACACTTCACGTGAGGATCGTAAACTGAGACCTTAGAACTTCGGGTACATTTTTCCCCCCTACAATGGAAACGTTTGCAGCAACTAGTAGGAACTGCGTTTCCCAGTGTGCCTTAAAGTCTCGGCAGCACGTGGCCGCCGGGATTCTCTTCTCGCTTTTTGTCAGAGGACGGTTGCACCGCGCAGCCAACATTCCTAAAACGCCCATTGGTCCACACCCTGGGGCCAGGCTCCGGAGGGGCCCAGGAGCTCATTGGTCCGCCTCTCAATGAACCGGACCACGCCGGTTCCTCCGCCACTCGAGTCGCATTAGTGCGCCTTGGAGCACGGTAGAACCCGCTTACCGGCCACCCCCGCCGGGTCCATGCATCCTCAGTGTCACCCGTGCTTCTATGCTCGATTCGCACAGCGAAGTCACCAACAGCTCTACGCACCACGTCCCGTGTCGCGGGTGATCGCCCGGGTGTGTGTGTGTGGGGGGGGGGGGTAACCCAGCTTTCCTTTGCTCCAGCTTAAGGCATTAAATAAAATAGGTCTCCGAGCTGACCGGCTTGTACCCCGGGAAAGCAGACAAACCCTCCACCACCCCGCCGCGCTCTCCCGGACCTCGCCTCCATAACAGGTTCCACAGCCCAAGGTCAGGAGCCTCCGGGGCAAAGCCCGCGGAGAGGCCCGAGGCGCGGCCCGGCACTGCGACACGGCCGCTCCCGCCCAATCCCGCCGCCCGAGCGAGCGCCACGAGCGGCCGCCTACCCCGCGGCGGGAGGCCTGCTCGTCGCCCCGCGGCCCAGGCCCGCCCAGCTCGTGCTCCGCCCGCCCCTCACCCGCACGGGCACGCCGAAAACCGAGCCACACCTGCCGAAGGGCCGCGCGCCCCCCGCCCGGGCCCGTCCGCCCCGCACCGCCGTCCGCCGGGGACGTTACCTGAGCACGCGGCCGCGCCGGCCTCCTCCCCTCCCCCAGGCGCAGGCGGCCCCGCAACGGCGGCGGGAGAAGCCAGTTCCCGCCCGCCGACCTGGCCCCACCTGAGGCCGCGACTCGTGCCTCGCAGGCGGCGGAGAGCCACCCTCAGGCCCCGGCACCCACCTTGGGATGGTACGAAGATCCCCAGATCCCTGGCTTGCGTCGGACTGCTGTCTGGAAAACCAGACCTCCAGCAGTTTCTCGGTCCCTTCGAAAAAATGTGCAGCTTCCATCACCGTGAGACTAGCGAACAACCAACAACCACAGAAAATCAACTAAATTAAATCTCTTCTCCCGCCGCTCCTGCCGCCGCTGCGGATTGTTCCAGCTGTGTTACTAAAGTTCAAGTTCCTTTTTTTGTTGTTGTTTTTGCTATAATTTTATATTAACTTTTTTTTAAAAAAAAGGACTAATAAAATTTTCCCGGCTATTTTCGTGAGCGAAAGTTGAACGTGAGTCTGTTGAAAATAGAGGCAGATACAGTTCAGTCTCTTGTAGTCCGCTGCTTTCCCGTTAGAGAGAGTTGAGCGAGCGCTAGCTAATGTCGCCGGCCATACTGTGTAAGCGAGGGTTCTGCGTGAGCGCAGACCTTATATAAGCATCCTCCCCCGCCAGGCCAGGAAGTGACGCAATCATCCCGCCCTCGGGGCCTCATAGGGGCAGCTTCGTGTCAGTCAAACGTCGCCGAACGCCGGCTGGCTGGCGGTGGGCCCACGGGGAGTGCAGGGGACTACCAGCTTCGTTTCAGATGGAGCTGCGGCTGTCCCTTGAGCGGGAGATCGCACTGTCGTCCGCTTGGGGACTTGGGAGGCTGGGATTGCTTGTGGACCTGGTGGGGAGAGCGGGAGATAGACGAGGCTGTCCCACGCTGCAGACAGCTGGTTAGCAGAGAACAGGAGGGAGTCTCGAGGGGAGTCTGCGAGAATCGGCGGGGGCGGTGGCCACTGCTGGTTGGCGTGGTGGCTTTGATCCTGTGCAGTTCCTCGTTTCAGACGAAGTGGTTCCCCCCCCCCCTTTCTTTAAACCATTTTTTCACATGTTTCCTCAAGACAGACGCAGCCTAGGCAATAAAATTCAACGTTTGTCCGTGACGTATGTGTTGCCCGGGGTCGGATTGGAATGCGCTTTAATTCTGCTTGTGCTTTATCTGATGTGGGAATGGAGGCAGCTCTGGACGGGTTTACACAATAGCCAGAAGCGTTGTCTACCCATTTCAAAAGAGAAATAGAAAAGCTACGCGGCGCCCAGCCTTGGAAGACTGAGGCGCTACCTCCCTCCCCCCTTCCCCCCCCCCCCCCCCCCCTCCGTGTGCCTCGCCTAGCTTAGGAGTTGGCTGGATTCCAGCAGCATCTATCAACCCTTACTCCATTAGGTCAACTGGTGGATATTTAGTTTGCAAAACTTTCTAGGAATTAGCTTTATTAAGTATAATACCAGGTTATTTGATAATATTTTCCTTAGGCTATTCTTAAAGGGGTCAACAAACTGAAAGCATTCCTCTCAACCACCAGTACCCCGCAAATTTACAATGCTATCTCAAATGCCTATAAAGGATCTTCATTATATAATAATATAAACGGATATCAAAGAGTTTCATTAATAGTAATCTAAAGTATAAATTAGGGGTCAAGTCGAAGTAGGATTTTTTTTTTTTTAATCTTAAGTAGAGAAAGATGTTAACAAAGTTATTAGTTACTTGGAAACACTGGGGGAAGTCCCCACGCTCATAAAATTAAAAACTATTATAACCACAAGACAAAGGGACCTTTTATCATCCTTAGAGAAATCCACGGCCAAAGACACTGTTACCCTGAAGGCTAGCTCTTGTCTTGCAAGAGCATGGATTCACATGCCTCTGCGAAATTTGTTGAGAAAGAACCTGTGTGATGAGGTAGATACATATATTACTTTTGCCATTTTTTTTAAAAAGCATCCAACTCAAACTAGGGATAAGGACAAAATATATAACAAATACTATCTATTCTAATGTAATGTAATTCAAGCAGGATGTGGTTATGCTTGAAACAAAGATTAAAGGAATATTTCCGTGTTTTACAAGCTGTTCAATTATTTGATGATTGCTTATTGAAAAGAAGACTCGGCCTACAAACCACCTCAAACACTAATTGTCGTATAAATATAATTTGGCTTATAATTACTTATAATTAGCTGCATTTTCAATTACCATTATGCTTTTTCCCAACCTAATTTAAGTTAACGAAAGTGCCAAGAATCTTGGCAAGGTAAATTATTGTTAGTTAGATACAGACTAACTTAACTAGTGTCAATGAATTGCATTGTTTCTTCGGTTTTTTTGGTTTTTTTGTTTGTTTTTGGGTTTTTGGGTTTTTTTTTTTTTTTTCAAGACAGGGTTTCTCTGTATAGCCCTGGCTGTCCTGGAACTCACTCTGTAGACCAGGCTGGCCTCGAACTCAGAAATCCACCTGCCTCTGCCTCCTAAGTGCTGGGATTAAAGGCTTGCGCCACCACTGCCCGGCTTGTTGTTGGTTTTTTTTGTTGTTGGTTTTTAAGATTTATTTATTTATTTATTTATTTATTTATTTATTTATTTATTATACATAAGTACACTGTAGTTGTCCCCAGATACGTTTTTCTTTTCACTCCAGCCCCATTCGCTGTAGCTGTCTTCAGACACCCCAGAAGAGAGCATCAGATCTCATTAGAGATGGTTGTGAGCCATCATGTGGTTGCTGGGATTTGAACTCATGACCTTTGGAAGAGCATTTGATGCTCTTAACTGCTGAGCCCCCATATCACCCAGTTTGTTTTTTGTTTTTTTGTTTTTATAAAACTCGTCAAAAGATGGAAAGACAGATTCACACTTGTGGTCTCTAATCCCTTCATGCTCCTTCAGATCCCAGAAATGGATTTTTAGCCCTGGGAAATAACATGGTATTTCTCAAGGCCCACATTTGGTCAAATCTACAGTTTCAGTCTTTGAATAGTTCGTGATGCAGTACACTAACCAATGCTGGGGAATGAACCTCGATCCTCAGGGGTGCTAGACCAGATCCCCAGCTCTACCCTTCCTTCATGAAACACTCCTCTGGGCTCTTGGGATAACATTCCTCTTCAGCTTTCTACATTGGATTTTCTTCCCAATGCTCCAACACCGCTTACCCCCTCCTCTGCCACCTCATTCTATACACTCTTTCCCAGACAATCTCCTAATGCAGCTATGACTTCTGATCCATATAAACACCATTCAGATTTCTCTCTTCAGTCCAAGCGTTTTCTTTCCTTTTAGAGCACCAGCCTGCCTGACCACTCCAGATGCTGAATGAGCATTTAGATGCTAACACACCAGAAAAGATCAGTTGCTTTTCAGCAAAATCTACCTCCTCCCCATCAAAACAGAAACCTGGCTGTTCTCAAGTACCCCAGCTGAGCTCTGGGCCTCCACTCTTGCCTCTTGATCGTCTACAATCGTTGTCTCTGTGGTTGCACAAACCCAAAGGTATTCATGGTCTTCTCTTTCTTGTATTTCTGTAAAAGTAGTCAGCTTGTCAAGCACCTAGCATCTGTCTTCTTTTCTCTCCTTCTCTTCTTCCATCTTCATACTTTGAGCTCTAAAATAGGATCCCTGGCCTCTTACAGTACTCCGTCTCTTTACTTTCCTTTGGCCGCTTACTACAGTTGACTTACTACAGGCAGAAACTAATACTTTTAGAATAGAAGCCTAAATTTGACACTTAGAAAAAAAAATTCCAGGTTTACCATCACACTTTAAAACTTAATGTAACTTAGCTATATTATTACTACTATTACATATGTGTGTGTGTATGTGTGTGTGTACATTGTTGAGTTAATCTAAACCTGTATTAACCTTCTAGTTTCATTTCTTTACTGTGATTGAATACCCTGACAAAAACCAACCAAACAAACAAAAAAACGAAAATAACACAGCTTACTGGAGAAAGGGATTTTTTTTTTATGCTCACAATTCCAGGTTCCAGTCCATTATAGCAAGTATTTGCAGTGGCAGGAACCTGAAGCATTTAGTTACATCCACAGTGAAGAGCATAGAGACATGAATGTGGGAATGCTCCATTCTAGTCAGCTTGAGGTCTCCAGTTTTTGTTTAAAGATTTTCTTCTGGTGTGGAGAGCTTTTGGGGCCAACTGGCAGGAATTTGACATTGAGCCAGGACAAGAAAGTAGCCTCCAGGCAGGAATTTGACCTTGGGCCAAGGCAACGAAGCAAGCTCTCTCCGGATTCTGATTTTGGGCTAGACCAAAGAGTAAGCTTTAGGCAAGAATTTAACTTTGGGCTAGGGCAGGGAAGTAAGCTCAGTTATCTTGGTCATCCAGATAAGCCCTTTGAAATGTTTATGGAAAACCCTGTTTATTGTCTTGCTTATTCCTCAACCTTGAACTGACCTTACTATCTGTAATTAAAATTGTATAAAAGCAGACTCAAGACTGGCTGGGGTCATGCTACAGGGTTGTCTAACTGTCTTTTTCTTTTTAATCCTCGCTCTGCCGCTGGAGAACCTGTTGACTGACTGAGCTGGCTTGGTCAATCTGTTTACATGCATGCATGCCTTCGTGAATTTCTGTGCACCAAGTGCCTTTTCACTGCCCTTGAAGGCTAGAAGAACTGGAGTTTCTGACAGTTATGATCCACTACACGGATGACAGAACTGAACCCTGGTCCTCTAGAAAACGCAATGCATGGCCAGGCAGTGGTGGCTCACATCTTTAGTCTCAACACTCAGGAGGCAGAGGCAGGTGGATCTCTGAGTTCAAGGCCAGCCTGGTGGTCTATAGAGAGAGTTCTAGGACAGCCAGGGATACATAGAGAAGGAACGGTACTGCCCACAGTGGATTAGGTCTTCCCAACTCAGTTAAGGTACTCACAATAACCCAAAGACAAGCCTATAGGCCAACTTGACCTAGACCTTATCTCACTGATATTGTCTTCCAAGGGGACAATTAAAACCACCACCACCAGGCCTTTAAGCCTGTCTGTGAGCTCAACCTGAAGAATCCTTCACCATCACCATCTCTACCATTCTACCATCTTTTACTCACTTCATGCTAATTTTCTACCTTTAGGTAAATTTAATTTACCCGGAACGTTCTTTCTTTTACTCTTTGTGGGACTTGCTCTCATACACTCTCTCTCTTTTTATTCTTTGGTTTTTTGAGATAGGGTTGCTCTGTGTAGCCTTAGCTTAGTTTTACTCTTTTGAGACAGGTTCTCAAGATATAGTGCAGGCTGCCCTCAAACTCATAGTCTGCCTGCCTCAGTTTCCCCAGTCCTGGGGTTAAAGTATGAGTCATCAGGTCTGCCTCTACTTGCTTATTCTACTAATTAGGGCTTTTAATTTAAATGTTGTTTCTTCTGGAAGTTTACCTATGATGGAAGGTGCAGATGTAGTGATCCACAAATATAGTCAGTCAAAAAAGATTAAAGTTTGCTTGTACTGGCATAACACGCAGAGACAGGCAGATCAGAGTAAGTGGATAGCGCTGCTCCAGGAGGTTGCTAACCTTTTTTTTTCTTGTGGAGTACGTTGATAGAAGAAGAAGAAGAAGAAGAAGAAGAAGAAGAAGAAGAAGAAGAAGAAGAAGAAGAAGAAGAAGACCTCAAACAAGAGAGTGGTTTATTCTAAGCCAATATGGAAGACCATTTGTATTTTAGAAACAGACATTCAGGTTAACATGAGTTTCTATGATTTTTTTTTTTTTTTTGGTTTTTTGGTTTTTTGAGACAGGGTTTCTCTGTGTAGCCCTGGCTGTCCTGGAACTCACTTTGTAGACCAGGCTGGCCTCGAACTCAGAAATCCGCCTGCCTCTGTCTCCCAAGTGCTGGGACTAAAGGCATGCGCCACCACTGCCTGGCTAACATGAGTTTCTAAAGGATATTGTTCCACAAGGACACAGTTTCATCAATAAAGAGACGACATAACCATTTGTAGTCACAGAAAGAAGTAGGCAGTCATCAAGTAAACAGACTCCAAAGAGTTGGGGAAATCTGGGCTAGCAAGACTGGGCTTGGCAAGAAAAGGTATTTGTGTCAGGCAGTGGTGGCACACACTTTTAGTCCCAGCACTTGGAAGGCAGAGGCAGGCAGAAATCTGAGTTTGAGGCCAGCCTGGTCTACAGAATAAGTTCCAGGACAGCCAGGGCTATACAGAGGAACTCAGTCTCAGAAGATGGATGGAGAGAAAGAGAGAGAGAGAGAGAGAGAGAGAGAGAGAGAGAGAGAGAGAGAGAGAAAAGGAGGAGGAGGAAGAGGAGGAGGAGGAGGAGGAGGGAGGAGAAGGAAGGAAGGAAGGAAGGAAGGAAGGAAGGAAGGAAGGAAGTATTTGTCACTAAACCTGATGACCCAAGTTCCTTCCCCAGGACCACATGGAAGAAGAGAACCAATGCCTACAAGCTGTCAAAATGCTCTCTGAATCTGACACACAGTCTATGGCATGTGCTCCCCACCACAAAATTAATAACTAAAACTAGGTTCTGATTTCTTTTCCTTTATATTTTTATGATTTAATAGACACCCAAAAAGCTTCAGGACAGGGTTGGCTGATGCATGCCTTTAATCCCAGCACACAGGAGGCAGAAGCAAGCAGCTCTGTGAATCTGAAGCCAACCTGGTCTATGTAGTGATTTCCAAGACAGCCAGTACCATGTTTAAAAAAAATAAAAAACATAACAAACGTTCTGGACTCTAATCTAGGACTTACACAGAAAGTGCTGTAAGGTACAGACATACAGGCCAGTGCTAAATAGCTGTCTCAGGACTCAATACAACTCAGTCTGCTTCTCTTCTGAGATGTGAGCTATGTAACCCAGGCCAGCCTGGAACTCACTACACTCCTGTTTTGGAATAACAGGCAGGCAACACCTTACCTGGCTCCAACTTGAGCTTTATATGCTGATGTGACAAAATGGCTGGCAAAGGCCACCTTAAGAAGTATGGGTTTGTGGAAGGCAGTGCGTGCTTTAAGAGGGAATACAGTCCATCAACACAGTGAAGACAAGCCGTTCAGAATGTGAGATGTTGCTGCTTCAAGCAGCCAAGATGCAGAGAGCAATGATGGCAGGCACTGGGTTCACTTTCTCCTCTTTATTAATTCTGGTATCCCGACAGTCCATGAAATGCAGCTGCTCACACTGAGGGTGGGTCTTCCCTCCTCAGTCAAGCTTCTCTGCAGACATTTCTTTTCTTTCTTTCTTTCTTTCTTTTTCTTTTCCGAGATAGGGTTTCTCTGTATAGCCCTGGCTGTCCTGGAACAGGCTTTGTAGCAAGCTAGCCTTGAACTTAAGAGCTCCACTTGCCTATGCCTCCTGAGTGCTGGGATCAAAGTCGTGCACCACCACACCTGGCTAAGTAACGACTTTGTTTGTTTGTTTTTGTTTTTGTTTTTTTTCTGAAACAGGGTTTCTCTATGTAGCCCTGGCTGTCCTGGAACTCACTTTGTAGACCAGGCTGTCCTCGAACTCAGAAATCTGCCTGCCTCTGCCTCCCAAGTGCTGGGATTAAAGGCGTGCGCCACCACTGCCTGGCGAGTAACGACTTTTTGAAAAGACTTATTTTTATCTCTGTGTTTTGCCTGCACGGATGCCTACGTACATGTGCATGCAGTTACATGTGCATGCAGTGCCTGCAGAGGCCAGAAGAGGGCTCCAGATCCCCTAGAACTAGAGTTATAGAAGGTGGTAAAACCTCTGTGTGGGTGCTGGGAATGAAACCCTCACGGAGAGCCGTCCCTCCAGTTTCTTTTTAAAGATTTATTTATTTATAAGTACACTCTAGCTATTTTCAGACACTTTTTCTTCTAGCTCCTCACTGTAGTTGTCTTCAGACACCCCAGAAGAGGGCATCAGATCTCATTTACGGATGGTTGTGAACCATCATGTGGTTGCTGGGATTTGAACTCATGACCTTGGGAAGAGCAGTCGGCCCTCTTAACTGCTGAGCCATCTCCCGTCCCTCCAGTTTCTTAGTAATGGACTTTAAAGTATCTTACTATCTTACTGCCTCAAACTAGCTTTATTAGCCAATATTTCCTCAAGGTCCACCCCTCAAATTGTTTTTCACTGACAAACTCTTTTTCAGCCTTTAATATTAGCAAACAATGCAGGTCCACAGAGCATGCTCCGTGCGTGCTTTTAGTTGTCTGTTGCTGCATAACACCTCATACAGGCTGGGTGGCATGAAATAGCACACATTTTTCTATCCCAGTCTTCCTGCGGATTGGGCGTTCCCAAGTGGCCTAGCCAGAGTCTCTGCTCCAGGGTCCCTTACAGGGCTGTAGTCAAGTCCTCATTTTGTTTTAGGCAGCGTGAGCTGCTATAATAGAATACTGTACACAGAGAGCCTTGTGGAAAGTAAGAGTTTATTTCTAAAAGTTCTAGAACAGAAAGGGAAAAGCTAGGTGCCAAAGTTGGGTTCCCAGGAGGATGGCCCTCTACCATGAATCATCACATGGGGGAGAAGATTCAAAAGCCCTCGGTGGTGGTGGTGGTGGTGGTGGTGGTGGTGGTGGTGCTGCTGCTGCTGCTGCTGCTGCTGCTGCTGCTGTTGCTGCTTCCTCCTCCTCTTCCTCTTCCTCCTCCTCCTTCCCCTCCCCCCTTCCTTCTCTTCTTCCTCCTCCTCTTCTTCCTCCTCCTCTTCCTCCTCTTCCTCCTCCTCCTCTTCTTTCTCCTCCTATTCTTCCTCCTCCTCCTTCCCCTCCCCCCTCCTCCTCTTCTTCCTCCTCCTCTTTCTCCTCCTATTCTTCCTCCTCCTCCTCCTCTTTCTCCTCTTCTTTTAAATAAGGGCACTAATCCCACTCAGGAAGATCCCACCTTATAAACCTATTTCCTTCCAGAAGGCCCTATATCAATGCCAGCACATGGGCAGTAAGATTTCAGCTGATGAATTCAGAGGGCAGTGACAGAACACTCCGTCCCATGCTGCAGCCTCCATTTCAAGATTCAACTGGGGAAGTGTTTTTCCAAGCTCATGTGATTGTTGGCAGAATTCAGCACCTGCCTAGCTGTGGGACCGAGGGCCTCAGTCCTGTACCATGGGCATACCACTTTTGCACTGATCTTTACACTCTTATTGTTTACAATAAGAAGAATAAGAGTGATGTTTGCACTCTTATTGTTTACAATTAGAACAAGTTCTTTGGAGGATAATGGATTCTACAGGCCCCTGCCAGGCAAGTAAGTGTTCTACCACTGAGCCATACCCTGCATCTACTTTTAATTTTAATTTAAAAGAATGACTGAACGCCAAAGTTAGCTCTTTCCTGTTTGTGAGAGCCAATTTTTACATTCTCAGAAAACTTGGAAGTGAATTGATATCACATTGGTAGCATGAAATTGGCTGCGGTCAAATTATTCACCTCAATGAGATTGGTAAACTCAGCAATCAGGACTCCTGATACTATCAAGGAGCTGTTTGTTAAATATTTACCAACTGTGCTGGTCAGTTTTAACTTTCGACGCCACGCAATCTAGAATCACCAAGGGAGAGTTATCACATGAAATTCTCTAGACCAGGTTGGCCTGTGGGAGATTGTTCTGGTTGAAAATTGACCCAGGAAGATCCAGCCTATTGTATTTGGCACCATCCCCTAGGCAAGAAGTCCCTAAACAGAGAGGAATGCCAGCAGAGAGCACACAAGGATCCATGTGTTTGCTCTCGCTGCTTGACGGTCATGTGATGTTTTAAGTCCCTACCTTAGCGTCCCCAAGATAATGGACTGCAACCTAGAACTGTAACCCAAATAAACCCTTTCTTGCCATGTTGTACTTTTCCCTAGGGCACTTGTCATATTGACAGACAGAGAACCTAGCCACCAACGTACTGCCGAGTAGCAGGCTGTTTGATCACACTGTGAACTCCGAGATTCACAGCAAGCAGCAAGTGGCTGGTTTTCCAGAGGAGCAGGGTTTGATTCCCAGCTCCCACTTGGAAGCCTGTATTAGTCAAGGTTCTCTAAAGTCACAGAACTTTTTGTTTGTTTGTTTTCGTGACAGGGTTTCTCTGTGTAGCCCTGGCTGTCCTGGAACTCACTCTGTAGACCAGGCTGGCCTCGAACTCAGACACAGAGTCACAGAACTTATGGAATGTCTCTATATATTAAAGGAAATCTTTGGAATGATTTGCAGGCTGCAGTCCAACTAACCCAACAATGGGCAGCTGTGAATGGGAAGTCCAAGAATCTAGGAGTTGCTCAGTCCCATGAGGCTGGGTGTTTAACTGGTCTTCTGTATAAGCTGGAGTCCTGAAGAAATAGGTTCCAATGGGTGTGCTAGCAAGGAAGTGCACGGCAAATACTTGGAAGTCAGAAAATTATCGCCTGCAGATTAAATGCCAACCTTCTTGGTTTTGATAACTTGTATGGTTATGGGAAAAGAAATCTTACATAGTGTCAAATATATATAACATGTTCATGGAAATTAATTATTCCTAAATTCTATTATTAATGCCTATTGTTAGTTATATATATATATACATATATATAATATATATATATCATATATATATTCATATATATATATATGAATACTCAATAATATACCCTGGTGTGAGGAATCAGAGACAGGTGGATTTCTTTGAGTTGGTCTACATAGCAAGTTTCAGGACAGCTAAGGTTATTAGTAAGACCTTTTTTTTTTTTTAAGAATTATTTGTTTATTTTATGTATTTGAGTACACTGTAGCTGTCTTCAGACACACCAGAAGAAGGCATCGGATCCCATTCCAGATGGCTGTGAGCTACCATGTGGTTGCTGGGAATTGAACTCAGGACCTCTGGAAGAATGGTCAGTGCTCTTAACTGCTGAGCCATCTCTCCAGACCATTTTTTTTGTTTTTGTTGTTGCTGTTGTTGTTTGTTTGTTTTGTTTTCAAGAGCCAAAAAGATAGTTCAGCCAATGTGGCCACCAAAGCTGGTGACAAGTTTGATCCCTGGGTCAAAGACTCCTGCGAGCAATCCTCTGACTCCCACACACATGCCATGGCATGCCCACCTCCTTGCCTACCTTGTCCCCTAATAACATAGTCAAGAAGGATCAGCCACTTCTCAAACTGAAGTTGTGACGCCTGGTTTGGACCACCTTGTTATATCCCAGCTGCTTGGGAAACTGAGTCAGAAAGGCCCTAAGGATTACCTGGACAACTTAGGCTCAGAGAAGGTTGAGACCTATAGCTCCGTGGAGGAGTGCAGCTTAGCATGGTCCCAGCCCTGCAGTTGTCACTAGCCTCACAAACATTCAGTAAAAAGAAATTTAAAAGCTCATGCTTTAGCTGGATGGTGGTGGCCCATGCCTTAAGCCCAGCACTTGGGAGGCAGAGGTAGAGACAGGCAAATCTTTGAGTTTCAGGCCAGCCTACAAAGCAAGTTCCAGGACAGCCAGGGGTACACAGAGAAACCCTGTCTCGAAAAACTAGACAGAGGAAGAAAAAAAAAAAGCACGTTTTCTGAGAACCACTATTTCTAGACATTCAATTAAGATGTTCATAGCTTATGGTAAAATTTCAAGTCCTACACTTAATCTGTGAACTACTAGGAAAACCAGCCTGGTTGACTCCATGTTCTAACATCTAATAAAAGCCAAGACTCATTTCTCTTTTTGCTGACAGCCTTCCGTCCTGCAGGGACTGAGGATCTCCAAGTGATGGACCTGTTATCTGAGACCCATCTTGGTCAGGACCTCAATCCCAACCCCTAATTTCCACAAAGACCACACATGCAGAACTTTCTCTGTTGTGTGATGCTTCAACGTCATACTCACTGACAGAACAAGGTATTGAAGAAATCCATCAATACCAGTGAGAGAGTAATGGGCATACTGAGAGAAAGGAAACCGGAGGAAATGGAAACCATGCAGACAGTAAACACCCCAGGCTGGAGCACACAAATACCTTCTTCAGCTTAAGGTGAAGACACCACCCCTAGAAAACGCAACCAGAAAGATACAAACAAGAAACCTTCAACAAATCAAAAGAGTGCTTGGAAATGAACAGAGCGAAGTAACTAAGTTGTTTTGTTTTAGAGAAAAAGAAAACAACAACGAAGGTCGGGAGATAAATTTGAACAAGTTTCTACGAATGTAGCACCAGTCAGGGATGAACATAGGAGAGAAAAGATACATTTGTCAGAAGTCTCCACTGACGACAGGAAGTAATTGCCCAAGAAATAATATACTAAGTTTCAGAATGGAAACCCGGGGTACAACTGCCAGGCAACAAATCTTTTTACAAATAAGGAGGGTCGGGCTGGAGCAAGTCAAAAGCAAAAGGAGACGTGGTTCAAACTCCTGTCATCAGGCCTGGCACCAAGCACCTTTAACTATTGGGTCGTCTTACCAGAAGCCTCTATTCTGCTTTTGGTAACATATACACAAAAATGCTCCAACAGAAGAACAGCAGTGAAGAAATAAATCCCCCTTTCTGGATCACTCTCTTATGCCTCCAGCCGTAATGGTAATGGATGAAATCTTTGAGACTGTAAGCAAGCCTCTAGTTAAATGTCTTCTCTTACGAACGTTGTCTCGATCGTGGTGTCTTTTCACAGTAATAGGCTTAGTTACAAGGCATGTATGTGGTGCACATACACATATGCAGGCAAAACATGTATATACATAAAAATAAATGGCAGGCATGGTGGCACACACCTTTAATCTTGGGAGGAAGAGGCAGAGGGATCTCTGTGAGTTTGAAGCCAACCAGTAGGAAGTCCAGGACAGCCAGGGCTATTACAAAGAAAAACCCTGTCTCAAAAAAAGAAAAGAAAAGAAAAGAATAGAATATATATATCAAGGCTATCTCCTTCCATGTTAAAAAAAAAAAGCCAGGAATGGAACGGAGATGTGGTACATGTCTGTAATCCCAGAGCTGGGGAGATAGCAATAGGCTGGATCCCTGGGCTTTGCTGATCAGTCAGTATAGCAGAATTAGTGAGCTTCAGATTTAGTGAGAGGCCCTGTTACAAAAATAAGGCACAGAGTAGCTGGGGAAGACACCCAAAGTTGACTTCTGGCCTCCACCCACAAAGTAGTTGTGGGCCAATTAGGGTGGTGGCACATGCCTGTAATCCCAGCACTAAGAAAATGTCTAAGAGAAATTTCTGTAGAGAATTAATTGAACAAAACATTGTAGTAATTTTAGTTTTGGTTTCCCAGATGTTCCTGGTGTGGCTCCACTGTCTTTACCCACTGGATTCACACTGGAGGACTTTTATAGGAAAGAGTGTTCCCGGTCTCCCGGGGAGTCCTTCATCTTCCTTTCATGTGCCCTGGTGACCTACATAAAAGTTAGTCACAACTCATCTGTATTCATGTCTCTTGGGCGAAGCGCTGCGTTGCTTAACTTTGACAGGCCCATGATCTGCAGTGCGAGATGGGGGGCGGGGGGGTGTCAACAGTTCCCAGAAGCAGGATCTTTAGCAACTAGGGTGTGGCATCGCTCTGGATGTGGATAAAGGACACTATTCTTGTCAAACACGTTCGGTTCTGCATCTTTTGAGCAGTAAGCTTCTATAACAGAGACATTCTAAGCCTTAAATAAATGGAAAATGGAAAAAAAACAAAGAAAAAAGGGCAACCCAAAACCAAACGTCCTGCACAGCCTATGAAAATTCCTGAACCGGTTTGGATTTCCCTTCACCCCCGCCAAGTTCCACGGGCTCAGAGAAGGCTTCCCTACTATAGCCCGAGAGCCGACATTACTGAGGCACATGGGTACGGATAGACTATCTCATGACTGAGATAGTCATGCTAGCCTGTGTTCACAGTCATCCCATAATAGCCTGGTAAGCACTGGGGGACACACTGAGGGGTAGACCTCCGCTGTTAGCTCCAAATCTCAGGAAGTTAAAAACGAACATGTTAACTTAGACCACCGAATTCTTCCTGTGGGTTCCCCTCTCCCCGCCTGACTACTAGAATATGCTTAGGTGTAGGTATGACTTTTATTTATTCATGAATTAATCAGTTAATTCTTGTCTAATGAATTAACTGACTAATTTAACCATTTGTTCATTCAACATATATTTATCAAGTATACACACACACACACACACACACGCACACACACACACACACGACAGCATATTCCTCAGCATAGAAACCAAGACACAGGGGTTTAGTGGTAGATCCGTTGACTCACGACCTCTAGCATTGCAGTAAATAAATACATAATTCGATTAAACAAAATTGAGAAATATTGATTACTATAATTTTCCTTAAGAAGTTTGTTTAGGAATGAAAAATCAGAACAGAGTTCCAGGATAGCCAGGGCTACACAGAAAAGGACCCTATCTCAAAAAACAAAACAACAACCAATGCCCTTAACTACCTACTTGTTCATCGGCTTCCCTTTCCCTGTCCTTTGCTCTCTTTATCCCTCCACTGAAGGATAACAAAGCAAGAAGGGCCTTGCTAACCATCTTCCTGGGCTTGAATTTGCCATCCTACAGAATGATGAACCAATACAATTGAATTATATTTCATTAAAACTCATTATAGATTACTCAGACTGTAATGTTGCATTATGGTAGTGCAAAATGGGCTGGCTTGAAAACTGGTAGCAGGAAGGGAGAGCTGGAAAAAGTAAGAAGGAGAAGAAGAAAAAAGGGGGAGAAGGAGGAAGAGGAGGAGGAAAAGGAAGAGGAGGAGCAAGAGGAGGAAGGGAAGAAGAAGAGGAGGAGGAGGAGGAAGAAGAAGAGGAGGAGGAGGAGGAAGAGGAGGAAGAAGAAGAGGAGGAGGAGGAGGAAGAGGAGGAAGAAGAAGAGGAGGAGGAGGAAGAGGAGGAAGAAGAAGAGGAGGAGCAAGAGGAGGAAGGGAAGAAGAAGAGAAGGAGGAGGAGGAAGAAGAAGAGGAGGAGGAGGAAGAGGAGGAAGAAGAAGAGGAGGAGCAAGAGGAGGAAGGGAAGAAGAAGAAGAGGAGGAGGAAGAGGAGGAAGAAGAGGAGGAGGAGGAAGAAGAAGAGGAGGAGCAAGAGGAGGAAGGGAAGAAGAAGAGGAGGAGGAGGAGGAAGAAGAAGAGGAGGAGGAGGAAGAGGAGGAAGAAGAAGAGGAGGAGCAAGAGGAGGAAGGGAAGAAGAAGAAAAGGAGGAGGAGGAGGAGGAAGGGAAGAAGAAGAAGAGGAGGAGGAGGTGGAGGAAGAGGAGGAAGAAGAAGAGGAGGAGGAGGAGGAGGAGGAGGAGGAGGAGGAGGAGGAGGAGGAGGAAGACAGTTTGCAACTGAGAGAAAGAGGTTGGAGAATTTGGAAAAAAGGTTGGTAAAGTCCCTGGTTGATTTAGGTGATCCTGCTGAGGACTGCCAAGGCTGCTTAGGTGTCCGTGTGTGGTCATGAGCAGTGATCAGGGAGCATAGCATAAAAGCAGTTTTCATGAAAGAAAGAGTGGTTAAGGTTATTTATTCTCTTACTAAATAGCAAAGAAATGGGTTACATTTAAAAGTTATGAACTAGGTCATCTGGCAGGAGATATAATGTGATTTCTCTGTGTGCTTCATTTACTTATTTTTGAGACACTATATTTTTTCCTGCTCGCTCCGGCCCAAAGATTTATTTGTTTATTATATGTAAGTACACTGTAGCCGTCTTCAGACACACCAGAAGAGGGCATCAGATCTCATTACAGATGGTTGTGAGTACATGTTTAGCCTTTTTAGACCCTAGAGCCAGTCCTCAGTCTCTCCCTCTCTCCCTCTCCCTCTCCTCCCCCCTCCCCCTCTTTCCCTCCCCCTCTCTTTCTCATACACACACACACACACACACACACACACAAGTGGCTAAAATATTTAAAATATTTATCATTTCTTCTACCATACCTATAGAGAAACAAAGCCCACTATTTATTCTTTCTCTCTCTCTCTGAGTGTGTAACTGTGTGTGTATGTGTGTGTATATATGTGTATGTTTATGTATGTATATGTATGTGTGTGAGTGTGTATATGTGTATGTGTGTATATGAGTGTGTCTGTGAGTGTGTGTGTATGTATGTGTCTGAGTGTGTGTGTATGTGTGTGTGAGTGTGTGAGTGTGTATGATTGTGTGAGTGTGTATGTGTGTGA
>JADRCH010000046.1:407651-419846 GCA_019843965.1 Rhynchomys soricoides
TGTGTGTGTGTGTGTGTGAGTGTATGTGGTCTGTGTGTATGTATGGTGTGTGTGTCTGTGTTTGGCGTGTAAGCACAAGTGTACCATGACACATGTGTGAAGATCTGATAAGGACTTACTCCATGCCATTGCTCATTACCTGGAGGTCAGGAGACAACTTGTGACATTCGGTATGGTATGTCCCTTCTACTATGTGGGTCCTGGGGATTGAACTCAAGTCATTAGGCTTCCCAGCAGGTGCCTTTGCAGCTTGAGCCATCTCAGCAGCCCAGGGCTCCGCATTTACCAGTCACTGGACCAGGATTTCTGTGGGGAGAAAGCGTGAGCACAGTCAGTACATTCTAACTAAATTCATGCTTGTTCTCCCAAGTCTTGCGTCCAGTCCTGTATTTTCTGCTTTGTCCAAGGTTCTGTCTCATCAGTGAAGTTCTGAACACTGAAGCCATGTTGGAACATCCCTTTTCCGTGGACTTTACATTTAATTAACCACCAAGTTCTGTTGAATGTGATTCCTAAACAGTTTTCAACACTTGGCTCTCTCTTATAATGAACACTGCTATTCTATGGGTTGAGGTTTTGTTTTTTTTTTGTTTTTATCAGTACGAATGCTTAAGCTCCTTCAACACACCCCCCCTTTAATGTCCCCTGAACAATATTGTCAGGAGGATTTTTTAAAAATACACAGACTGATTATATTTCTCCTTAGCTCAAATATATTTGATAAATGTGTAGTGGCACACACTTGTAATTGCAGAGCTTGTCATCACAGGCTAAGGCAGGAGGATCCTGAGTTTGACGGGTTACGCAGTGTGACCCCGAAACAGACTGACTTGACTTATAGAACTTGAATGACTTTACTTATAGAATGAGAAAACATAAAGCCAGTGAGCCTGCAGACTCACGATCTGACACCGCCTTCCTTGTCTTGTCTTATCGATTCTTCCTCTCTAGCTTAAGTGTTCGAACTGGCTGCGTTCTCGTAGTGTATCATGTTGTGACAGGGGTGCAGGCTGTTCTGCCTGACAGCTTTATGCGCTTTGCTTTCTCACTTCTTCAAGGCCCTATCCATTCTTGATGTTTTAGCTCATGACGCTTCCTTCATGAAGGCTACCCACCGAGCCCAACAAACATCCTGCCGATTTTACCACTTGCCGTTCATATCATTTATTTATTAATTTTTTTTTCTTTTTTTCGAGACAGGGTTTCTCTGTGTAGCCCTGGCTGTCCTGGAACTCCCTCTGTAGACCAGACTGGCCTCGAACTCAGAAATCTACCTGTCTCTGCCTCCCAGTGTAGAATTAAAACTTAGCGCTGTGGCCGCCGTTGCCGCCGCTGCCCAGCCAGTTCCATTTTTAAAGTGCTTGCATATTTATTCATTTAGATCTACAATACTTAGTGAACTTAGAGTCTTTCCTCTCTGTCCCTCCCCAACTCCCTTGTCTTTCCTTCACCTCTCTCTTTGTAGCTGAGGATGATCTTGAATTTCGGGTCCTCCTGCCTCCACCTTTAGTGTTGGGGTCACAGGAGGGCATGATTTTTGCCCGACGTTATGTGGTGCTTGAGATTGAAGCCACAATGTTTGTGCATGCTCCATAAGGACTCCGCCGAGTGAGCGTTATAGCCCCAGCAGTAACTCAGATTCTTGACTGAAATAAAATCTTGACTATGAAGATTTAAGGAAGGAACCCAGAAAGGGCTGTGGTAGGAAAAGCAACAACCTCAATCCAGTTTTACAAGAGTTTCTGAAAACCCAGCAGGCAATGTATTATACTTTTAAAAAATTATTGATCATCACAGGAGTTTTGACCTGCTCTGTTTCCAACCTGGCCGGTTCACCCCTCCTTAGGCAACTTGGTGGACCCCGCTCCAGGGAGGTCGACATATTGATGCTGAACTTAGATTGGCATAGTGCACTATAGCCCAGAACTCCTGGACTCAAGTGATCCTGTCTCAGCCTCCTGAGTAGCTGGGACTACAGGCATGCACCATCACGCTCACGGCAAGAAAAGAGGCTTCCCTGACCGGGAATAAACCAAATTCTAACCACTAGACCACCAGGGATTGCAAGCTGGTACAACCACTCTGGAAATCAGTCTGGCAGTTCCTCAGAAAATTGGACATAATACTACCTGAGGACCCAGCTATACCACTCCTGGGCATATACCCAGAAGATGCTCCAACATGTAATAAGGACACATGCTCCACTGTGTTCATGGCAGCCATATTTATAATAGCCAGAAGCTGGAAACAACCCAGATGTCCCTCCACAGAGGAATGGATACAGAAAATGTGGTACATTTACACAATGGAATACTACTCAGCTATTAAAAACAATGATTTCATTAAATTTGTAGGCAAATGGATGGAACTCGAAAATATCATCCTGAGTGAGGTAACTCAGTCAGTCACGAAAGAACACACATGGTATGCACTCACTGATAAGGGGATATTAGCACAAAAGTTTGGAATACCTAAGATACAATTCACAAACCACGTGACGCTCAAGGAGAAAGAAGACCAAAATGTGGGTGCTTCAATGCTTTTTAGAAGGGGGAACAAAATTCTCATGGGAAGAACAAAGTGTGGAGCAGACTCTGAAGGAAAGGCCATCCAGAGACTGCCCCACCTGGGGATCCATCCCATATACAGTCACCAAATCCAGCCGCTATTGTGGATTGCAGGAAGTGCTTGCTGCCAGGAGCCTGATATAGCTGTCTCCTGAGAGGCTTTGCCAGAGCCTGACAAATACAGAGGAGGATTCTTGCAGCCAACCATTGGACTGAGCGCAGGGTCCCCACTGGAGGAGTGAAGGGACTGAAGGAGCTGAGAGGGTTTGCAGTCCCATGGAGGGAGCAACAGTGTCAACCGGCCAGACAACCCCCCTACCGCCCCAGAACTCCCGGGGAATGGACCATCAACCAAAGAGTACCCAGGGAGGGACCCATAGCTCCGGCTGTTTATGTGGCAGAGGATGGCCCTATTGGACATCAGTGGGAGGAGAGGCCCTTGGACACAAGGGTGTTCGATGCCTTAGTGTAGGGGATTGCCAGGGTGGGAAGACGGAGTGGGTGAGTGGGTGGGGGAGCACCCTCATAGAGGCAGCAGGAGGGGGTGATGGGATAGGGGGTTTCTGAAGGGGAGTTCTGGAAAGGGGAAAACATTTGAAATGTAAATAAAATATCCAATTTAAAAATGTTTACTTTCCTTATTGCTTGAGGTGGAATTTACCATTACTGCTCTTGTTACCCCACTCAATGGTACATCCTAGCACTAGCTAGGTTTGCATTTGTGTCTGAGCATACGATGTATGAGACATGCCATTATAGGGGAGGGAAAAATAACTTCCCTCTATCCGTCTAAGTTGCTTGGTTAGTCTGCAAGTTAAATTGGCATAATCCAGATTGGCAGCGCTATCTAGGCTGGTTCCGAAGTCCTGGGTTCAAGAGATTCTCCTTGACTCTGCCGAGAGCAGCAGGGACTACAAGTGTGTGCCACCACGCCTGGTCTAAGAGACTAATTAATTAATTAATTATAGATGCATGCACTGGAGTCCTCCACAATGAAATCGAAAGGCCTGACGATTGAAGCTCAGACATACAGAAAGGAAAAAGAATTGGAAGTTTTAGTAGGTAGTGGAGACAAATAAAGGAGAGGGAAGGAAATAAACAGTAACAAGTTGATTCTTTGTTTAGACGGCCTCCCCAGCAATAATGTTGTCTATGAATAGCCAAGCTGCCTTTCTGACACAGATACCTCATCAAATTTCCCTTATAAATTTAACCTTGTTACAAAAATGCTGCCGTTTATTTTAGGTAGTGGAAGGGAGCTGAAACGAGCGTGCCGAATGGATCTCAATTTCCTTTCGTTTAAAAACAACCAATTTGCAGAGAGACACATTTTTTTTTTTAGCAAGGCACTTTCAGGTTCTTACAGTCCTACTTTGAGGTGATGGGTTCTGAGCCTCAGACACCATAAAGAATCAACGTCATGAGTAAGATAAATACCTTAAACCCCTACGTGAGCATCGCCATTATGCACAGACTGTAAGAAACGCTTAACAACCCAGCAAAAATGATTGTTTTTAAGACGCTGCATTTTGCAGTCTTCCAGGCGCTTTAATTGTTTTTAGACAGATGGTTAAGTTCGGCTACCGCACCCGCATATGCTAGGATAAAACAGACTAGAGCGCCAAGAAAAAGATGATTGGCTGTGGGCACTAGAAGTTACACGGTTCCCCTAGCAAGAGCTGGGAAACCGCTGAATGTTCAGGTTTTGAAATACGGTTTTTGCATCGTAAAGAAAGAAGATTAACCTATCAGGAAGAACCGAGCACATCCAATTACCAATCAAGAGCGGGGAAAAAAAAAAGCCCAAGCCGGAGCTACCCGGGCACCAAAGAGGACGTCACTCTTCAGTCTCTGCCAATAAGCCGTGGCAAGGGGCGGGGCAACAAGAGGATCAATTGCCCAAGAAAACAAACAATGTGTAGTACAACTGTCTAAACTCCAGTCCTAAGCTCCGGATGCGCCGGAATGGGCTCCTGAGCAAGGCTCTCGTGAGGTGCTTCCCGCTTTTCTAGCCTAATGACACTCAGAGCCGGGTATCTCCTTCCCAGCTCAGCAAAGGCTTCCTTCCCGCCAGCTCCCACAGGCTCGCAAAAAGCCCGCTGCAACTTTGCGCCACAGTTTACAGGAACAGCGAGTCGCGCGCTACCTGAGGGGGTGGGGCGGCGGCAGTGCGCAGGCGTACATGCCTTGTGGAGGCGTGGCCGAAAAGGCCCAAGGACCTCTGGGAATTGTATTCCTCGCTCCCGAGGAGGTAGCACAACTCACGAGGCCTCTTGAACTACATTTCCCAGGATCGCTCGCGATCTCCGGGCGGGCTGCTTGGTTCGTTAATGAGTTCGAGAAAGCCGCGGCGCGGCCCACCAGGTTCCAAAACAAGGAAATGAAGGGAGGAGGCGGGACTGTGGGTGCCTGCGGGAGCCGCCGCCGCCGTCGCCGCCGCGGAGGAGGAGGAGGAGGCGGAGGAGGTGGCTGCCGCGGCCGCCGAGGAGTCCCTTGCTGAAGGCGGACCGCGGAGCGACGGGCGGCGCGCGCGCGCCCGAGCGACGGCTGTTGGAGAAGTGGAGCGGCGGCGGAGGAGGAGGGACTGAGTGGCGGCGGCCCCCGCGTCCCGGTTTCTCTATGGGGGAAGCAGACAATGGATTATGATTTCAAGGCGAAGCTGGCGGCGGAGCGGGAGCGGGTGGAGGATCTGTTTGAGTACGAAGGGTGCAAAGTGGGACGCGGCACCTACGGGCACGTCTACAAGGCGAGGCGGAAAGATGGGTAAGAGCGCGGGCGGGGAGTGGGCTCGCCCGGGTCCCCTCCGCTGCGGAGACCCGGAGGGCTGGGTGGGTCGGAGCCCACGGGACGAGGCGGCGTGGGTCGCAGAGCGACGTCCCGGGGCCAACTCGGAGGCACTGCTGCTGCCGCCCCCCGCTGGCCGGTCGCGCCCCTCGAAGTCGCACAGCTCAGCCCCGTCGGGGGCGTCGGTCCCGCCTGGAGTCGCGGCTGCGTGCTTAACAGCGGGCGGCAGGACACGCTGGAGACAGCGCCTGGAGGTGGAGTTTAGGGGTCTGGTCCCAGGGGACCCTCCGGAGGGCTTGGCTGAAGAGTTACCGGTTTGGCCCTGTGCTGGTGACGGTCGTGGTGGAACTTCCAATCGGCGCAGCGCCTTCCCCGGGCGGCGGTTTGAAAGCTCGCCGGGGCGCCTCCCGTCTGGTGGCCCAGCGCTTGAGGTCCTGGCTTGGCCCCGGGGTCTGTCTCCCTCGCCAGCCCAGCCTACATCCCTGTAGTTTACCTGGGGACTTCCCGATTCCCACATTTTAATATTCTGAATTCAGCACTCTGAAGGTGGACCCTGGAGAGAGATTAATTGTATATTACAAGCTTTAAGTGTTCTCTGGTTGCTTACACTTTCCTGCCTCTTGGCTATTTTAGGTTTCCCCTCCCCTCCTTTTTAAGGTAGGGTCTCTCTGTGCACCCTGGTTGGCCTGGAACTCAGAGATCCTCCTGCCTCTGCCTCTCAAGTACTGTCATTAAAGGCGTATGCCACCACACCTGGTCCATTCTCTTCAGGAAGAAATCTTGAGTATTGGTATCCTCTAGTTTCATCCTCTGTCAGATGGCTGTGAGCTTTGGTAGTGTTTATCGACAATTTAGACCATCAAGAACAGAAAACGGAGTGACAGGCTTGGGCCTGGACCACCATTTTCTTAGTTGAGGGGCTTGATAGGAATCTCTTGGGAAGTCTTTATGGATTGTTGTATCAGTAAAAGACAAGTTGGATAAAGCATCGAGAATGTCTCCCTCGGGCCGGAGGGCAGACCGACTTGTAAGAGCAGGACTGGCGGAACCAAACTTCAGGCCTGGGAATGGTGGGTTTAAAACCAGTGTCACCTTGGCCCCACTTTGGAAGGAATTTCTTTCCCTTAGGTTCTGTAACTTAGAAAGACAGACCCAAACGACTGTCAGACTATACAATTGTGATGGGAGCATTTTTGAAAAGCAGATTATCACCGAACCTCACATTTAAAGTGCTTCTTGGGGCTCCTCCTTCACACTGCTGTGATTTGATATGGTTGGTGAGGAACTCCAGCATCAAAGTAAGCAGTGCATGTGCTAATTTTATAAGTGGAAAACCAGAACGCAATCATATGAAGCGTGTCATGCATAGTATCTGGAAATTACAGGTAGTGTCCAGGTTTCAAGGATGATGATTAATTGCTATTGCAGGTAGAACTGGATAGGCCAAGCGACTCGGTTGTCTGAGCTGTTTCTTCTAATTCACGTGTCCTCCAGTGCACACCAGGGGCTATAGGGTACAGTCATTGACTTACACTTTGTTTTTGGAATATCCACTCTACTGGTTAAATTGGTATTCCAGTGGGAATCTTCACAGGGATGTTTGGGGAAAACAAATCTAGCACTATTATTTGTACATTGCTGTTAAATTGTTGAGCTGGATCTTCCTTTATCCCCCAGAGACTGTGCTAACTTTGTTATACACTTAATGTAGAATAAAAAAAAGTTTTAATTAAAAATATCTTAGAATATTTTTATTTGCCTTGAAACTTTAAGAAGAGTTAACAATTCTGCTTCTGAGTTGCATAGAATGACTGGGATTACAACAGAAATGGTTTCTGCTTCCACTTGCTTTTCAGTAAGTCTTTATAATAAGGGTATTGATTAAAATACACTTATTCTTTGAGTGAAATCGGTAAAGTAGAATACATAAAATAAGGTCAGTTTTTGTATTTTCAAAGTAGAATTAAAACAAAACTAAACAAAAACCCAAAACAAGTAGACCTAGAGGCGGGCATAGGCAGATCTCTGAGTTCGAGGCTACCCTGGTCTACAAATGGAGTTCCAGGCCAGCTAGCGCTACACAGAGAATCCCTGTGTCAAAAAACCCAACAAAACAAATCAACCAACAAAAAACACAGAATATGAAAATATATATTCAGATCATTATATCACATGTTCAGACCACTATATCACATGTAAAACAAACCATGATAGGCTTTATTTATTTATTTATTTATTTTCTTGGGTTAAGAGTCTGGTTCAGATTCCTCACTTTACATTAAACAGTCAAGTCTCTTGTGATTTGGTAGTGGGATTAATTTTATGTTCACTACTAATCAGCATTTGAAAGAACAAAAGGTTTTAGTGGTGGTTCTCAAACCTTGATGTAGATTTGGATAGTAAAGGATTTTATCCTCTGGCCGTTCTAGATTACAGTTCCCCTTGTTTTACATTTTATTTTGGTAAGCTCGGGAAAATGTGTGGTGTGATGCTATTTTAGGGAGCAAGAGAGATGAGGGCCTGCTAGAGAGAAATAATTCTAGTGTATATAATACTGTTGCGTATACATGCATACATATATGTATATAGACACACATAAATGTACAATAACGTATAAACAAAAATTGTTAGAACTTTAGAATAACATTGGGAGAAATAACTCTCAGTAGAAAAACCTTTGCTTGTGCCTTAGTGATAGCTTACAGATTGTTAGTTCCTTCAAAATGAGATTTTCAAATGAGATTCAAAATAGGCTATACCATGCAGTGTGAATTTATAACAGGCTAGAAATGTAAGACGTGTCTGGGTTTTTCACCTTTTTATATTTAATTGGTGCATAAAGATTTTCATATACAGTAGTACTTAGTGATGTTTTGATCCCTATGTACATTGTATACTGTTTCAGTCAGGGTAAAAATGTCTTCTCAAACACTTAGCATTTCATTGTGTTGGAAACATTGGAAATTTTGTTTCTAGCTTACTTGGCATGTTGAATATCTTATGATTAGATACCGTTTCTTTGCTGCTCAACATGGCACCAGGGCTTATTTCTCCTAAAGTTTTTTCCCTTAATAAAAATGTTACTCATTAAATTTTCATTTGGAAGGAAAAATATTGATCCCCTGGAAAAAGCAGTCAGGCTTGCACCCTCAAGATGGCACACCTAGTGAGAGTGTGCTGCCAAGCACAAGGCTTGAGTTGGACCCTGGGAATCCTCATGGTGGTAGGAGAGACCATTTCCACAGAATTGCCCTCTGACTTCCACACCTGTGATGACATGTGGATGCTCTTTCCCCCAGGCATTCAAAGGAAATAAATGCCCCCCCCCCCAAATCAGGCTTACAGTTACTTATTAGAAATATTGTGTGTGGGCTGTGGCATGCTCATGGAGGTCAGGAGACAACTCTGTGGCAAGGATCTCGTCTACCTTCATATAAGAGCTGAGGGTTGAATTGAAATTGCCATGCTGGTGTTATCAGATAGGTGCCTTCACCTGCTGAAACCATTTTGTTGGCCCAAATTTACTTATTGGTGTTGGGGTCCAATATAAGGCCTTGGGAATTCCAATCATGTACTCTGCCACCGAGCTATGCTTCCAGCTCCAGGATATCTTAGAATTTTTTAGTATGAATAAGAATTCATAAGATTTTTCTTTAGTGGTAAGAAGTTTCACACTGGGGATATAGCTTAGTTGGTAGAATGCTTGCCTAGCACACAGAAGGCTCTGGGTTCTACACTGTATAAATTGTATAAACTGGACGTGGCATAATACCAGTGCTTGGGAAATGTAGCCATGAGGATCAGATAGATGTTCAAGGCTGTAGTTGGCTATATATGAGTTCCGTCCAGCCTGGGGCACATGAGACCCTGTTTCAAAAAATAGTGACAAGTCTGAAAACAGTATCTTTCTAGTTAGAAACACTTAATTATGACTGATAAAGGAATATTGTTAAAAAATTCTTTTCAGTAAAAGGGTCATAAAAACCTGATTCTATGGCATAAGGTTATATGTGAAAACTTGCCTAATGTGAGTTGGGTTTCCAAGACTAGCTCACCACAAAAAGTTGCTTTGTATGACCCATGTTTTTGGAAGGTACTTGGTAATTGAAAGAGGAATGGCTGCCAGAGTTCTTAGGAGGGTCAGTTTTGTCTTAGGTTTCAGATGAGGACTGGGGTACACATGTTTTAATGTTTCACGAAGTCCTTCACAAGTAGATGCAACTACATGTGGATAAACACAGACAAATAGTATAGTAGCATCTGCCTGTGGTTTATAGGCTGTCATGCTTGCATTTTGATTGGTGTCTTCTGGAGGTTTAGGTAATTAGCTCTCTGGTAAGTAGTATTTCCAAACTGTCAAGAGCTTTGGATCACCCAGCTCAGCTGCCTCTTCTAACACAGGGGAGCTCAGGGCTCCAAAAAGTTGTTCACTCAGTCATGTCACACAGCACTTAGGAAGTCTGAAGCCCAGACACGAGTCTTGTATTTTGTTATTCATTTTCCTTCCTAATAAGAAGAAAGCAAAAAAGGCCATTTTGCCTCTACCTTTGGTAGTTTTATTCTAAATACTTCTTTCATGCAAATAAAACAAAACAAAAACAACCAACCAACCAACCAGAGACAAAGACAAAAACCTCCAATCCCACCCATATCAGATGTATGGAAAAACTAGAGGACAAGAACATTTAAAAAGGAGAGCAGAGGAGGAGGCATTTCCGGTAAAGTTAGTAGCTTGCCCAAGGCTCCGGAGTCGATCCCAGAGCAACAGAACAGAAGAGTGTCCATAGCTGCTCATCTTCCTTTGACGTACCCTGGTCCTCTGTGTCACTACTTGCACAGCCGCAGAATTGGTGTCTGCCTTTGGTCTTTTCTCACTGTAGACTGAGATCCAAGTTGCTGCCATTGTTGCTTTTTCTGAAAATAAAGTCAGGTATATTTTGTTTAGGAAAATTATACATTTCTCCTTCTGTCTAACAGGATCAGCTCCATCCTGCAGTCCCTTAATTTGATATCAGAAGGCATTCGCAGTCAGATCCTGACCAGTTTTTCTTTTTCCAGCTCATTGAATTGATTTACTTCCGTGGCGGTGAACTACAGTTTCTAGGACTTAGGTCTTCGCTGTCTGACATCTAGATTGTTAAGTAGCGTGGGGTCTTCGCTGACAGTCCTCTCACTCATCCGGCCAACTCTTGTTCATATTTCAGTACCCAGCTTTGTTTGCTTTCTGCCAGAAGTCTCCCCTTAGTCATTCAGTGGCCTTAGCTGTGCCTCTGTTCCTCCTGATGCATATAGTTTCACTATAAAAGCTGTTACAATCTTTCACAAGTTGGTAGCTTCGGTGTCTAGTACATGCTTGGGTGTACATACAAGTATGTCCTGGCACCTGCTTGTAATCCCATCCCTCACTCAGGAGGCAGAGGAAGGAGAAATAGCTTCAGCTCCAGCTTGGGCTACACGAGACCCTGTTGCAAACAAACCCAAATTGTTGAATTTTAAAAATTCTAAAAAGGGGTAAACGTGCTTTAATGACCTTAAGAACAGACTGAACACACACACACACACACACACACACACACACACACACACACACGAACGAACTGAAATGCAAATCAGGGACTCACAGAGATCCCTGTCCCTACCTTCTGTGTGCTGGGATTAGAGGTGGGTGTCACCACCCCCGGCGTGAAATTTTGAAATGCTGTTATATGAAGTAGGTGGTTTGATCTATTTCTATAGGACTAACTAGTGATTTTAGGGTAACCTAGAACTTGAACTTCTGACCTCTCCACTTTGCCCTTCCGTGCTAGCATTGTAGGCACAGGCCCCGCACCTGGCTCATCCAAGTCAAACCCAAGGCTTTGTGCAGGTTAGGCAGGCACAGGAGCTACCTAGCAGTGTCTCCAGCCCTGGCGCTAGTCATCCTCCTGCATCCCCCCATCTGTGTGTATATTACTTTTTTTCCTAAGAAGTTGTATGCTTAATTGCCTCCCTTTCATTTTGAGGCGAAGGCTTGTTCTGTAGCCCAGGCTGGTCTCAAACTCCCCATCCTTCTTGCTGCAGACTCCAGAGTGCTGGGCATGCAGGTGCATGCTACCATACCTTACAGTTTCTTTTAATAGACGTTGATAAAGAACATAGTTATTTTGGAATAGTAAGCAGTTTTCCTTCTTAGACCAAACTGGTTTTTGCTAGAGTGTGAATTCTTTCTTCTGTGCTTTTAATAGCTATTTCATAGCCATGCTAAGAAGATGTAAGACTCATATATTTTAGGAATTTTTGATATTACAGATTTATGGTTAAAAAGGTATTTTTAGCATTTAGTAATTGGAGTGAATGCTGGTTTATATTTAATTAGGTTATTTTTGCAATATAAATTTTCTAAAACTTAATTTTTGAGGCCTAAGGGAAATAATTTCTCAATGACTTGATAGAAGCAGTAGTCCTGAGACTGACTGAACAGTAGCACTAGTAAGCATTTTAGGCTTGTGCAGTGTCGTCTCAGCTATGCCTGTTTATAACTGAGTCTGAGTAGATTGGTAAAGAGTACCAGTATTTACAGGACGACACTGTCGAAGGAGCCACTCCTTGGTTTGAAATGAATTGAAGATAGTTAATTTTCAAAAAAGTATGTTGTGGGCTGGTCGATGGTTTAGCAGTTAAGAGCACTTTGTTACTCTTCCAGAGGGCACAGGTTTCATTCCTAACACCCACTTGGTGGCTCATAATTATCTGAGCCACTCCAGTTCCACGGCACCCTATGGACTCTTTTGGTCTTTGTGGGCATCATGCAATAATACATACATACATACATATATACTTACATACATACATACATATATACTTA
>JADRCH010000046.1:419856-446363 GCA_019843965.1 Rhynchomys soricoides
TACATACATACATACTTAGATACATACATATATACATACATACATACTTACATACATACATATATACATATATACATACATACATACTTACATATATACTTACATACATACACATATACTTACATACATACATACATACATATATACATACATACATACTTACATACATACATATATACATATATACATACATACATATATACTTACATATATACACATATACATACATACATATATACATACATACATATATACTTACATACATACACATATACTTACATACATATATACATACATACACACATATATACATACATACATACTTACATACATACGTATATACTTACATACATACATACATACTTACATACATACATATATACATACATACATATATACATACATACATACATACTTACATACATACATATATACTTACATACATACATACATACATATATACTTACATACATACATACTTACATATATACTTACATACATACACATATACTTACATACATACATACATACTTACATACATACATATATACTTACATACATACATATATACATATATACATACATACATATATACTTACATACATACACATATACTTACATACATATATACATACATACATACTTACATACATACGTATATACTTACATACATACATACATATATACATACATACATACAGGCAAAATACTCATACACAGAAAATAAAAATAAATCTTAAAATATCCTGTAAAATGAAGAACATGTTTAGTTAATAATTGCAAAGGCATAGAAAGGAGACCATGTGGCAGATGTTCCTCTGTCATACACTTTCCTCTCTGGAGGCAGCTCCTAGATGGGTTTTCTTTTGTGTATATAGTGAACATACCATTTGATATGATAAATGCTGTGGTCTGCAGTTTTCTCTTTTTAAACTTCTACAACTTGAAGACCTATCGTTGCATATCTTCCGTAGAGACGTGTCTTAATAGTTTTATTGTTTTCTACTTTATTGATACATGATTTAACTATCCTTCTTGATGGAACTTTAGTATTGATCTAGTTTTTTGCTAGTACTGACACTAGTGAATATCCTAGCAAGTGCAATATCAATATGTCTTTAAGTTAAATTTTTAGAAACTCTTTACCTTTAGAAGTAGTGACTTGAAATTGTTTGCTAATACTATGATATACAAGACACACATCTAAACAGTGGGGATTAAGAAGTGGCTTTTGAGATATTAATAAGGGTAAGTAATGAATTATTTGTTTGCCACAGGACATGCAAGTTGCTTTCAGATGCTATTGCTTTAGTAGTGCAGAGTTTTGAATGGACTTTGAAATACAGCGCCTGTCCGTGTTGATGAAGGAAGTGTTTCTACTGTTTGTCACTTTTGGGGACTGGGTATACCGGATGAGAGGTTATATCTGATCTTAAGTGGTGAACTTGTTTTTGGATAGTATAGTCAGGGTTGGAGGTCGGTTAACTATTTAAGTTAATGTGTTACAGTTTGAAGATTTCTTGGTGGTATCATTAGAGTTACAGTATTTAGATCTTTTTTGAATATTTGGATATTAAAAACTGGGTTTTGCTCAGTGTGGCAAACACCTTTAATCTCAGCAGTGGAGCATAGAGGCAGGCAGATCTCTGAGTCTACCCTGGTATACATAGCAAGTTCCAGGCCAGCCAAAGCCACATAGTGAGACCTTGTCTCAAAAACAAACAAGCAAACAAACCCCTTCCCAAACCAAGAATTACCACAAGCCAGTGTTTGTAAAGGGTGAAGATATTATCTTGTTATATGGCTGGATAATGTTAGTACTTCCTTTTGGTTCTAAAACAAAGTGACAAGAAATATTATTTTTAGAGTGCATTTTAAATTTAAGTAACTAACTCAGCCATTTCTTAAAAATAGCATTTTTGGTCTGGAACCAGGCAGAGTTAGCCACTGATGCTATTTTAAAGATTTTGTCCATGTATAAATAGCTGACTATCCAACACTTCCTGTAATAGCTGTGTGGGGCACGCACTGTGCAGGATAAAAGAGCATCTCAGGAGACAGCGAGCAGGATGCAATTCAGGATGCAAGTGTGTAGCCCTAAGGTTTTTAAATTGAGGTTTGAGTTCTGCAGGAGTGAGTGATGGATCACAGAAATAAAAGCCTTTGGAGTCATTAGATAATTGGTTTCCTCATAAAATGTCTTAAATTTCAAATATAATAAGTCCTCTCTTGTGCTGGGGATCAAAAAATATAGGAAGTCTTACTACAGGGAGAGCCAGCTTTCTTGCTGAGATTTGAGGTGTATTTTTACGTGACAATAGAAAAAGAAACAGTAGTTTCTGATAAATCACAGTGCCCCAGCCAGAGCTTTCTGTGTTCCCTGGATCCCTGTACATTGTGGATTTACCAAAACCCTCAATTGCAGAGGGCCACGTGATGTTTGTCACTTGTATTATTTAGGTGTGATGTTGTACAGACTCAAGATACATTGGACAGCCCACAGATGCATAAAGCTTTCCAAAAGAAAGTCATTTGTAAAACATGGCAATTCAAGGTCATCCTCAGCTCTGAAGAGAGGAGAGGAGAGAACCCAAGTTTTCTGAGCATTGTAGATCTACATAAGCAGATATGCAAGCCAGTTAAAAATGAACTAGTCAGGAAGTGCTGCACTCCTTTACTCCCTGGTCCTGGGAGGCAGATAGATCTCTGAGTCTACAGAGAGAGTTTTAGAACAGCTCGGGCTACAAAAAGAAACCCAAAAAACCCAAAAATAAATAAATAAATAAATAAATAATAGGGAAACTTAAAAGCATTGGCTTTTCTCAGTGCTTTAAGTCACTTTAAAGACACAGGCAACAGTAACCACACTGCAGGAGGTCAGGAATGCTGTCCAAGTCTGTGAGCTCTTGGCTTATGTGCTTGAGGTCTGGGTTTAGTTCCCAGCCCTGTAAGAAAGAAAAATTTTACAGTACAAAATGAAAACAAAACAGTGAACTTAACTTTTGAGCAAAGCAATGCTGCTGCATACTGCTTTTGACTTATTACTGGTGAGCTTATTTAACTTGTTCTTTTAAAAGATTTGTCTAATTTGTATGTGTATCTATTCTGTATATGTAGGTGGTACCCTTGAGACTAGAGGAAGGCCTGGGGCTTTGTAGAGGTGAAATTACAGGTGATTCCGAGCTACTCCACTTGGGCGCTAGTAACTGAACTCAGGATTTGTGGGAGAGCAACAGCAAGTCCCCCATTAACTGCTGAGCTGTCTTTCCAGCATCCCTGCCACCATAAAGAATTAAACAAAATTATGTGTGTATGCTTGTGTATGTGTGTGACTGTGAGCACATGTGCATGCTGTATATGTGGGGTCAGAGGGCAATGTGGGGGTCTGTTCTTGCCTCCTACCATGTGGATACTGGGGTTGAGCTCAGAGGGTCAGGCTTGGAGGAGAGCACCTTGAACCTTGTGAGCTATCTTACTGTTCCTGACCCTTGAGCTCATTTAACAGTCATTTGGGAAATAAGTATGTTGCTGTCTTGATAATTGCCTGTTATTTCAGCTTGTAGGAGCTGGAGGAGGATCCCAGTTCAAGGCAGTCTGGGTCCTGAGAGACCAGACCCCCCTGCCTGTTCCTCAGCAGCTACCCTTCCCACTGCCAGTACAGTAAAAACTCAGCGACAGAACTATAAGTAACCTACTTGGAGGACAAAGGTTATCATGCAGTTCTTTAGCAGCAAGAGTTCACTTCTCCATCTAGAGCAGTGGCTCCCTCCTTCCTAATGCTGAGAGCCTTTAATACAGTTCCTCATGCTGTGAGACCCCCCCCCATTAATTTTGTTGCTACTTCATACCTGCCATTTTGCTACTGTGAATAGTAATATAATATAAATATCTGGTATGCAGGATGTCTGCCATGCGACTGCTGTGAAAGGCTTGTTGTTAACTTCCAGCAAGGGGGTCAGGACCCCATAGGTTGAGAATGGCTGGTCTAGATGTTAAATATTTACAAGCATCTCTGATGGAGTTGACCGTGATGCTATGCTGCACTGTGCTGTGCTGCTGTGGTGTCCCTAGGGAATAGGAAAGTGTCAGCTCTGTTGTGTTGTGGGGCCACCAATATGTGTGATTTATCATCAACTGAAACTTCATAATGTAGCAGTACGTAATAGGATCTTATGTAATGTGCAGAACCAGTGTTGTTGATCTTTCAGTAGAAATACTTTTGTTTTTATTCTGTTAAAATCAGTAAAGAATAGCTGTACACAGTAAAAAACCAAGCCTTCAACAGTGTAGACGCACATAAAAGGAAAGGGAAAAGCTTTCTGTTTTGCTGACTTTTCCTAGTCTCTCTTCACTTCTCAGAAGTAAGCACTACTGCTAGCCCCTTTCATTGTATTCTATGGCTCAGGATCAAACCTGTGGCTTTGGGGTCCTAGTGGCTGTCTCGGCTAGGAAAGGTGCTTGGTGCTGAGTACCCACAAGACGGGAAGAGAATCTGACCCCACTGACCTCCACACATCTGTTGTGGTACATGTACAACCACAGTTTTACACACAGTAGAGAAACACATGCGTAAATATATAAATAAGTAAGTAAATTTGATGATTAAAAAAACCCCACAAAGCATTGTGTATGTTTGACTGGTATTACGTGGAGCTGTGTTCCCATCCTTAGCGATATAAAAACATTGATTACATTTATTTGTGTGTGCCCATGCCTGGGTGCCTTAGGGCTTTCATTCATACAGGAGAGATACATTCTGAGTTCTTAGATGTGTAATAATGTACTTTATTTTCATACTTGGTTATTTCACATTTGGCTCTGTGTAGAATTTTTAGAACTATTAGTTATTAAAACTTTATTCTTTGAATGCAAAAGTGCTGCTTCATGTTTTCTAGAATAGGTCGTCCGTGGGAATTTTCTTTATTTGAACGTTTTCGTTTTTATTCTTTTTTGGTACACATTTTTATTTATTCTCTCATACTGTATTTAGACCACTGCCTCCCCTCCCTTCCCTCCCCAGTCCCCTCCCTCCCCCATTTGTATTCTTTAAGGACTTCTCAATTTATTTATGATTCTGTAACATTTACAAATGTCTGGGAGATCAGGTCTCTTTTCTCATCTTTGTCCTTCGTGTCTTTAATACTGTTTGCTTATTTGGGTAGATAACTGCACTTAATTTAACTTGGAGGTTAAAGTCCGTCATGCGTAGCTTTAGCCTTACTGTTCTTCTGCTCCGGGTTTTCCACTCCTGCCACGTGATAATCCTTCTGTGGGCCCCTTCAGCATTTGAGTGGTGTTTTAGGGTCCGGTGTAGCCCAAGTGGGCCTCCAGCCTGCTGGACCGCTAAGGCTGGTCTTGAGCTCCTCCTTGCTTGCCTCTACCTCCCAAGAGCTGAGTTAGGGGCAAATTCTTCCCTCCTATTATTGATTTGATGGCTTTTCTCCCTGTGATCTTCCTTCAGGTATGCTCATCAACCAGCCCCCTCCTCCGCTCTTCCTAAAGTGCACCTTAAGTTTGCGGTCGGTGCTCAGCCCTCACCACATCTGTGTTCTGAGAGATTTCTCTTTTACTGTAATTTCCTGGGCACCAGTTTGGTCTTCAGTGAGGCCTAAGATCTTATTTATTATGACTCGAATTCAAGATTTTGAATTTTATGTTTTAGGAGTTTCCAGTGTTGTTGCTATGAGTAGTCCTTTTGTTTGTTTTTGTAAATAGCTTTTAAAGGGGGGAGGGGGGGAGAGGAGGAGAAGGAGAGGAAGAAAGAAACCAGACAGACATAGAATGTGTTAGTAGTGTGGGAATTGAGCATGCTTATGACACAGCTGCCTGTGGAGTTAGCAGTTTTCTGGACTAGGTTTTCTTTTTCCACCCTGTTGAGGACAGTGTTCCCTTTCTGCTTCTATGAATATAGTCTGCCTAGTTAGTGAATAAAGAAATCAAAAGGGAAGGCAGGGCTGCTCTTGGGTCTGGTGGGGGAGAAAGTTTATTGTAGATCTGTGGGAGAGCATAGTGAGAGGCAGGGGCACCTGTGAGAGTCCACGGTGGTCCTGACCCTGAACCGTGTGGGAGAGGGGAACGAAGGGCAATAGCCAGGAAGCCAGAGGTACAGAAGGAGGGACAGGTAACCAAAATGTCGGGATGATATAGGGAAGAGCCTCTGGGGGCGGGGCGGCGGTGGGGCGGGGCTGCAGAGTTCGTGGAAGAGGGCGGGGTATGCCAGCCCTCCCCTGTAACTGGTAGGGACTGAGGGATTGGGGAGAACCTTGAGGCCAGGTCCGCTTTCATATGTTTTTAATTTTCTTTCTTTGTTTAGTGCATTTGGTGTTTTGATTATTATGTGACGGAAGGAATTTCCAGTGTATCTGGAGTTCTGTAGGCTTCTTGTATGTTTATGTTCATCTCTTTCTTTAGGAGAGTTTTCTTCTATAATTTTGTTGAAGATACTTACTGGCCCTTTAAGTTGGGAATCTTCACTCTCTTCTATACCTATTTTCCTTAGGTTTGGTCTCCTCATTTTGTCCTGGATTTCCTGGATGTTTTGTGTTAGGAGCTTTTTGCATTTTGCATTTTCTTTGACTGTTGTGTCAATGTTTTCTATGGTATCTTCCGCACCTGAGATTCTCTCTTCTCTCCCTTGTATTCTGTTGGTGATGCTTGCATCTATGACTCCTGGTCTCTTTCCTAGGTTTTCTATCTCCAAGGTCGTCTCCCTTTGTGATTTCTTTATTGTTTCTGTTTCCATTTTTAGATCCTGGATGGTTTTGCTCAATTCCTTCACCTGTTTGTTTGTGTTTTCCTGTAACTCTTTAAGGTATTTTTGTGTTTCCTTTTTAAGGGCTTTTAGCTGTTTACCTGTGTCCTCCTGTATTTCTTTAAGTGAGTTATTTATGTCCTTTTAAAAGTCCTCTCTCATCATCATGAGAAGTGATTTTAGGTCCGAATCTTGCTTTTCTGGTGTGATGGTGTGTCCAGGACTTGCTATGGTGGGAGAACTGGGTTCTGATGATGCCTGGTAACCTTGGTTTCTGTTGCTTATGTTCTTGCGCCTACCTCCTGCCATCTGGTTATCTCTAGTGCTACCTGCCCTCCCTTTATCTGACTGGAGCCTGTCCTTCCTGTGATCCTGGTTGTGTCAGAACTCTTCACAGACCAGCTGTCTCTGGGATCCTGTGATTCTGGAATCCTCTGATCCTGAGATCCTGGTGTGACCAAGCTCCTGAGATCCTGTGATCCTGGGTGTGTTAGAGCACCTGGGAGTGGAGCTTCTTCTGGGTGTTGTGGGACTGGCTGAGGAGTTCTCCAGATGAAGGCCTGCTCAGGGCCCCGGCCCAGGCTGGAAGGCCCGCTTTCATATGTTAACCAGGCACCTCTGCAGCTGTTGCAGGTTTGAAACTTCATAGTTTGCAAACTTTCTAAGATTCTCTTGTAGATTGTCTGGAGTGTTGAGATTACAGATTCACACTGTTGCACCTCCACCCCTACCCCCAGCTTCCTTACCTGGGGTGGAGGTGGAGGGGGAGAAAATGGTGGTGGTGGTGGTGGTGGTGGTGGAGGAGGAGGAGGGGGCGGAGGAAGAGGAGGAGGAGGGGGAGGAGGGGGAGGAGGAGGAGGAGGAGGAGGAGGAGGAGGGTGGTGTTGGAGGTGGTAGAAGTAGGTTCTGGGGATTGAACTGAATGAAGTCAGGTATGGACAGCAAGCACTCTTACCAGGTAGGGATTCTTTTTTGTTGTTGGGTTTTATTTGTGTAGCTTTTTTGAGACAGTGTCTCATTATGTAGCCCTGACTGACCTGAAATTCACTAGATAGCCCCAAAGCTATCCAGAATGTACAGAGACCCACTTGCCTCTTCCTCTTCTTGAGTGCGGGATTGAAGGCGTGCGCCACTATTCTTGAGTGCTGGGTTGAAGGCGTGCGCCACTATTCTTGAGTGCTGGGTTGAAGGCTGTGCCACTACAGTAATTTTTTTATTACTACGTGCTGTTTTTCTTTTTTCCTTCTTAGGTTTTCTTACAATCTCATGTTGCACTAAGATAATGGAAATATTTGCTAGTTTAACTTTCAGACACACATTTATTTTACTTACCAATATGTAGGGACTTTCAAGGGCTACAGGAATGTGCTGAATCTGTGGTTTTAAGTACTGGGCTGCCTCCAAATTCAGTACCTTTGTATTAAAGATACAGTTGAGAAAATGTAAGTTCTCTGTTTCATATTCCCCAAATAAGTACATTTGCAGTATTTAGATCCAGCTATATTGCTTTTTAAAGTGTTTTTTTTTTCCTAAATGACTAACAAGAGACAGATTAGTATGAAGAAATTTATGTTTATTCCCCTCAGAACCAAAAACCAATGAGACAATAGAGATGAGGCATGCTAAGCAGATACAGTGATGCTTAGGAATTAGACCACTTAGCAAAGACAATCTTGGCATTCCTATGATAGGAATTTCTGAACAGCTTCCATCTGTCCACATGCCATCCGCCAGCCTGTCCATCCACCCATGCCTGTCCTGTCCGTTAGTACACCCATTGCCTGCCTGCCTTTTGTCCATGGATACATGATTTCCTCTCATTGTTCTTCCATTTGTGTCAATTAATTAATTCTTTACTAGCGTTTGATTTCTTCCATGAGCCAGGTGTTGTGACAGAGGTAACACTGCAAAGACAAAGGAGAGGTATAATCTGTAAAACCAGGATGTGATACTCAGAACAGATTTCTAATGACAGTTTCTGTGAGATGGAAACTGAGTTGAGAGAAAAACTGAGGATTCAACCCAAGGACTCCCATGTAAGAGGAGTACTTTAAAAATTATATTGGAAAATCTATTTGCTGTGTATACATTTCCCGCTTAGAATGGTAAAAGCAAAGTGTAATTAGAGGAGCCGGAAGTGGTGGATTACTTCAAGGAAACTTTTCTGGACACAGAAGGCATTTGTGTTTGCACGTTGTTGCAGAGAGCAGTTGGGACAGCATGTTGAAGGCCTGGGCAAGTTCAAACCACAGAGTCCCAGAGTGGAGAGGATGGCATGGGCATGGAGGCCCCGAGCTGAGGAGCGTTTGTGAGAGGGAGAGGCAGCTTTCTTTATGCTGTGCAAGCTGGTCTCTTGATGGCACTCTGGGGCAGGCACCACACCCAAGAGGAGTTAGTCCGTCAGCACCGACTGGCGTGTGCTTGGGGGAGGTGACTGAGTGCAGGGAGTTGGAGGCCGCTGGGTGGGTGGGTGGGGGGGATGTGGGAGCAACTGGGAGGGAAATTAGCATCAAAATACATTGTGTGAAATTCCCAAAGACTTGATAAGCCCTTTTTGTTTTAAAAAGTGCACTGTGTAAATATCATGTACTGGAATAAGCAAAAAGCCCTTTGTTTTAAGCACAGGCCCTGTAGTCCTGGCTGCTTTGGGCTGCGGAGCATAGCTTCAGTCTGGAGTTCTGTGCCAGCCTGGGCAACATACCAAAATCTCATCTCTTAAGGTTTAAAATATCATAAATGTTTTAATTTACATAGTCTAAAAACCAATATATAAAAATGACAAGAAAGTTAGGGAGGGATTTTAGAAAAATCAGGAAGAGTATAGTTGAGTGTGATAGTGCATACCTGTAACCTCAGAATTGTGGAAGTTTAGGCTGGGGGACAGATAGTTGCAGGTTAGCTTGGGTCACATATCAAGACCTAGTGACAAGACAAGATCAAAAGAAAAAATAAATGATTTGTGAATACCTGGAGGTAAGTGTTATTAGTATTTTGATTTATTTTCTTATAGTGTATTTAAAAAATACATGCAAAATATACTTTTTTTCTAATAAGGTAGAATTTAAATAACAAAATTTATAATTCTGTGTAGCTAGGTAGGAGATTGAGGCAGGAGAAGATCTCTTGAACCCAGGGTTTCAAGGCCTGGGCCACATATTGAAACTCTATTTTAGTGGGAAATTTTTTGTTTTGACAGGGGTAGAGAAATGGTTCGTCATTAAGAGAGCATACTGTTCCTGTAGAGAACCTGAGTTTGGTTCCCAGCACCCCATGGGGGGGGGTCACAGTTAAGTGCCTATAACTCAAAGTTTGGGGGATCTGAAGTCTGGCTTGTATGCACACCTTCACTCTGTGCACATATCCGCCCTCAGACACAATCAAAAATAGAAAACAAAAAGAGGAGGAGGAGGGAGAGGAGGGGGAGGAAGAGAAGGAGGGGGAGGAAGAGAGGGAGGGGAAGGAGGAGGAGTAACAGGAAGAAGAGGAGGAAGAAGGAAGGAGGAGTGGTAGAAGGAAGAGGAGGAGGAAGAAGAAGAGGAAGAGAAGGAGGAAGAGGAGAAGGAGGAAAAAGAAGCTGGGCCTGGTAGATCATACCCCTAATCTTAGCTAACACCTAGGAGGCAGAGGCAGGAGGACCTCTAAATTTGAGGCCTGTCTGGTTTACATGGCAAATTCCATCCAAGGCCATCCAAGGTTTCACATAGAGTCTCTGTCTTAATAAAGGAAAAAACCCTACAATTTAGTCTGTTTTAGTACATTCAGTGTTTTGTAACTGTTACTACTGCCCAATCCTGGAAGATGCTCCCCTCCCAAAGGAGCCCCATCCCGTTGGGGTCCTTAACCATTGTTTCCTCTCTCAATTCTGGCGAGCACTATCTGCCTTCTGTACGTGGGTGGTAAACAGTCTAGCCTTTTATGCTGACCGATTTAACTCCGCATGGCACTTGCTCTGCATGGCACTTACAAGGTATTCCGTGTTGCAGTATGTGCATGGGTAATGATACAGCCACAGTTTGTTTATCCATTAATGAAGATTTGTGTTCCCTCTACTCTCTGGTACCTAAGAATAATGTAAATATCTGTACACATTTTTGTTTGAGCATATGTCTTCATCTGTTTTGAGTGTGTACCTAGGACAAAGAATTGCTCCGGCATGTGGTAATTCCAAAACAGAACTCTGTGGGAGACTGACAAGGTGTGTTGCACATTGGGTGCACCATTCTACATTCTACCTAGTGTTTGTGTCGATTTCTTTGTCTTTAGAAAACAATTCTATTCTTCGGGAATTTCATGTACACATTCAATGTGTTTTGTATTTGTTGAATTCCTTTCTCTCCAGCTCCTCCCTCACCTCTCCCCCAATGCTTCTTCCCAGATCACCTCCCCAACTTCATGTCCTGGTTTGTTGTTGTTGTTTTTTTTTTTTTTTGAGTTGGGGTCTCTGGGTCTTGGTCCTCATTTCTGTCTGTCTCTTGTTCTCAAAGACTCACTGACCCAGCATATGTACTGGATGGAGCATGGTTGACTCCCGTGGGTTTGCTATTACTCATTGTTCTCTCTTTTAAGAACTTGGAATTTTTGTGTGTGTGTGTGCGTGTGCGTGTGCATGTATGCCTATGTGTACATGGAGTGCCATGTCACTCACAGTTCCCCCTTTAGGTGAGTCCTGGGCATGAGACTTAAATCACCAAGCTTAGTGCTTCTTCCCTCCAAGCTGTCGATCAGCCCTCTCCTCTGTTCTGTTATTAACTGTTCTAGTGGAAATGGTGTCTTGAGAGTTTTATTTTCTTACTGGCTTCTGGTATTTAACATCTTTTCCTGTATGTATTGGCGGTTTATAGACTTTAGAAGAAAAGTCTATAGAAGTCTTTCTCCTATTAAGTGTTCTTTTTGATCATAACATTTAAAAACATTTGTGCTTACTCTGTTCAATTGACTGTATATAGAGTTTACATTTTTTTCCTTCTGTTGAGACAGGATCTCACCAGGTACACCAGGCTGCCTCACATTTTGTGATTCTGCTTCTGTCTCTCTTTTATATTTTTATTTAATTTATTTGTTTGAGTGTTTTTCTTACATCTATGTCCGTGCACTACATGCAAATCTGGTGCTCTCAGAGTCTAAGAGGACATTGGATCCCCTGGAACTGGAGTTACGGACAGTTGTGAGTTGCTGTGTCGGTGCTGGAAGTTGAACCTAGGTCCTCTGGAAGAGTACTTAGTGTCCGTATCCACTGAGCCATCTCTCTGGCTGCTGCTCCATTCTCCTTAAGTGCTGAGGTCCCAGGCTTAGGATGTTACAGAATTGAGCTTAGAGGTTCCCTGAGTGCCACAGAAGACTCACATAGTGCGCTGTGGACGGTTGGATGTTTGAGAGAAGCACATCTGTCAGAACTACCAGTCCGGGTAGTTTGCGTCTTCCCTTTTAGGTTGTGCGTACTTGATTTTGATGATGTCATGTCATTGGGAACCTAAATGTTTAGCTTGTAGTGGTAAAAGGAAAGCCTTACGCAGAAGTGATTGATGTGGAACAGGAAAGAAGATTGGCAATATCGAATTGGATTTCAAGAATTCCTTTAAGTAATTTTGTCAGGAGGTGGGGAAGAAAAGGAGAGACAGCTGTGTATCTATCTCTTCTTTCTTTCCCATGGGTTTTTGTTTGGTTTTGTTTGGTTTGTTTTTTGAGACAGAGTTTCTCTGTGTAGCCATAACTGTCCCGGATGGATAGACCGGGATGACCTCGAACTCAGAGATCTGCCTGCCTGTGCCTTCCGAGGGCTGGGACTAAAGGCGTGCCCCACTACCATGGACTTGTTTTCTGTTTCTGTTTTTCAGGATTTGAAATAGGGAATACCATCTAACTTGAAATTAAAAGAAACTTTGCTAAGGTACGTGTAGGTTGTGAAGTTTTTTTATGATTGTATTTTTTTAAATAGTAGGAAAAACTGAAGTAAAGCCAACCATATGCTTTAAAAAGCAGCTGGCTTGATAAAGGAGATGGAGGGGTTTGGGGGGGGGCTGCTTTTGCTATTTTCAGATTGAATGTTACACTGTGTTACTTGGTAAGAAAGATCTGTATCAGTTGAAAAGCTCCCCCACTGCTGCCGAGAAGTGCTGGCCGCTGCCCTGTGCCCCCATTCCCATAGCACCTCTGATGGTGCTGCTAATGCTTCAGAAGGTCAGCTGCCCTGATGAGGAGGATGGGCTTGTACTAAGGGGGGTCCATAGTGATGGGGCTGGGAGCTCCCCTGGGAACAGTGTGCTGCAAGGTGAGACCGGAAAGACTTCATTCATTGGGAACAAACTTAAGTCTTACTACATCTTTGCAGTGTATGCAGAGGAATCAAAACAAATACAGTTCTTTTAAAACATACCAGCAGTGTCATTCAGTAAGTACTCAGAATGGAGGTTGGCAATACATTTGCCGGGGGAGGAGGGCAGGGGGGGGGGGAGGGACAGAAAACCCAGATGATAACCATGTGGGCCTGGCTAAAGAATTTGGCCTCTAACCTGGTAGAGAATGAGAGTAACGCATTCCAAATGGAGTAGATTCCAGTAGTTTCCAGGATGAAAATAGACATATATCTCATTGTCCCTCCCCCTCAGTTTTACAAGGAAGATATGTTACAAAAAAGAAATAATTAAGAAATGTTTTAAGTGCCTCTACCCCCTTTTCCTAGAGATGGCCACTGCCCAGTGGCTGTAGTGGCCTCACAGAGGGCATCCTCATGGCCAGTTTTCTAACCATGTGGGGGGCCGAGGGCAGAGGGCCCTCTGTTGTGGGGGGTGAGCCAGAGCAGGATCCTAGAGAGAGAGAGTAATGAGAAATGCTGAATTTCTGGTCCTTTGTGATAGCTGTGGGGTAGACAGGACAGGGCTAAGGGAAAAGACATGAGGGGGCAGAATTCTGTGACTAGGTTGAGGAGTAGAGATGGAAGAGTGGCCTCCATAGAACCAGATCCTGACGTGCTGGGAAGGTTTGGGTAAGCAGGATTGAAATGTAACTTTTTAAAACTTATTTTTTGATCTTAAGTTGCTGTATTTTAGTTTTCTTATTGTTGTTACTTTTTCTTTTTTTCGAAGCAGAGTCTCACTGTATATTCCTGAGTGCCCTCACTCAGTATGTGTCCATCAGGCCCGCTTAACAGCACAGAGATCTGCCTCTGCCTCAGAGTGCTGGATTAAATACATGAGCCTTCTCACCCTGCTCTTTTTCTGTGTGGTAATAGCTGTCATAATAGGTGTGAGGTAATATCATTGTATTGAGGATTTTGTTTGTTTTCAGATAGAGTCTTGCTAAGTAGCTGAGGCTGGTCTTGAACTGGCAATCCATTTGCCTCTGCCTCCAAATGTTGGACAGGCTTGTGCTACTATGTCACCTTGAATTTTTGTTTTTATTTTTAAATGTGTATGGTGGTCAGAAGACAACTTGTAAGATTCAGGGATTGAACTCAGGTTGACAGGTTTGGTGACAAAGTGCTTTTATGTGCTCATTTAATTTACTGGCCTATCTTTTTCTTTTGGGCTTAGAAAATGTTTGCAGTGTAATTAAATGTCAGTAGACTTAAGAGGCAAAAATCACAAAACTTTAGGGTATTTTATAATATTGTATTGTGCATGTCACTTTTTTGTTTTTTTATTTGACAAGGTCTCACTGTATCCCTCTGTGGCCTGGAACTCAGGTTGTAGACCAGGCTGGCCCCCAGTTTACAGAGCATTGCTTGCCTGTTTGTCTGGAGTACTAGGACTAAGGGTGTGCAGCGCCATGCCTAGAGAGTGTCTGTGTTTAAGACAGGGCTTTGTTCCTTCTTTCCTGTTACTTGGTGAGACTTTGAAACATTATTATATAAGGGATCATATATATTTTTAATAGCTAGTAAATATATCTTGGAGGGTTTTGTCCTCTTGGAGTTTGGAGACACTGTCTCACGGTGTGGCTCAGACTGGCCGTGAATGGAAAGGTTCCTGCCTTTACCTCGATTCTCAGATTACCACCCACTTTATCTTAGAGGGTTTAAAACTGTCTGTTATTAGAGAAGAGTAAAACATAAAATTCCAGGTCTAATTCGTTTACCTGATTAGATATTTAATATTTTATAGGAATGGTTTCTGAAAGTCGTGGTTCAGTCGTGGTTATTTTTCTTTTGCAGTATTGGAACAGAGTTCATTTCCGTCACCCTGCCTAGCGTGCATTACTCATTCCGGCATTACCTCAGAATTAAATCTTGCTTTTGGAGTAGCTTTAGCTTAACAGTCTTGCTCCCTACCCCCTTTCCCTCCGCATCTGTTCCCTTCCAGGTGTGTTCTAAATAATTCCCCCATGTATGTCCAATAATTTCTGGTTTTTTTTTTTTTTTTTTTCAAGACAGGGTTTCTCTGTATAGCCCTGGCTGTCCTGGAACTCACTCTGTAGACCAGGCTGGCCTCGAACTCAGAAATCCGCCTGCCTCTGCCTCCCGAGTGCCGGGATTAAAGGCGTGCGCCACCACTGCCCGGCAATTTCTGGTTCTTAAGAGCATGTGCCCTGAACTATAGGACTCTCCATGTTTTATTTTGTGAAGTTTATTTTTCTGTTTAATACCTTTTACTTTCCACATACATGCATTGCTTCTCTCTCAGTTACAAAACAGTTGTTAGCTTCAGTTCATAGGAATCCACACTTACATGTTCTGTTAGGTTTTCTGATAACCCAGTAGCATATTTTTTTCCATTTTTGAAGTGTATATAGTAATTCAAGCTCAGTCAGCATTTTTTTTTTTTTGCATAATCAGTTGTAAAATATAGGATGACCTGTGCTATTAGTGATACTTTGTTGATTTTCTCGTTGTCAGATCTAAAGTCTGATTTCCTTGTCAGATCTGCAGGCTTACATAGGCATTTGACATTTTCTGTTTTGGGCAGTGGAACTTTAAATATACATTAACTCTGCTTTTTGCCTCTGCCGTGTTCGGAGATTCCAGGGGGGCTTTGTGTGTGGACCTCAAGTGTTGGAGGTTGTAGACTTTTCAGTAGAAAGTAAAGAGAGTGTTGCCTTCTGGTGTCATGTGTGTGCTGGGGTGGGATGTATCAATCGAGAGCTTTCTGTGTCACCACAGAGCAGTTACAACGGTAAGACAAATGGATTGCTTTGATCACATTTACGATGCATTTTTATTTGTTATTACTAAAATCTGTAAAGAAGAAGTTATTGCTGCTGTGATGGCTCAGTGGACGCAGCACTTGGTGCCAATAGCCTGTTGAGTTTGAATCCCTGGGAGCTGTGCAGTGGCCGGAGAGAAGCAGCCGCTGCAGCTTGGCCTTGACTGCCACATGCACACTGGCATTTGTGTGCTTGCTTGCATGTACACCCACAGAGCAGTGTAACAGAAATCAGGAAACTATATAGAGCTAACGAGTGACTTTCACTTTCTTTGGCATTAAGATTGGGAGTAATTAATGAGAGAACACTGGTATATTGTCTACTATGCCTGTGCCATTTCTCAGACTTAGCTGCACTGTGGTTTCTTCTGGGAATTTGTCCAAGTCATTATTCATGTTGTATTCTTCCCTACTGCTCCTTTTACTGAAAGATTGCTTCACAATAAATAGAGAGGCAGCCTAATCCGTGACTCATGACTGGAGGATAGACATTCTTGTGTTAGGTTTCATGTGCCAGAAATGTTAGTCTCCAATATGCTAATTACCTCTCTTCCCAACTTGTTAATATGCTCTTCTCAAGTTTGTGCTTGTTTTAGTAGAGAAACAAACACATCCCACATACTTGTAAAATACGTTTTTATAGAGGCTTTTTTAATGAGTTGCTTTTAAAGAAAATAATGAGATTAGGGTCAGAAATTGTAATATACCTTTCTTGGGCAATGTTTCTTTGACCAAAAAAAGGGATCATTTTGCCATTGATGTGCCAAATCTTATAAATATTACTTTTATTTTTTGTGTAACTGTTTATGCACTTTGTCCATATTACTGGAACAATTCTTTTAAAAATTGTGCATAGGCACACATATGTTGCACATCCCTGTGTGTGAATGTGGGGGAGCATGCGCCTTGAGTGTTGGTCCTCACTTTGTACCCTGTTTGAGACAGTCTCTTTTCCGGTCCATACCGACAGTCTGCTTTTCTGGTACATACACCAGTGTAGTGGCCTGTGAGCTTCTGCAGTTTCTCTACCTTTGTCTCCTAGCTCTCTGTGGGTGCACAGGGATTACAGACAATCACATGATGCATCAGGCTTTTATGAGACTTCTGGGCATTTGAACTCAGGTCTTCTCTCTTGCTTATTTATGCGGCCAGCACTTTTACTTAGTGAGACAGCTTTCTCAGCTCTAGTAACTTTTTATTTTTGTTTGGAGGCAGGGTGCCAGGGTCTCACTGTGTGAACCTGGCTGGCCTAGAAGTTTCCGCTGCAGACTGTGTAGAACTCTAAGTCTCAGGGATGCTCGTGCCTCGGTCCCTTCAGTGCTGAGAGCAAAGTAGTGCATTAGCACATCTGGTTTAGATTCTTTAGTTAATAAAAGATCTGTAGCAGCTAACATATTTAACAGTATATGCTATACTGCAAAGCATAAAGTTAATAGCAAGGTCAATTTGTAGGTAGGTTCTGAATGAGAATTAGAGTATTTTCTTGCTTAATTTTATTAAATTTTTAGAGTAATTGTTTTATGTTCTTTGGAAATTATGTTCTTTTAGGTATCAAGTAAGTGGCTGTGCATGGAACCTGACTTGGAGGATGTACAGTTCATGCGAGGTTGAGTAGCATTCATTTGCTCAAGTCATGGCCAGTCAACAGAGTTCACTGTTTCACTTCCTCCTGTCTCTTAGCAGCGATCGATAGAGGAGTTTCAGATTATTCAGTGGAGTAAGCTGTACCTTACATTGAAACCCTGTGGCCTTTTACTTTCTTTAATGGCTATTTTTAGTTTACCAGTAGTAATTGAAAGTAATTTTCTCGGGAATTTTTTGTACTTCATTTCCAAGTTAATTGGTTATTTTTATCATTTTTAAATTATGCACAGTTATTTAACTGTGATACGGTACATATGGGTACAGTTAAGAACCTCACTAGATTATCAACCATAGAGGATGTCTCATCCACCCCCACCACTTTAGTTTCCTTGAGGAAGATAAGCTTAAATATATGGTTATAGAAAAATTTAAAAAGTGTGTGTGCGCATGTGCGTGTCTGTGTGTGCGCATGTGTGTGTCTGTGTGTGCGCATGTGTGTGTGCATGCTCGTGTGTGCGCGCATGCGTGTGTCTGTGTGTGCGCGTGCACATGTCTGTGCGCGTGTGTGTCTGTGTGTGCATGTGCATGTGTGTGTCTGTGTGCGTGCGCGAACATGTGTGTCTGTGTGTATGTGTGTGTGTGTGTGTGCGCGCCTGTGCGTGTGCACACCAGTGGAGGTGAGAGGCTTGCCTTTGGAATTGAATTGTGGTCCTCTGCAAGAACAGGGTTGACTCTAACTGCTGAATCATTTCTCCAGGGTTACCTTCCCTCACTCTTTTCTTTTTGAGTGAGAGTCTCATGTAGCTTTGGCTGGACTTTTGTTAATTAGTCAAGGTTGGCAATGAACTTCTGGTTCTCCTGCTTCCTCCTCCCAAGTCCAAAGTTACAAGCCAGTACCATCATGCCTGGTTTTTATCTGGTGCTGGGAATTGAACCTAGGGCTTTGTGCATGCTAGACAAGTACTATGCCAACTGAGCTACACCTCCAATCTGTAGCATACATTTTCCATATGAGACCATTGCTTTCAAAATGACGCTCTTAAGGGTTCTGTCCTTCCTGTTTTTGACTTTACTTTCACAGTTCTGTCTCCCTGCTAAGCTGCGGGCATTTAACACCTCCCTTTAGACACTACCAAAGTCCTCAGCTTTTCAGTTCCCTAAAACTTGCTCAGTCTGCTGTCTGTACCTCAGTGCCTGCTGCACTGTTGCCCATTGCCCAGCGCACTGGCAGGAGTCGTCCTGGGCTATCTGTTTTCTGTTGCTTTCTTGGTGTCCATTGGCTCTGTGTCCTAGTTGTCTTTCAGAGCCATCTGCTCTTACCCCAGCTTATGCTGTTGTGCACACACCTGAAACCCACCTAACTAAAAGAATGTGAGGTGCAGCTATGGCTCAGTGGGTAAGGCCATGGCTGTACTTCTATGTCCCGCGCTACGGTCTCGCCAGCAAGAACGACGCGGCACACATAGGATCCTTCTGCAGTAAAAGCTTTAATGCCTCTTGAGAGGGAGAGCATAAGCTTGCCACGAATGGAGACTCAGAACAATAGAATACTTGCCCTTTATATGGGTCACAGCGCTTGCCTGGGACATGGAGCTTCCCCATTGGCTCCCGCACACCAGGCCAGATACCGCCATGAGAGAGGCTGAGACTCTGAGGTGGAAAATTACCAGGTGCATGCGCACTAGCCTGTTTACAACTTGTCCTCGGCCGAATGTAGGCGCCATCTTGTAATGGCGGATGTGGGTGCTCAGGCGGCTCCCAACATCTCCCCCTTTTTATTTCTGTAAGCAAAGTAGGACACTCTTAAGAGGGCGGAGACAGAGGTCAAATCCCCTGACCAAAAGCTTGGGCCTTGTACAGGAGAAGACCCCTAAGCTCATGTGCGCCCGAGGTTTTCCTGACCCGCCCAGTGCCGTTTTTTAGAGGGAGGGAAACTAGGGCACTTAACCCTCATGCAGATGACATATCTCCCAAGGTGGCCCACAACGATGGCCGCCTTGTGCGATGCTTTGCTCGACATCCCTCAAGAGCTGCTCAGACCAAACATTCTACCCAGTGCAATGAGACTAGACTCGCGGGTGTGCAAGAACTGTCTGGCTGGCGACCTACCGCTATTGTTTAAGCATGGACAGCCAAACACCAGCCGGGGCTCTTTGTTCTAAGGCAACAAACCACCTTGTCTCTTTTAGTCTGGGCCCTGAGTTTGCAGATGAGCCATAGGAGGAACACCAACCCACAGCAAAGCACTGCTCCAAACAATCCCACCCCCACCCATTCCTTGAAATAAGAAATTGCCGAGGAAATCCAAGTAGAGAGGCCCTCGGGTCAAGGACAGGTCAAGACGGGTGGAGTTGATCTGAATAATTGCTGTCGGCAATTCCCGCAGAGTTTCATCAAATTTAAGGGTCCAATTCTGTAACATATACTGTAAAAGACTTTTAGACAGGTTAGCTGCTTTTGTAAATCTATCATATTGTATGGAAGTAACACAGAGTCCTGGCAACTTTTGTTTACAGACCAATTGGGCTAGCTGTCAAAGGACATCCAGTTGTTCTTGAATAAGATCAATGTGCTGGTTAACCAGCATTAGGTCCCTCTGGACTTGAGTATTGGCGGATACCTGTCTGTCTAGAGCTAAGGTGGCAGCTGCAGACAACTCATTAATGGTATTGGTGGTCTTTATCGTTCCAGAGAGTGCAAGGGCCGAAGCAGTGACCTTGACGGCCCCTGTAACCACAGCCGCTGCCACCACACCTATGATAATGGCAGAGATACCAAAGTCTCTTTTCTGCCTGAATGCGGTCTGATCCGCTGCAAAAGGACCTTGGCCAGTTAACATATCAAAGGTCCAATCTCTCTGTCTAGGGGTCGGTGCTGTAGCATTGGCTCTGGCTTGAGCTTGTGCAGCTTCATGCCATAAAGCCTTCCACTCCATATATTGGCCCATTGTAGGGAGCGCAGCCTTGGCCAGCATCTGCCAATCGGCGGGAGTCATGGACGCCCCGGCAAATCTCTCTAACATTACTATAGTAAAATTAGCATTTACCCCATACTTTCGAACCGCTTCAGCCAGGTCTTTAATTTGGCTGTACTCTACAGGGGCATGAACTCGTACTCCACCATCTGCCTCGAAAACTGGAAAAGCGGCTTGTACCTTTCTCTTAACCTTGTCAGAGAGAAAAGAAAAGGAGTTGGGACACATCTCATAAGGGGGAGGGGCGGAAGGCATGGTCCGCGTAGGGGCCAAAGGCGGCTGCCGCTTCATCTGCCCATTACAAGGCGGCCAATCTTCCTCATACCGCGCCGCTTCCTCTTCTAGCTCTGACTCCTCACTAGAGCTAAGGGGGTCAGTGTCTGAAGTTTCCAATGGAAGAGCCTCAAGGTCTTGAACTGGGTAGAGGCTCTCCCCCTTTCTTTTTGCTTTTTTCTTGGGTATGAGAATTGTTTTTCTGCCCACATTCCTGTCAGGGGGACAGTTTCCTATTTTATCTTTAATCTCTCCCTCGTCTTTCGACTTACCAGGAGGTCCATTTCCATTGCTAAGATTTTGGGTACCCCTCCTCTCACTCCGTCCGGTTTCTGACATGGTGTCCTGGACCCTATCAGGGGTGATTTGCCCCTCCCTTACAGCATCTACACAGGCCCTACCTTGTTCACCGCAATACAAAGACAGTAAAACCAAAATGAGGGCACTTAACACAATTAGCAAAACTTCAACAGCGTTAGACCAAAAAGGGGGCAACCCCAAATCAATATCCAGGGTCAACATGCCTATCCGAACCTACCTCCCTGCAGTTCTGAATCCTCCCAGTTTCCAGGGGGTCTCCAAAGGTGCTTGATGATGACAAAGTTTCCCGGGTTTCGGCACCAGATGTCCCGCGCTACGGTCTCGCCAGCAAGAACGACGCAGCACACATAGGATCCTTCTGCAGTAAAAGCTTTAATGCCTCTTGAGAGGGAGAGCATAAGCTTGCCACGAACGGAGACTCAGAACAATAGAATACTTGCCCTTTATATGGGTCACAGCGCTTGCCTGGGACATGGAGCTTCCCCATTGGCTCCCGCACACCAGGCCAGATACCGCCACGAGAGAGGCTGAGACTCTGAAGTGGAAAATTACCAGGTGCATGCGCACTAGCCTGTTTACAACTTGTCCTCGGCTGAATGTAGGCGCCATCTTGTAATGGCGGATGTGGGTGCTCAGGCGGCTCCCAACACTTCTACAGGACCTGGACTCTGTTCCCAGCACCCACACGGCCGCTCACAGCCATCTGACAGCAGTTCACATGCATTTCCTCTCAGTGTTGAATTCTTGCAGTGCAGGGCTGTATGACAAGATTTTTCCTGGAGAGTGCAGTGTCAGAGATCTGATGCCCTTTATCGACCTTTCCACAGGCACCAAGTATGCAAATTGTGCTTATATATACTCAAGCAAAATACTCATTCAATCTTTTTGTTTGTTTTGTTTGTTTTAAAGAAAGATAGATGCCTCAGTGGCCCAGGTTTAGTAGCACTTTCAGTGAGAGAAAATTAAGACATTTAAAATGTTAAAAAGTGTTGATTTGGGGCTGGAGAGATGGCTCAGTGGTTAAGAGCACTGACTGCTCTTCCAGAGGTCCTGAGTTCAAATCCCAGAAACCACATGGTGGCTCATAACTATCTGTAATGAGATCTGATGCCCTCTTCTGATGTGTCTGAAGACAGCTGCAGTATAATTTACATATAATAAATAAATAAATCTTGGGGCGGGAGCGAGTGGGGGTGGAGTGAGCAGGAAAAAGAAGTTGGATCTTTGTAATTGTTTTGGGTATTTTATTTTTAATAAGCACTTAGGATTTGAGGTAATTTTGTAAAAAGTGTCTCAGAACAAAGCTAGAGGTTGGTCTGGGTATAGTTCAGAGATAAGAAACAGGCTCCGAAAGTGCAAAGCCCTGGGCTTTAGTCCTTAGCAAATAAACCTAGGAAGCTGTATTGCCTGCTCTAATGATCTAATTCTATCTGACTCGACTGAGCTACATTTGGGAATGACAAAATATTTACATTTTTTTTCCATTCCCTCCAGACGGAAGTAGTTGTATTCTGGTAAATTTTAAGACATAATGCTTACTGTTCCATCGAAAATATTGATGTAAACTCATCACTGTCGTTTTAATTTTATCTTTCACATACTTTTTTTTTTAATTGTTGAATTTTTGCAGTGTAGGGGTGTATGACAAGATTCTTCCTAGGGAGATGCAACTCACGCACACCTCACACCAGATAGGGAGCCCATGACAGAGCAAAATAGGGATACCACCCTAACTTTGTGATCCAGTGAGTTTTATTGGGGTTACAGGAATATGGGTGAAAGGGTTCTGTATAGGAGCAGAAATGACTCAAAGACACCAAAGCCCACCTCAGCCCAGGTGACGGCTCACAACAGCTGGGAACCTGGAGCACACTGTAGAGCCTGCAGGTAGTTCAATGGGTTGAGGAGTGTCCTTTCTAAGTGACTCTGTTGCTCTAAACCTTCTAGGCAGCTGGGCTTGTCTCAAAGTCTTTTCGGTTTGGCTTGTCTTGAATGGGTCTCTCTAGGCTTTAGTGTTTACTCTTGGGAGGGAGGGACCTAGTGAATCTGGTCAGTTTCAGGGACTTCCTGGAGGTCTCTTGAGATGTTTACTTCTGCCTGCAGAGGACGGATGGAATGTCTCCAAAGGAGAGAACTGCTGTACTAGAAAGGGCTCTAACCTGGGACCCTGAGTGTGCTGGGTGTGCCTGTTAATCTTCGACAGCCAGATGAGACCTATAATGACCCGGGAGATGGACAGCCTTGCACACTGCCAGTGGGAGGTTATCTTGTTGCAGTAATCAAAGTGGCACTATTTCTTTCTAGCATTCTGGACTGTATAAAACAGAGAAAGCCAGCTGAACATTAGCATGCATTCATTGTTGTTTTCTTACTATGGATGTAATGCCGCCTTGACTTGCCTGTTCCTCGACTGTAAACTAAAGTAACGGCTTTCGTTCTTTGGTTGCTTTTGTCAGGGTCTTTACCACAGAAACAGGGGGAGAAGCAGAAACAGTCAGCAAGAACTGGGCCTGAACTACTCCCCGGCTGCCCCTCCCTTTCCCCTGCTGTGTCGCCCTGCTGGGCCTTAAGCTTGTAGACAGAAGTAACTCCCTTCTCACTCAGCCTTCTGTAAACTGGGACCACAGTGGTGCTCCATCATACTGTAGATATGTGTCTTTAAAAGGAATTTTTCTAGATTTTCTTATTACTGTGGAAATCTTTAAAAATTTGATCAAGACAGCAGATACTTAATTCCAATGGTTTGTAGGTTTGTTGGCTGCTTTCTCAGGATGGAGTTAAGTATGAGATGGAGCGAAGTGATTTTAGTAGCTTATGATAGGATCACAGAGTTTTTTTAAGTACTAACATAATATCTAAAAATATTTTTAACAGTCTTACAAATAAACTTTCATAACTATTTTTTTCCTTTTACTGAAAATCGATTGTTTTTTTTTCCTCATAATATATCCTGCTTATGGTTTCCATTCTGTCACCTCCCATCCAGATCCATTCCCTTTCTGTTTCTCATGAGAAAGGAAGCAGGTTTGTAAGGGATAATAAAATTAACAAAAGAAAATATAAAAAGATAAAACAGTAACTGTCATATCAGAGTTGGAGAAGACAAACAGAAGGAAAAGCCGAAGAGAAAGGACAAGAATCCGAGACCCACTCATTTGCACTCAGGAATCCCATAAAAACACCAGACTGGAAGCCCTGTGTAATACATGCGCAGAGGGCCCGTGCGGGCCTGGGCACGCTGCCTCAGTCTCTGCGGGTTCATAGGAACGTGGATCATGTTGATTTGGAAGGCCTTGTTTTCTTGATGTCCCCCATCCTCTCTTTCTACCTCCTCTTCCTGGGCTTCTCTGAGCCCTGAGGGAGGGATCTGATAATGACATCTCATGTAAGGCCGAGTTTTCCAAGGTCTTTCATTCTCTGTGTAATGTCTGGCTGTGGGTCTCTATTTGTTCTTGTCTGCTGCTGGAGGAAGCCTCTCCGATGATGGCGGAGCAAGGCACTAATCTATTTCATGGCTATTTTTATTTGAGCCACAGTGTAGTCAAGATTTTGAAGCATGGTGTGTTGTTTTGGGCCTCTTATAATCCAGGCAATGCACACACCTACTTGTTTTGTGTCTCCTTTTATTTAATGAGCCAAGCCCGTTTCCTTATAGAATATCCTATATATAGGGAGGGCTTTTAATAATTCCCCTCTGCGCCTCTATAGCATGGTGCTGTGAATGGGTTGTGAGCTCCATTATTAGTCTGTGGGTCTCACAGCTTGTTCATGAATGCTAACGTCTGTTTACCCTGATATTCATGGCACAAATAATATTACATGGATGCTGTTTTGTCAGAGAGGTTTGTGAGAGCACTGGCCACCATCATTTAAGGCCACTACTACCGCCTTTTCTTTTATATAATTTTTGTCACCATTTTTATTTTTGTGATTTTTAACAGTCATTTAATAATATTGGTTACATGGGGGGAAACAAAGAAGCATCTCTTCCTCCCAGGCAGAGAGCATGGACAAAGAAAGGATCCCTCCAAGACCAGTGAGTTAGTTCGTGTTGTTACAGGAAATGTGGGTGACTCACACAGGCAGCTCTACCACTGAGGAGTACCGCCCCAGTCAGCTGATAGTGGTCTTTGGAAGCTCCAGGGAAACCGGGGCCTGTGAAGGTCTAAAGGAACGCCTAGCCCTTCTCTCACGGTTACAGGGAATGTTACTGAGTTTGGTTGTGTGAGGGGTCTGTGTTTGTTATCACAGCTGTTCCGATTGTGGCGATGGTCATGTACAGCCCAGAGAAACAGCCACACTGCACTGATACATCTTTCTCTATGTCAGTTTGTCACTTTTTGTTCGCGTGGTACTGGCCATCCAGTATGTTTTTCTGCATCGTTTTGGTACTTTGCAAGGGGCTTTCATTTCACTGAGGCATCACTCTGGCAATTCCATTATCTTCAACTGATTCCTGGATGTCTGCTGTAGAAACATACATGTGCATGTGTGCACATATGTGAATGCATATTTTTGAACATTAGCTTGTTCCATGTGCTTAAATGTTTTTAGCTACAGTAGATAATTCTATCTCTGCAGTGTGATGGCTTGTTTTGTAATTTGAGACAGAATGTCACTAAATAGACCGAGCTGGCTTCAAGCTCACAGTGATCTGTCTGCTTGTCTCTGCTCACAACACATGAGCCAGAACACCCAGCTGTAATATATGTGGACTACATGTCTGCTGCATTTCCTTTAAGTTTTGGCTAACGTTAAGCTCTCCTCGAGTTTCTGTAGTAGTCTCTTTCTATTTGCGTATTATTGTTTCATCTTCTCGTTTGTCTTATATACTATCAGCTTTTTGAGAATAGCTGTCTGATGGTATGTGTGTATTGTTAGGAAGGCTCTGATGCTTCCGTCATACGGGTAGAATGACAGCTTTTCAGTGTACTATGCAAAAATAAAGCTTATTTGACTTTTTTCTCATTTCATTCTTTTTTTTTTTTTGAGACAGGGTTTCTGTGTGTAGCCCCTGGCTGTCCTGGAACTCACTCTGTAGACCAGGCTGGCCTCGAACTCAGAAATCCACCTGCCTCTGCCTCCCGAGTGCTGGGATTAATAAAGGTGTGCGCCACCACCGCCCAGCTTCTCATTTCATTCTTATGTTCTAGCTCTTTGTTTGTTTTGAGATAGGGTTTCTCTTTTATGTAGCCCTGGCTGCCCTGGAGTTCCCTCTGTAGACCAGGCTGGCCTCAGACTCCTAGCGATCCACCTACCTGTCTCCCTAGCACTGGGATTACAAGCGTTTACCACCACACCTACCTTCTATCCATATTCTTGTACTGTCTGTCTGTCTTAGTTTTTGTCTCTCTGGCCCACTCCTGTGTGTGATATATGCATGAGAATATGTGGGTTTGTGTGCCAAAGAGTGTGCATGGAGAGTCCAGGGGAATGTCCAGTGTGCATGCAGAGTCCAGGGGAATGT
>JADRCH010000046.1:454101-489168 GCA_019843965.1 Rhynchomys soricoides
GAGGCAGAGGCAGAGGCAGAGGCAGAGGCAGAGGCAGAGGCAGAGGCAGAGGCAGAGGCAGAGGCAGAGGCAGAGGCAGAGGCAGAGGCAGAGGCAGAGGCAGAGGCAGAGGCAGACGAAGCTCAAGGCCAGCCTGGTCTGTCTACAATACAGAGTTCCAGACCAGTCAGGGCTTCACAGTGAGACCGAGTCTTAACCCGCCTTCCCCAGTATGCCTGAATTCATTATTTTGAAAACACTGAAGGTTATTTAAAGCCGGCAGTTGCTTCTGGAGTATCACATTATTTTTCAACCCCTCCATTCTGTTTAAAGGCATTGTATTGCTAGTTCCATTAAGTAATACAACTTCCTGCATCTTAACATGGGTTTTAATTTTTTGGATTACTTTCAATATCTAGTTACATGTGTATCTTTATTTGTACAATAACCTGTACATTTTCTTGATAACACATAGTGTCCTAGTTGCGCTCTATGGCTGTGGTAAAACACTGACCAAAAAGAACCTGCATGGAGGAAAGGCTTATACTTCATCCTGCAGGTCCATCACTGACGGAATGTCTGGACAGGAATCCCAGATTGGTGCTGCTCATGGCTCTTCATGGCTTGCTCAGGGTGCTTTCTTACCTGAACCACCTGCCCAGGGGCTGGGGGCAGGGAGCGTGGGGGAGGGGCCTGCAGGGGTGGGCTGGACCCTTCTACATCAGTCATTAATCAAGAAAATCCCACAGACTTGCCCACAGGCCAGTCCCCCCCCCCCCCCCCCCCCCCCCCCCCGCCTTTCTCCCCCCCCCCCCCCCCCCGGGCCCCCCCCCCCCCCCCCCCCCCGTGGTTTCCTTTTTTCAAGCCATGCTAGAGCAGAGGTTCTCAACCTGGGTCTCCACCCCTTTTAGGGGGCGGGGGTTGAACAGTCCTTTCAAAAGGACCACATATCAGATATCCTGCATTTCAGATATTTACATTATGATTTACAACAGGAGCAAAATTACAGTTATGAAGTAGCAACAAACGTAATTTTATGGTTGTGGGGTTGTCATCACATGAGGAAAGGCTGCGGCGTTAGGCAGGTTGAGAGCCACTGCTCTGAAGTGTGTCATGTCGAGAAGAGCTAAGCAGGACAGACAGTAAATCTCCCATGTTTCAAATGACCTCAATAGCTGTGATTTTAGGAAGTTCACCACAGACTGTGCTTTTGACATCTGCTATATTTTCTGTTTACCCAAATGCTCTGTAAAGGCTCTGGAACATAATATGCCCTGGGGCCAATCTTTAGCAATCTTTTATATTAAAAAAAAAAAAAAAGTAAATAAAAGATGCTTAATTACCCTGGTTGGCATATAATGGAAAAAATAGAATTTTAAGACTGATGGTGGGAGTTAAGCATCTGTCACTGGGTTATTTCCCCAAAATAGGTGGCTGAGATGGTGATAGGTGATACTCAGCTGGGAGGTGGTGGCACATGCTCAGAGGCAGGTGCCCTGTTGTTGCTCTGTGCCATGGAGATACTGCAGGGTAGGCTCCTTCATGTGCTGCAGCAGTTCACAGCTGGGGTAGGTGTTGGGGTGGGCGAACCCCGAGCCGTGGACCTTGGTCAGCTCTCCTGCACCCCCTCCACTAGAGCCAGCTTTAGCATTGCCCCAGCTAGCTCATCCAGTGCTGCAGCCAGCAAGGGATGGCCAGCTCTTCTGCTGATGCCCTTGGGGCTGGCTCACCTAAGGTGAGGTGTCTTGTGGCAAACACTCTCAAGTTTATGTTTCTGTAGTGAAGAAAGAAGCTTGTTCTGTAATCTTTCTGGTGCCAGCCCTGCTTTGTGCTCTGTAATTTTAGGATAGTAAGTCAAATGTTCCTTCCCAATTATTTCTACACCAGGGGTCTATACACTCCCATATCAACTAAAAAAATATTTAGCCAGGCAACACATAGCGTATTTTTTAAAAGGAACAATTCTATGCTTCACCTAATAATATTGTCTGTAGTGTCCCCAAGCTACCAGTCCTTAGTCTGGTTCTCGACCCCTTCTACCTCCTACCAATCAGCCAGCGAAGCTACGCTGTGACAGATGAGGAAACTGGACTTACCATTCATTTACCATCTGGCCAGACATTCAAGCCTACAGACTTCCTGCCAGGGGCTTGGGGGAGGTTTTGTTTTTTTTTTTCCAGCGTGCCTTTTCTTGATTAAAGAGTTAAAGTGAGGGGCTGGAGAGATGGCTCAGTGGTTAAAGGCACTGACTCCTCTTCCAAAGGTCCTTGAGTTTGGATCCCAGCGGCCACATGGTGGCTCACAACCATCTGTAATGGGATCTGATGCCCTCTTCTGGGGTGTCTGAAGACAGCTACAGTATACTTACATATAATAAATAAAAAATAAATCTTAAAAAAACCAACAAAACATAACAAGAGTTACAGTGAGGAGGGCAGAATCCTGGAACTGTGCATGTGTAGTACAGGAGTCCCTCTTAAAATAAGAGACCCTTGCCGGTCCGCTGCACACTTAACTCTCAGCACTTGGGAGAAAGAGCAGGAGGAGCTTTGTGAATTCCAAGCAAGCCTGGTCTACACAGAAAGTTCCAAGTTAGCTAGGGATACATAGAGGAAGACCTGGGGGGGGGGGGAAGGGGGAGGAGGGGAGAGAAAGGATGAGAGAGGGGGAGAGGGGACCCACAGATTGAGAACCAGTGTCTAATACAACCAAAAGATAGAAATCGGAGGGTATAGATTATGTCCCCGTTATTAGAACAAGTCACGGCATGATTTGTGTTTGCCAGATATTCAATCACACTGATGACAGTCGCTGGGGCCTTCTTGTGGCTGGTTCTGGTCTGAGGATATTATCATTTAAAATAGCCATTCATCTGCTCTGGCCCCTCCTGTTACTGAAACATTGTATTGTGTCGGTTAAAATCCTTGGTAATTATTAGGCTTCCCCATATTCCCAATCCTGTCTTCTTTGCTTGTTTTCAAAACCCTGTCTTAACTATTAGATGTCCTTGGGAGTGTTTTGAGAAAGCAATGTTGGTGTTGAGTTTGGAAGTCTAAAAGGCTTTTGCTTGGTGCCTTGTGACTGGGAGCTAATTAGTCACATAACTGATAGTTTATATGTCAGTTACTTCTGTAGTGATGGTTTATCCCAGAATTCTTCTGTAGACTTCAGGAATGGGAGTGCTCTTACAATATGTTTGAGTTTGTATTATACTTGTTTACTCTTCGAAGCTAGTGCTGTCTTTAGTATCATCTTCTCTTCATTTTGAATTTCATGTTTTAGCTCTGTGTGGTGTTTTTATTATAACACGAATTTTTCTTTTGGTATTTTATATTTCTATACTAGAAACATTATCAAAAATAATCAGCAACACATGGCATAATGACAATGTTTACATATTATTGAGAGACTAAATATGTTTCCATTGTTTTTATAGTTGTACTTTTAATCTAAATATATAGAAAAATAAAAACTTTTTAATTTTTTTCTGTTCACATGCAGAAAAGATGAAAAGGAATATGCACTTAAGCAAATCGAAGGCACAGGAATATCTATGTCGGCTTGTAGAGAGATTGCAGTAAGTAGATATAGTTTTCTTTGTTATCAATTTTGGATATTTAGTGTAAAATATGCATTAATGTATTCAATGGATAGTAATTTCACAGACTTAATTTAAGGATGGTTTATATAAAATGGGAAAATCTGGAAACTTAAAATTACCAAAGTTATTTTTGAGCATTTTCTTTTCTTTTTTAATTTTTATTAAATGTACTTATTCACTTTACACCCCGTATCAGCCTCCGTCATTCACCCAGTACACCCTCTCATGGAGCCCTCCCCACCCCTCCTCCTTCTCCTTTGATTTTTTTTTTTTTTTTTTTTTTTTTTTTTGGCTTTATTTATTTTGTTTTGGGAGACAGGGCAGAGGGCAGATACAAAGGGACAGGAAGAGGAGTGGGGTTGGGGTGCATGGTGTGAATTTCACAAAGAATAATAAAATGTAAAACAAACAAAATCCAAACACTGTAGAAAAAGAATGGTTAAAAAAAATCTGCTCTGTCAACACTTAGAAATTGTTTTCTTTGCAAAACTTTTCCCTCCTACACACATAAAAATAGAGTCCGCAACCTTCTTGTGCAGTATGCTTCGATCCAAAGTAGTAAAGAAGTAAATTTCAACTATTTATTAATCATACTAGGTTATACCGGGTATATAACAAATTGTGAGATGTAGCTCCTCAACACTCTTAAAAAATTGAGATGTTTGCACAGCAAAGAGCAGCTAAGAGAGCAGTTAGTCGGGGCAGCAGGCTTTAGGGTGTTAGTTAGAAAACTGCTTTAGTCTTTCTGGACTCTTATGATAAGCCAGCACAGATGTCATGACAACATCTGTCTTTGATGTTGTTGATGGAGACTAGAGCCTCCAGTATCAGTGCACTATCTGATATGGGTCTAGTGCCCTGGTTTATGGATGGTTGGCCATCCTTTTCTTGTGTCTTATGTGATTGAAAGGGTGCAAAAAAATCCCTCTGGGGTCTTTTAGAAGGGAACCAGTCACTTTTACAGGGGCTTTGTCCTCATGACGTAAAATCTCCTCCCATTTCACGCAGGGCCCAGAAAGTAGTGACTTAAACATTTGAGTGGGGGTTCAGGCACATAAACATTCCATTTAGGACTGGAACAGTGACTCGGGGTGGAGTGTTGCACAAGTCTGAAGACTTGACCTTCATCTCTAATACCCAGTGATCCGGGTGGGCCTGCCTGTATTTCTAGCAAGATAGCTAGCTAGACTCAAATGAGAGACCTTACCTCAGTAAATAAAGTGGAGTGAGGTCAAGGAAGACACTGATGTCAACCTCTGGCCTCCACATACTTGTGCATACAGTGTGTATGCACTTGCTCACATGTGTATGAGCCCACACAGGTGAACATACATGCACACACACCACACACATAGATACACAAACATGCACACACACATGTACATAATCATGGAAGCAGAAGCCTCATTTTTGTTACTGCCAGAAGGAAGAGAAGTCTAGAAGCCCTCCCTCCTCCTAGTGCTGAGAATTGAACTCAGCACCTCATACATACGAGGCAACTGATCCACCACCGAGCTCTATCTCCAGCTCCTATCCTGACTTATTGCCTGGCTGCTGAGTGTCTCAGTTTTGGCCTGCACTGCTGAGAAGTCCTACTTTCTCAGAGACTTCTGTTTTGCTGTTTCCAAATGTATATATGCATCCACATTCCAGCTCTGGTGTTCCTGAGGTGATAGGCAGAGCAGTAGTTAGGGACTGTCACTTTCATTTTTTGTCCACCCAGTACAGTAGATAGGTGGGAAGGAAGTGAAGAGCTTGGTGCTTTTGTCTTCTCCGTAGGTCCCTTGCTGGGGCAGCCTGCTGCTGTAAAGTTCAGTGGAATCCTTACAGCTTTTGGTAGAGATGCATACACTTTTTCTTTCTTTTTTTTTTTAAAGTTATGAGATAGAATTGATAGAATGTATATTAGCTGGTCATTTAACTCTGAGAAAAAGCTTTTAAATATCCATGAATAAAGCTGTTAAAGGTTTTTAAATTTGTCTCTACAAACCTTAAAATTATTGTATTAAGTTTCATATATTAAAAGTGGAAAAGTTCATGGCATTAGGCAGTAATTTTAAGAGTCTTTTATAAATAAAGTTTGCATTTACTCAGATCAAAGTGGATCAGGGACCTCCACATAAAACCAGATACACTGAATCTAATAGAAGAGAAAGTGGGGAAGAGCCTCGAACACATGGGCACAGGGCAGGGGAAAAGTTCCTGAATAGAACAACAATGAATCTAAGATCAAGAATCGACAAATGAGACCTCATAAAATTGCAAAGCTTCTGTAAGGCAAAGGACACTGTAAATAAGACAAAACTGCAACCAACAGATTGGGAAAAGATCTTTACCAATCCTACATCCGATAGAGGGCTAATATCCAATGTATACAAAGAACTCAAGAAGCTAGACTCCAGAGATCCAAATAACCCTATCAAAAAATGGGGAACAGAGCTAAACAGAGAATTCTCAACCGAGGAAACTCCAAGGGCTGAGAAGCACCTAAAGAAATGTTCAACATCCTTAGTCATCAGGGAAATGAAAACCAAAATAACCCTGAGATTCCACCTCACACCAGTCAGAATGACTAAGATCAAAAACTCAGGTGACAGCAGATGTTGGCGAGGATGTGGAGAAAGAGGAACACTCCTCCATTGCTGGTGGGAATGCAAGCTGATACAACCTCTCTGAAAATCAGTCTGGTGGTTCCTCAGAAAAATGAACATAATACTACCTGAGGACCTAGCTATACCACTCCTGGGCATATACCCAGAAGATGCTCCAACATGTAATAAAGACACATGTTCCATTATGTTCATGGCAGCCATATTTATAATAGCCAGAAGCTGCAGAGAACCCAGATGTCCCTCAACAGAGGAATGGATACAGAAAATGTGGTATATTTATACAATGGAATATACTCAGCTATTAAAAACAATGACTTCATGAAATTCTTAGGCAAATGGATGGAACTTGAAAGTATCATCCTGAGTGAGGTAACCCAGTCACAAACGAACACACATGGTATGTACTCACTGATAAGTGGATATTAGCCTAAAAACTGGGAATATCCAAGATACAATTCACAAACCACGTGAAGCTCAAGGAGAAGGACGACCAAAGTTTGGATGCTTTAGTCCTTCTTAGAAGGGGGAACAAAATACTCATGGGAAAAAAGTGTGGCGCAGACTCTGAAGGAAGGTCATCCAGAGACTGCCCCACCTGGGATCCATCCCATATACAGACACCAAAGCCAGACACTATTGCAGATGATAAGAAGTGCTTGCTGACAGGAGCCTGATATGGCTGTTTCCTGAGAGCCTCTGCCAGAGCCTGACAAATACAGAGGGGGATGAATGCTCACAGCCAACCATTAGACTGAGCAAGGGTCCCCAATGGAGGAGTTAGAGAAAGGACTGAAGGAGCTGAAGGAGTTTGCAACCCCATAGGAAGAACAACAATATCAACCAACCAGACCCCCCAGGGCTCCCAGGGACTAAGTCACCAACCAAAGAGTACACATGCAGGGACCCATGGCTCCAGCCACATATGTAGCAGAGGATGGCCTTGTCGGGCATCAATGGGAGGAGAGGCACTTGGTCCTGGGAAGGCTGGATGCTGCAGTGTAGGGGACTGTGAGGGTGGGGAGGCAGGAGTGGGTGGGGGAGAACCATCATAGAAGCAGGGGGACGGGGGATGGGAAAGGGGAGAACATTGGAAATGTAAATAAAGAAAATAATCCAATAAAATTAAAAAATTTTAATTGGCTTGGTGAGGATTGTTTTATTGTTTCATTTTATGTTTCAGTGAGTCTGGGTTTCTCTCAACTATGTGTCCAACTTTGTGCAAGTATGCATGGCGGAACTAGGTATATAACTCAGGATTTCACCCTTGCTGTGAAAGGATTCGATTTCTGTGAAAAAAAACCCTAAAGCTGACAGCTTTTCTTAGATTTTTTTTAAACAGCATGTTATGTGACAAACATTTTTTCATAAAATGTTTGACATAGTTTTTGGAGTAGAACTAGAGAAATCTGATGTGATTTACTTTGGACAAAATATCATCTTTGGATGCTTTCTTCTTAAAAACAAACAAACTTTACTTTTTGGAATGAAGGCTCCATATATTAGAATGTGGATTTTTTGTCCTGTATAGTCATGGCTAACATTTTTTTCCTGGTATATAATATGTTTGGCCTCTTTAGCAAAAAAGTACTATCCCTAATTTTTCTTTCTTTTCTTTTTTTTTTTTTGTTTTTTAAGACAGGGTTTCCCTGTGTAACCCTGGCTGTCCTGAAACTCACTCCGTAGACCAGGCTGGCCTCGAACTCAGAAATCCGCCTGCCTCTGCCTCCAGAGTGCTGGGATTAAAGGCGTGTGCCACCACTGCCTGGCTCTTTTCTTTTTTTTAATTATTAATTTTTATTTTTTTCATTCTGAGGCAGGGTTTCACTGTATAACCCTGACTGTCCTGAACTCCTTCTGTGAACCAGGCTGGCCTTGAACTCAGAGATCTGCCTGCCTTTGCCTTCCTTCTAAGTCCTGATATCATGGGTGTGCCCCACAACCCCCTGGCATCTATATGAGTTTAAGGCCAGTTTGCTCTACGTTAGGAGTTCCAGGCCAGCCGAAGCTACATGCATAGTGAGACCTTATCTCAAACAAATTACAGACAAATGAATTCTTAGTAGCTAGTAAAGTGTAAAGTGTCTTACGTCTTATGTATGTTTGTGCTTATATGCAAGTGCTTGTGTGTACATGAGCATGTGGAAGCCACTGGTGGCATCAGGTATCTCTCCTAATTGTTTTACACCTATTTTTTAAAAAGAGTAACAGTTTAATAATTCTTTTGGAATTTATAGTGTCTTTTGAGCAAATACTTACAGCCTCCACTTCTCCCATATCTGTCCCCTGGATTTTCATGTTCCTCGATCTTATTTCTGAGGCATATCTGGCTAGACTGTCTAGCCAGCCAGTCCCAGGGGTCCCCCCAAGCTCTGCAGCTCTAGCTCCGGGAGGACAGGTGTAGGCTGCGCGTGCTTGACTTGTGTACATGCCGAGGCTTACACTTCGGTCCTCTTGCTTGCACACAGGCACTTGACTGATCCATCTCCCAGTCCCTAAACCATAAACTTTTATTTAACATTAGTAAGCCTAGTTTCAAACTAAGATGGACATTTCTGTATTTATTAGTGTTGATTTGGAGAGTGGCACAGACATGCACACATGTACACACGTGATCAGAGAACTACTCTTAGCAGCTGCCTCTTCTCTTTCACGTTGTTGAGGCAGTCTGTCTTAGTTCCCCTTGCTGGACTGCACGCTGCACACTAGCTGGCCCATGAGCTTCAGATGGCTCATCTGTCTCCACCGATCTTCTCAGCGCAGAAGTAAGACAAAGGGATCGATCACACACACTTGTTTGTTTGTGTGTACACACTTACAGGCACAGCATGTGTGTGGAGGTCAGAGGTCAGACACATGCAGGTGTGAATTTTTTCTCCCACTGTGTGGGTCTCAGAAATTGAACTCAGATTGTCAGGCTTGGAGGCTGTTGCTTCTACTTACCACCTTAAAATGGAGTGGGGGCAAAGAATACTAACATATATTCTTTTGTTTTCATTTTAAGGTAGGGAAAGAACTTAAGATCTTGGATTCAAGTAGGTTTGGGTTGTAGAGACCCCTTTATGCTTCCTGCATGTCTTGAACAAGTTGATGGTAGTGCCGGGCCCTATTTTACCTATTGTTAGGTAGCTACAGAGATGAGGACTTGTCTGTTTGTACGGTTTTTGTTTTGTTTTGAGACTTGGCTGGACTGGAATTCATACAGACCAAGGCTGGCCTTGAGCTCCCAGAGACCCATGTGCCTCTGTTTCCCTAGTGCTGGGATTAAAACTGTGCACTACTATGCTCAGTCTTTTTTCTTTCTTTTTTTGGTGAGCTTAGGTTTAGTTTAGGGTTAATTTTTAGGTCACAATTCAAGGTATAGCCCATCGTGGTAGGCAAAGGAAGGGGCTGGGGCTTAAAACAGTATGTTCTCGTTTTTCTGAAGGTGAATTGCTAAGCTTGTGGAAGATAAATTGTGTCTTTCACAGAGGTCTGGTAAATACTTCTTATTTATTTGCTGTTTGTTTTGAAATAGGTAGGTTCTAGCTATGTAGCTTTCATGGAATTTGCCCCTCAGTGGGCCTGTAACTTCATGTAGTCTGCATGCTTCTGCCTCTCACGTGCTGGGATTACAGGTGTGCACCACCATGCTAGCACAGAAATGCTCCTTTCAGAAGTTCAGTCCTTGGTATTGTCTTTGAATGGTAAATTATTTTGAGGCTTTACTACAACAGAAAATATGCTTGTCTCCTCCATCTGTAGCAGCTGGGAGCTACTTTTTGTGACAGTTTGCACAGCAAAATTCATATGTATATAAAAGTCTGAGTTTTGAAATGTGAAATACCCTTTTCCTCAGAAAACATTGAAATAAAAGATACTCGGGACACCAGCCTATTCCACCAAAACCTGTCAGCCACACAGGTGACTGTTGGGCTGTCTAGAGCTACAGTGCTCACGGACAGCCCGTTCCTGGTTTCTTTGGGTTTCAGTGTATCACCCACTTGGCTCTAAGGCCTTGCTTGTTGATTCTGGTGCTTGATGGAACCCAGAGCCTCCCTCGCACATGTTAAACACGTGTTAAACACATGTTAAACACGTGCTGCTACTCAGCTCCAGCTCTAGGAGGAAGCGGGTCAGGAACTAAAGTCCTGGACATGGGAGGCAGGGTCTCACTGTAGCTGAGAGGCTTGAGTTTTTCTTCCTTCTGCTTTTGCCTCCCTGATGCTGGGGTTGCATTAAAGTCTGAACATTGGGCCATCTCTTGTGCTTTCATATTTAGTGATAGCGGCAGGCAGGCTCTTCAGGTCTTCCGGGTACTTGGGGTCTGCACAAACTAGAATAGAGACTAGAAACAATTAGACAAAGTGCAAGAGCTCTGTGGCAGCCAAGAAGAAGAAATTGAAGCCGTCGTACCTAAGCAGTGTGATGGAGCTAGTTCTTTGACTGTAAGAAGAGGAGAGGATTAGAAAGCTCAGGGTGGAGTAGGGGACATGGGTCCAGTCAGTGGCTGTGTTAAGTAAGTGGAGGCCACCAGTGGACAAGGCGGTCTAAACAGGAAAACCCACAGTTGGGGTATTGACAGAAAAATGTACATGCTAGCAGAAAGCTTAGCATGCTTAAGAGAGAGGAATTTCCTCCAGCGGATTGTCATAAAGGCACAGTCCCACTCACTGTTTCTGTTTGAGTTTCTGGTGCTAAAGGTGCTCACATAAATCGCACTTAGAACAATGCACAGTCAGGATGAGACGGAGTTTTAGCAGATACCAACAGGAATTAGACTGCACTTGGAAAGCATGAAGCATAAATTTCAGTTTTATAGGCCTTTTGGCATACTGAGCAGGTCTGGTCATCCAGAAGTTTGACTCTATTGTTATTCTTAGAAGAATGTTTTAATTGATTAGAAATTCTACACCTTGTAGATTATAGTGATACATAATTTTTTTGAGGGGGTGGGTGATCTACTTTCTGGTAAGTTTGCCAAGTCATTTTATATGTCTTATATTAAAAACAAGCCAGAGACATAAGCCTATATTCCCTTGTGGTTCAGACTTGAGATGTTTCCAGCATGGGTTCATTTGAGTGTTTTCTTGTTGAGCTTTTAAAAATTATTCCCATTCCCATCCCATTCTGTATCTGTTTTGTTTGTGTTGGACATTGGACTCGGGCTGCCTGCAATGCATCATAGGCATGTGGCCAACCACTGAATTATACACCCAGCCCCAGGATTCTTGAAAGTTGAGGTTTTTAAATGTAATGGTCATCATGTTATCAAATTAAATATATTTTAATACTTTATGGCATTCTTGTTTGTCCTGGTCAATTTTTGTGTTTTATGTCTTTGTTATGTTGAGTGCTATTTTATTATATTTCTGAGAGTCTTAAAGTATCTTTTGTTCTCAGTACATTGAGAAGGGGGCACAGAGAGGGCTGGTCAGATTCATTTGGAATTCTGGACCCTTTTCCAGCATTATTTACGTTGATGACTTCTTTGAATTTTGTTGTCTAAAATAATAGGGACAGTTAATTTGATATGACTCTAAAAGTGTTGCTATATCAGTTTCTTTTGACATATACACTCCTAATGTGCTGTAGTCTCAGTATGAACGAAAGATAGCATGTTAAAAATAGGTTTTCAGCATTTGGACAGGTTAAGTTGGTAATAGCTCAAATAAACGTTTAAAAATATGTAGTGAAAATTTCCTTTTCCATGCCACTAGATAAACTCTAAGTTGGTATCTTAAGTCTCTACTATCATTTTAAAATTTCTATATTCCCTATGACTGATCTTTGCAAAGTTTTACATAGAACATAATCTGCAAATGATTTAATACGGATTATTCAAAGTAAAGTCCTCTGATGTGAAAAGTCCACTGGTTTTATTACACTTGAACTTGCAGTAAGAGTGCTTTACTGAGATGAGACTAATATGGCAGTATGTAGGGTGGTGCCTTTCGTTGTACCCCAAGTCTGTGATCCAGGTCAAAGGCAGGGCTGCCAACCATTGCCAGTGCAGTCGTGATCTGACTGAGGGGCGAGCGTGGTGCTGGCAAGCAGCTGCTACTTGGGTTTCCTTGGGTTATTATTTCTTCCATAGCAAGCACATTGCATGTTCTCAAAGGTAAGCAGGGCCACATAGAAACAGCATCCCAAGGTTCTGGTGGGCGTAAAAATGTCACAAGGCTCTGCTGGTGTTCGAACCTGCTATGCAATGACAGCTATAGTGGCTTTTTTTTCTTTGTCATTTAAAAGTCCTCATAGAAATAGATGCATCAGTTAATTCTGTCATTTATGCCTGTCTAACATATAAATTATAGTTGTGCCAATAGAAATAATCTGAAGGTACTCCCAGTGCTTGTGCTGTGCTTCGTAAGTTTGTGTACAGGAGATTTGGTCTAAGCTACTGTTGTAATTTTTCTTGTCTTTGTAAAGAATTTCTGAAGGAATTTCTCAAGAATTGTAAGTAAATGCATTTTATCTTTAAAAGACAATTTTTTTTGGAGGGTGTTGTCAATTTTTTTTTTTTTGGAGACAGGTTCTTGCCTTGCAGCGTAGGCTGGCCTCCCAACTGATAGACTATCTAGCTAGGGGTAGGTTTTATCTTTGCATTTAAAAATGCTTGTTTACTTGTGTGTGTGCACTCACATACACGTGTGAGCATGTCACGGTGCACATGTGAGGGGCAGAGAACAACCTTGGGAGTTGGTTTGTCCTCACATTTGAGTCCTAGGAATTCAACTTAGGCCTTCAGGCAGCAGCTACTTCACTTGCTAAGTCATCCCACTGCTGTGTAAGGTTAGATACCTTTAACCATCAGGAACATGGGCTAAAGAACAAGTGCAACTCACTGACCGTGGAGAAGTCTAGCTAGGGCCTACATGGAGCCTTCATCCTACTGACCAATGTTCATGGTATTGGAAGGTGGCACTAACCAACCAGTATCTGATTGGATTTAAGGCCTAATCCATGAGAAAGAAGCCATCCCTGACACTGCTCAGATGATCAAGAACCTGAGACTAGATAGACTGGCCATGGACTCAGGGGAAGACCAAATACTGTTCTGCTAAAGGAACACAGCAACAAAGTGATGCTTAACAACATACTACACTCATAGATCAGTGCCTTGCCCAGCCATCATCAGAGAAGCTTCCTCTGTCAGTAAATGGGAACACATACAGAGACCCTAGCTGAACAGTGTGTGTCGTGGGAGAGCTTGGAACACTCTGTATTAATTAACTGGGATGTCTCCGTCATTATCCCCTCCCCTCACGGCTCATGGGACCCTTCAGAGCAGGCAGAAAGTGTAAGAACCAGAGGGAATGGAGGACATCAAAGAAACCAAGGCCTTCTAAACACTGAATGACTGAAGCACCATGAACTCACAGAGACTGGCAGCATGCACGGGGCAAGCACAGGTCTGGGCCTGATGGGGTTCCAGTGCTGGCAGAGGAAGTAGACACAAGCTCCCATTCCTAACCTAGAAGGTGTCTCCAAATGAAAACCACTCACAACTGAAAACCAGTTTCTTCAGTGGGTATGCACTCTCTTGAGGTCAGGCCCATAAAGTGAACTCAGTGCTATTTTTAAGTCGTCATCCCTGCACCCCCAATGATCTCTCTGGGCACTTTTTCCTTACTGTACAGGCATTCTGTTTATATGTTATGGTTTCGGATTTCGTATTTTTTAGGTGATTACTCTATGTAGCAGTGTGTTTACCTCTGCACCTATATGTAGTTCTTCTGCTTTTCTTTGCCTCTTTGTGGGAGGTCTGATAGGCGTTGGGGGAGAGGAGACCATAATCAGTACATTTATGAAAAAAAAAACTATTTTCAATAAAAAAGAAATAAAAAGTAGAAGCATTCATGTTCAATAAGAAAAAATCCACCATAAATAATCAGGAAAATATTAAATAGACTCACAATAGGGGTTTTCAAACATATCCCATCAGTAATAATACTAAGTCTTTTCAATGGCATAAAATACTGGGACTGTTTATGGCACTAGTAAATTGGAAATTATATTGTATCACTGAGTAAAACAATTTGTTTATCAGGCAGTGATATAGGTCTGTTACTCTGGATTTAGAGCCAGTTAAATTACTAAAATATTAATTATATATATGTATATATAAACACATATATAAATATGTTTATTTTTGAGTCACTGTTAGTGTTATAGTAAAACAATTTATGGGCTGGAGAGATGGCTCAGAGGTTAAGAGCACAGACTGTTCTTCCAGAGGTCCTGAGTTCAATTCCCAGCAACCACATGGTGGCTCATAACCATCTGTAATGAGATCTGATGCCCTCTTCTAGTGTGCCTGAAGAGAGCAATAGTGTACACATATATAAAATAAGTAAATAAATATTTAAAAAAATAATTTATGTAATATATATTAATTTGTGAGTGTCACCACTCTGTATCTGACTGTGAAAAAAAAAACTTGTTTTACCCTAAATTCTTACTGAATTTAAATGTCTGTAAAAGCTTATCTGTATGCTGCTAATAGTTTTATCCTATTTTTGATTTCTGAATTTCAGTTATTTTTCTCTCATTGCTTATGCACTTATTCTCATTTTTTTTTTCTTTACATTTATTTTTTAAAAATGTTTCCCCAAGAGATCTGTCCATGACGGTAGCAGTTTATGATTCCACAAAGACTGGAGGTATTTGTTTTGTGCACTTTCTTAGCTTTCTGACCCTTCTCATCTGTTCTCTTGTGCTTAGTGTTTTCCCAGAGGACATAGGTAGGTCATCTAGATGTTATGCTTAGTTATTTTGAAGGATCGTTACTCACTTTTTCTCCGAAAGAAAGAGGAGTACTCCTGAGTAGGCTGTACAGGGTTGGCATTCCTGGTGTCGGGAGGGCTTCGGGTCCCATAGTAGTATCTAATTAATTGTTACCATGTTTCTGGTATGGTTTTTCCCTTGCTTGCTTGCATAGAACTAGCCAAGAGATTGTCTGATATAGTCACTCTTGAGATTTGGAATATATATAACACATAGCTTGGAACAAAGTGAGTTAATTGTTGAAAGATTGTTGCTGTTCATTTAAGCATTATTTAGTAACATTATAAGGCCGTGAGACCCGTTCTGCAAAGTTTTTCATTTCTAGATACCTGAGACTGAGCTGAGGCACTGGTGAAGTGGAAGCAGTGTGCCAAGGACCTGACTGGTCAGTTACTAATTATAGTGAAAAAGTCGGTATAGTCATCAACCTCAACCAAGAATATTTTGAACATAGTATAAAAAAAATTATGTCAGTTGACGTAAGCTAGAATCATTTGGGGAAAGGGAACCTCAATTGAGACATTATCTCGGTAAGATTTGCCTATAGGTGAGTCTGTAGCACATTTTCTTTCTTTGATAAAGATTGATTCAGGAGGGCCCAGCTCCTGGGTCGGATGGCACCCCTGGATCGGTGGCTAGCATAAGAAAGCAGGCCCAGCCTTTTTTCAGTCAGCCTTTTTTATGGCATCTGTTTCAGTTCCTACCTGGAATTCCTGCCCTGTCCTCCCTCAGTGATGGAGTGTGACTTGAGAGCTGTAAGGGGGAAATCCTTTCTCCCCAAGTGGCTTTCGTTCTTGGGCTTTATCAGAGCATCAGAAACTAAGATAATGTGATGAAAAAAGAATGCCCAATACAGAAAGAAGACACAGTATTCGGGGCATGGGTCTGTCACTTGAGATATTTGGGAAGCCAAGGCTGGAAGATAGGATGTTCAGACCTTGGGGAGGCAGGCAGGGCAGGGACCTGGAGGCAGGTGTTGATGTCGAGGCCACGAACCTGCTGCTCACTGGCTTGCTTTTCATGGCTTACCTAGCCCATTTTCTTATAGCACTTAGTGCCAGCCCAGGGATGACACTGCCTACAGTAAGCTGGCCTTCCCTCATCAATCCTCGGGCAAGAAAATGCACCACAGGCTGGTGCGTGTCTGGTGGAGACATTTTCTCAGTTGTGGTTCCCTTTATCCAAGTGACTGTCTTCAGTCAAGTTGACATGAAACTCACCTCCATTCTGACTCCATTCAGAGGAGACACCTCCCATTCCTCAGGGCGTTTAAATTAGGTCCCGAGTTTTCAGACTCAGCTGTTACTAGTTCCTATCTCACCAGTTCCTTCCCCCTTTTCTTTGGGTTTGTGGTGACCTTCTGCTGAGACAGGCTCCCTGAACTGTCAGGTATGAGGCTTCAGCTCTTTGTCTCTGGGCAGAAGGATCTGATAATAATCTGTTCTTTACTCAAGACAATTGGCACTAATTTATCTTTGCTTATGCACTTCTATTATCTTATAAAGCATCTCTTAATACCGTGTTTCCTAAGTAAAGAAAGAATACGTGAAGTAATATTGCTGGATAATTCTAACATGGTTATCTTGGCTGCACTGTAAAGTACTAGGATTATCTTTTTCCCAGTCAGATGGAGTCACTTACTGTTCTTAGAAGCTACTGGTATTTAAAAATGATACTGAAATTGGTTCCCATAGCAATACCCTACCCATTTCTTTTGGTAAACACTACATCTTTTTACAAGCTAGATGGAGAAAGAGAAGTATTTTCTGAGTTTATTTATAAAACTAAGCCAACAGGATGAAGTTGTTTAGGATTTTAATCTTTATCTCTAAAGAGAGAAAGGACTTAAATTAAGCTAAAATTAATGAAAGATTTTTTACATTTGAATAGAAAGTTAGATTCTAGTGTTTTTTCCTCCTCCTTCCTCCCTTTTCTTCTTTTCTTTTTTTGAGACATGAAAATAAGTTTGTCTGTGTAGCCCTGGCTGTCCCGGAACTCACGCTGTAGACCAGGCTGGCCTTGAACTGAGAGATCCACCTGCCTCTGCCTCCCAAGTGCTGGGATTAACTTATGTGCCACCACTGCCCAGCTGTGTGTCTTATTATGTAAAAGTTAATTTTTTAAGAATGAAAAAAATTCTGTTTTATCTTTTGTATATGAGTGCTTTGCCTGCATGTGTGCATGTGTGTAACCTGTGTGCTGGATGCCCTCAGATACCAGAAGAGGGCATTGAAACCCCTGGAACGGGAGTTATGGACAGTTGTCAGCCACAGTTGGGTGCTGGCATATCGAACCCTGGTCCTCTGGAAGAGCAGCCAGTGCTTAACTGCTGAGCCTTCTCTTCAGCTGTACAAGTGAAGGAGTAAGTGAAGGAATAGGGAGCCTAGAACTTGATACTTGCTAGCTGGTGTGCTGAGCACTGGACTTGTGTTAAATCAACACTGTCTGTCTCATAAATAGACATGAAAATAGACATGAAAAGTTTAAATAAATGAACACCTAGAGCCAGGTCTGCCCTGGAAGCATACATGTACCATTATTTGGACCCAGCAGACTGTATTTAGGAATGTGTATGTATATACATCTATGAATGCAAAGACACTTTGTGAAAGAAGAGGCCGTGGGTTTGAAGGAGGGCAGTAGTGGTAGGTGGGAGGGCTTGGGGGGAGGAAAGGGCAGGGGGATGTTGGCATTCTTTCACAGCCTCAACTACAGCAACAACAAAACCCCTAAAGTCAGGTGCTGTGACTCGTGTGTATTCTCAGGACCCCAGAGGTGGAGGGAGGAGGCTCATCACAGCACAGGAAAAATAACCCACCAGTCAGCCAAGCCTCCACTCAAAGTCCTAGCACACACGGAATTTAAATCATGTGAAGTTTTATTTAAGGTGCATATTACCTGTGCCCAGACGTGTTTATAGACTGTTACAGCAATGCCTGCATGGCACCTTGGGAGTGATTTCCAGCTTGTTAAGGCTGCGTGGGATTTTGTGCAGTAGTCTTAGGTGGGGTGGGGAAGGAAGGCCTGCTGATGTGTATCGTGTGCCTTACAGGTGAAGTTGCTTCTCACTGTCTTTAGCAATACTCAAGTTCATCTCAGTATTTGATTTATTTTTCTGAGAAGTATCAATAACATTATTAACCTGATACTTGCTTCTGTTCAGTTTTATTCTCAAAATTTGACCTCATGTTTTATTAACTCAGACTTTTGAGGTTTCCAGCATTTCAAAAGTGGACCTAATTCCATATTCTCCAGTTTGGTTTCTTTCCCCTGTTGTGTAAATTTTCAAAGCAGCAGATTCAAATAAATTATTTGAAACTATCCACATACTGAATGTATAACAGAGAAAGGCACAGGCAGTAATAATTCTGTCCTGCTGGGCCTTACCCACTGGGGTCTGTCGGTTGAAGAGCCTTTCTCCTCACTGGTCCTCATCTGGATCTCTGGCTGGCACCCTCCCTCCCTGTAGCTGCCTAACTTAGAATTCTGACTGATAGTGTTTTGTTTTCTATGTATGTGTTAGGTTAAACAATTACTTATGCACAGAAACAAACAATTTTACCTCTTACTTTTGAAGTCAGTGAAGAACTCTTTCATGGTCAAGGTTTATCCTACTTAGATTCCACATCTTAATTTTTATTTAAAATGCTTTCCAACTGAAGTTTTCATTAAATGCCTTTGAAGGAAAGTCTCAGTATGTTGCCCAGGTTTGCTTTCGACTCTCACTGTGTATGTAGCCCAGGGTGCCCTTGAATTTGTATGGATACTCCTATCTCAGTCTCTTGAGGGCTGGGATTGCAGGTATGCACCATCAAGCCTGGCAGCTTCTTGGTTTGCTTTGCTGCCTTTGTCTGGATCCTTAGTATCTTTTTTTGCCTGACCTTTAGTAACAATGTTCCATTCTTCTTGCGTCTCTGCCGACTTGTCCTAAATATAGCCACTGCCACTGGATTAATCGCAAACTGCAACACAGTTAGGTTACTCTTTAGCTGCAGCAGCTCATCCGTGTCCATTTAGAACTTGCAGTAGACACACATTGGATTCCCTCAGCATCCTCGAGTTAGGTCCATCTGGTCATGGTGTTCATTTCTCCCCTCTCACAGTGACACTTGTTTTGTTGATACGAGATTCTTCTCTCCCTTCTTATTTCCAGATAGTGGAGTGTGTAAAGGGGAAGAAGCTTAAAGGTTGTTATCAGTGGTGTGTCTGGGTGTCAGGTTGTGACGGGGTGAACCCGTGATTGCTAATATTGGGAAGAAGCAGCCTCAACTGAAGGATTGTCTCCATCAGATCGACCTATAGGGATGGATGTCTGTGGGATGTTTTCTTTATTGCTAATTTATCTAGGGGAGTCTACTGTGGGGCTACCATTCACCGGTAGGCGGGCATGCATCATGTTAAAAAGGTAGCTGACTATAAGCCTGGTTGGCACCCCGGTGAGCTGCGCTTCTTCATGATCTTTCATGTAGTTCCTGCTTGAGCTCTTTCCCTGGCTTCCCTTAGACTGTGACCTGGAAACGTTAGCCAAATAAACCATTTCCCCCAAGCTGCTTTTGCTTGGAGTGTTAATTACAATGAGAAAGCACACTGAAATTGGTAAGACTATTGCTAAAGAGCCTGCGCTGCGCTAGACCTGCGGTGGAGCTTAGGGAAGTTTTATGTACTCACGTGTATTTACTGTGGTCCTACTTTGATTGTTCTTTTTAAAGCCAGTTTTAAAGAGTACTGGTATATATAACCTCCTAGTTTACAGAATAAATGTGTTCCTGGACTTTACTAATCACTTACCCAAACAGTGGAAAGGGAATGTTCTAGTACTTGACAGAGAACAAAACACCACAGTCCACACGAGCAAGCTACCTACCTTTCACGTGAGCTGTCTCCACGATCTGTTCACGTCCTTGTTGATAGTTGACTTACTTTAGGGCCTAAATGTCACTTTGTGAAAATCACAAGTACTTGGTAAAAAATTAGCTAGTAGACAGGAAGGTTCATGTTTAATCCCATTTCTGTCAGTTTTGATTCTTAGTCTAACAGTGACTATACTAAACCCAGACCCTTTTAGAGATGGTATTAATCCCTGTATCAGGTAGCTTTATTCCAGTTAGTATTGCTGCTTTGCATCCATTTGAAAATTCTAAAAGAACATGGTGGGCATAGTCTCTATCAACTTTGTGATGCCTGAGGTCTCAGTTAGGAAAACTGACAGTGTGAGATCATTCACATGGCAAGGGGGTTCGGACACTGTGGCTTCTTTAGTAATATGCCTGCTGCCTGGCCAGAACTAGAAACTAGAACTATAAATTTGGAAAAAAAAAAAAAAAATTAGGGGTAAGTGGGTTGCAAAGAAAGTTAAGATAGGGTCACATTTAGTCCAGGCTGGCCTCAAATTCACTGTGTATTGTAGCCAAGGATGCCCTTGATTTCTGAACCTCCTGCCTCCACATCTGGAGTTGACTGAGATTACAGACACATGCCATTTTGTCCAGTTTATTAAGTTTCTCTCCTCCCTTCCCTTCCACTTCTCTCTCTTCTCCTCTTCCTTCCTTTGACAGTCTTACTACGTAGTCCTGCCTGGCTTGGAACTCACTGTGTAAACCAGGCTGGCCTCAAGTTCATAGACATCTGCCTGTCTCTGCCTCCCAGGCACTTGGTTTAAAGAAAGACCTGTGTCATCAGATAAAAAAATAAGTTTCTTAACTAATGTATTTCCTCCCTTAGGGGCTGGAAAGATGGCTGGTTCAGCAGCTAAGAGCACTGACTACTCCTGAAGAGGTCCTAGGTTCAATTCCCAGCCCCACATGGTGGCTCACAACTGTCTATAACTCCAGTGCAGACCCCACTTCTTGCCTCCAAATACATCCAGGCATGCATGTGGTGCACTAAGACAGGCATGCGGACAGAATACCCGGAAAACAGTCCCCCACCTCCACTTAGTTACTTGCATACTGTTTTTCTTCCTGTTTTAAGTATAGGATAGCCTAGATTGCCAGTGACATTTAGTTATGTCACTTGTCTATTGCTGTTGCTTGGGACGAATGTATAGAATAGTTCGACACTTGTTAAGAATCAGTGAAAGTAGCCAGGCATGGTGGCACACACTTTAATCCCAGCTTCTAGAGGCAGACTTTTTGAGTTCCAGGACAGCCAGGGCTACATAATACTATCTTTAAAGAAATCAGTGAAGGTTTGATTTTTTTTTTAAATAGCTTTTAGCTTAAGTTTGAAAACATCACACCATACAAATATTTTATAAAACAAGAAAAGGATAGACGAGTAAACAAAAAGTATTGTTATGTGTTGTATGTGTTGATCTTACACTAAGAGTGAATGTTCAGGGGCACAAAAGTCATTATTTCGTTCTTGGCAAGAATTTTTATTTATTTATTTTTTTTAAATGGGAACAGGAAGCCAACAAACCTGAAGAAACCTGTGTATGTCCCCAGACACAAAACATATCATGCAGTGTGTTAATTTATGTTTGTTAATAAGAAGGGCTTTGTATGGAAGGGCAATGCTTCTCACGTAAATGTGTATTTGGCTCAGCATAAAAGTCTTCCAGGTCTTGCAAGCAGTGGACATGGCATATATGGGAAGTGCTGGTCAGCTAGTGAGCCTGTGAGTGCAGGACTGTGGAGGACACTGGTGGAGGACACTGTAGGCGGCTCCTTTCAGGTGACACTGTTTCTGTAGAGTTGTTGACATTTTATCCCCTGCAGGTTTCTTGCATCAAGGTTTTAAAGGAACAGTCAGCCCTGACACTGCCGTTCCTTCCAGTATAGAACTAAGGGATTCTGGAATGTTGTATGGACCCAGCTCCAGTTTTCTGACACTACCAGAGAGTCTTTGTTTTTGAACCCACACTGGAAATTAGGAGCACCTCCGAGCCATAAAAGTGAGGGCAATGGTTTTCACAGAGCTGGTCAGGAGTGGCTCAGCTCACGTGGTTCACAGAGCCGGTCAGGAGTGGCCCAGCTCACGTGGTTCTGCTGCTTTGGGGAGGAAGAGGTTCTACGAGTTTCTTGAACCCCTGCTCACGTTGGCCTCAGAGGCTTTGCCAGGCATTGTGAAAGAAGTCTTGTTCAAGGTGGTGAAAGTCCCAGTAGACACTAGTCAGGCCTTGAATCACTGCCTTGTCCGACCTCTGGAGGAGCAGGGGTAGAATGTTTTCTGTTGTGCCCATTGAGCCTCAACTAATAAATTGAGAGCACAGTCATGGTGAGTTCCTTTGCTGTCTGTCACTAGCTCTGAGTCAGGACTTTGAGAACACGTATGACGATCTATTAGATGTTAAAACCATTGCCACGGGCAAAGCCATGCTGCTTCCTCTTCCTGCTCTATTCAAGACAAACAGCAGCGAGCGTCCAATTGAAATAGCATTTTCTCAAGCTTTGTTTTTTGTTGCTGTTGTTTTACGTTTTATTTTTAGTTTTCGGTGTTTATTCCCTTTCCTAATGTGAGCATCTTCTCCATGTTGGAAGCATTCAGTGTGTTCCTCTTGCTTGTGGCTCACATTTCCTACCTTCTCTGATTTCTGTAAAGTTAACCAAATCTTCCTTACTACTTTTCCTCCTCAATTACTGGTTCAAAAATAGTAATTTTCTATTTTGTAGAAAATAGTAATTTTTCTAATTTTGTAGTACTCTTGCCTTTTTGTTTGTTTTAGGTTTTTTGAGAAAGGATTTCTCTGTGCAGCCTTAGCTGTCCTGGAACTCACTTCATAGACCAGGCTGGCCTCGAACTCACAGAGGTCTGCCTGCCTCTGCCTCCTGAGTACTAGGATCAAAGGTGTGCGCCACCACCGCCCTGCGTATTCTTGCATTTTTATGTGGGTTGCTCTTCTAAGTTCACCCAGTGATCTTTTCCTAGTGTTTTATTTTTATTATTTAAAGTTTACATTGGCTTTACTGAACATTCTTCTTTGTATTGTTTTTCATTACAATCAAGGCTTATTTAGATTATTTTTTAGACTACGTAATTTTTCTTCTTTGTATACTCTTTGCTTCTTGTTTAGTAAAGACCTCTGGATGGTAGTATTTTTAGTCTTTTAATGAAGATGTTTTTACTTTGTACCTACTTAAAAGACACCAGGGCTGGACCTGATGGTTTACACTAAGCTTCAGCTGTGTTGTGATTTAAGGTCTACCTGGGCAGATCTCAAAAGAGAGAACCAGGCAAGTCAGAAGGGCCAGGGACTAACTTCTCAGTGGCACCGCTGTACAATACTGAGTATTACAGATCTATAGCTGGGTGGCCTGGGATAGAGCTAGAAGAAAGCCAGCAGTCTAGGACTCCAGTCCTGCTAAGCACATACCTGCTCATGTCATCCTTTGACTCGATTTGATTTCTCCTTTTGATAATGAAATTTGGCATCTTATTCCATTTGTGCTGCAATTCTAAAATTGTTTTAGATTAAATAATGTATAAACCACAGAAATTTATTTTTCATAGTTCTGGAATCTGGGACATTAAAGATCAGGGCATCAGTAGATCATATATCTAGAGCGTGCTCTCTCTCTCTCTCTCTCACACACACACACACACACACACATACACACACACACATTTCTGTGTGGTAGAAGGGGCAGACAAGCCTCCTTGGGACCCTGTTTCCATTCATGAAGGTCTACCCTCTTCAAGGTCCTACTTGTAATAGGGCTGCATTGCAATTACATTTTATCATGAGCTTAAGAGGTGGCAAATATCCAGACCACACATGGTACCTGTGAGTGAACCTTCTTTGTCTTTTCAGGTCTGCTGAAGTGTATATAATGGAAAGAGTGGAGGAAATGAAGTAGTCTTTCAACTAAAATTCTATCTTATATTGCTGCCTCTGTAAAATGTCAACCCTGCTTTAAGGAATTAATAAAATAGTTTTGTCTGAGCCATATACAGATGATCATGGCCTAAGGGAAAAATAGCTTTCCCCAGTACGTATTATACCCTGGAAAGGCTTGTCATGATTTTGACACTGAAGTTTGAAAAAGTGTTTGAACTTATAGGTGGTCCTCTGTGGGACCATGAAAGGTAGTCTGGTCCCTGCTTGAGCTAAGACTTGAAGCCTTAGAAACCCTGAAGGGATGGTAGGTGCTTCACCTGTTTCTGTTCCCGGGCACCAGGCCCCTGTCACTAGCCACAGCCCCACCCCATAGATTTGTGGCTATCAGTTGTGTATGGGCAATGCCCTAATCCCCTCCACATGTAGAGAATGTGACCTGTGGTCATGAAAGCTCAAGACAATCTCGTTTTTAATGAGGAACCTAAAGGCCTGGAGGGCTTAGCCAATAAGCTTTCCTTCCCAGACATTCCTGTCTGCAAAAGGTATTTAATCTCAGGCCCACCTTGAGAAGTGGGGTACAGTTTTACTCATCCACTTTCCACCATGACAATAAATGCCTTAAAACCATTCTTTTGCCTCTTTTCATTGGGACCCGTCATGGGGAGCAATGGAGAAGTCCTTTCTGTGCTCCCAGCCATGGCTGCCACCAAGCCAGGCTCAAGCCAACTGCCATCAAGCCAAAGACTTATTCCTGCAGGACCAGCAAGAGATCCTCCCCTTTCTCCCCAGCCCCAGGCTAGATCCAGCCTGAGGGCCCCTACTCCATTCTCAGATCTTCTGCGGCTCCCAGTGGTGCTTGGGTGTCCAAAAGCCTGAGAACCAGATGGACCTGGCCTTGTCGCAGGCCCGGGAACATCCCATCCAGACTGTTCTGTGCCTCAGACTACTTTCCCACCCCGGAGCAGTGTCCTGGGGCTTCCCTATGGCCCACACCTGCACAGCGACAGCATGGAATAAGCACGGTCAACATTTCCCATGTCCTGCCTCCCTGAGTGGCTGTACCCTGTAGTGGAGCAGACGTCGGACCCATAACCCTATAGTCCTCTGTGTTCATTTTTCATTACAGTAATAAACTATCTGAGGTTGGACAACTTTATAAAGAGACTTATTTTGGTCTTAGTGATGGTTCAGAACATCTAAATCAGGTTGTTGATAAGTCAGATCACCTGTCCTTTGGTGAAAAGTTAATTATAGACGGTATCAAGGTACAGATTCAGGTGGGAGCAAGATATCACATTGCCATTTGGAAACCAGAGAGTGCCGAAGGGGCTGGGTTTCTCATAGGTGCTAACTTATGATGTCACAAGAACTACCCCATAATCCTCTGACTGGCATGCATGCTTCCTTGACCTAAGAACGTGTTATTCAACTATTATTGCCTCAATAAGGACCGTAACTCCAGCACAGTGGGCTGTTGGGTACAAGCCATATCTACACCATACTGTCCTTTGCGCTTGGTTTCTGTAAATAGAATGGACTTTTAGAGTGTTGTAGTGTTTGTTGTGAACCCTCTTCCCCAGTCTTCACTGTGCTGAGATTGGGGTTGTGTGCCACTTGCTTTGGATATAATGTTGTTTTAGGGTGGGTGGTAATGGTCTGTAGGGACATGGTGGTTATGTTCCTCACGGTGTTGTAGGAGTCATTGAATGTGTTACATAATACCATGAAATTTTTCATGTGGTGGTTTTTACTTCAATTTTTTTTAAAAAAAGGCCAGCTGTTGCTTGGTATTTGTAGTTTTGTTTTATCCAGTAAGTCTTGAGAGTACTGCTTCTTCTGCAAAATAGGTTCCGTGAAATACTAGAACTTAGAAATGTTCACAGACTGTGTTTTCCTTTGGAAGAAAGAAGGATTCTAACATAAAAGTGTATTTAGGTAAGATTTCTTAGTGACTGTTGGTGTTCATAATGCCCTTAGCCTATTAGAAACCCTGAGATGTGTACAGTCAGGAAACTTGTTAAATTCAGCACTTTCTAAACTTAAGCCAGTAACTGTTGCTTACTATCACTCTAAGTACTGTTCACTGTAAATGATTCAGTATTGTACTTTGAGATGAGCTTCAGTGCCCTAGGTTCATTTACAACAGGTCAGTAATGACCTATGCTAGATGTTATCATGGCTGTTGTGTCACTGGGTATTGAGAAGACTTCAGCTCTGCCTTAATCTTAGAGACAGTCACTTATGTGTCCCTTGTCATTATTATGGTATTACATAGCCTGTAATTAGCTAAGATGTTGACAGTATCATTAATAAATAAGCTTTAATTCTTCTTTATAGAAAATAGCTGATACTCAGCATTTGCTCATTATTAACATATCAACACTTAGACATCAATACAGTTTTATTACATATGTTCCCCGGATGGCTGTAGTGTGGGTACCAGTTCTCATTAGGTTTATTTAAGTGTAGGGTTTTGGCTTCTCATATACTTGAATTTATTTATTTTATTTCATACGTGCAAGGCAAGTAAGCATTCTCTCTTGGTTATGGATTGCTACCATTTATAAGTGATTAGATCAGTTGTGTATCTCCTCCCCACCCCCAATTATTTATGCAGTGGTTGAAAATGAGGAGATGAAACCTATAGTGGTGTGGAGTAGAACCTTCTGATTATTTTAGTGATGCTCTGGTTTGAATATTTGTCTCTCCAAGAATATTTTCACATTGAAATCCTAACCCTAAAGGAATCGTGCGATTGGTGCCTTCATGAGAGCGACCAGAGATTCCTTATCTCTTCCATCACAAGAGGCTACAAACAGAGGGAAGTCAGTTGTCACAGTCGCTGGGTCTGCTGGCAACTTGATCTTTGGAATTTCCAGCTTTCAGAACTGTGAAATAAATGTGTTTGTAGGTCACCTAGTCTATGGTAATTTGTTATCGATTGGAGCACACGGACTTTTTATTATCACCTAGACTTGCTGTCTTTTGGCTGATGCCCTGGGGCCATTGCTGAGAGTTGTTTCAGTGTGGTTGGCTCCTGACCTGGACAAGTGAGTCAAGCTTGACCGTGACAGGCGCGGTGGTTTCAGCGCTTTCCCGTGTGCATTGCTGACAAGCCAGAGCAGATTTCTCGTAGGCTCCTCTTGGCAGTTAGACAAAGCATGTCGGCAAGACTCACATAATAAACTGCTTGAGATGGCCTCAAGACTGAGTTGTTTCCAAGTTACTGGTTCTGTATTAGCTATGCTTCCTCTGGTGTTTCTCTCAAGTGGTGATGAGCCTGCTGAAGTTAGAATTAATGTTAGAGACTTTGTTCTTGATGACAAATTTCTAAAGTGAAGCATGTAGTCATCTGTGTAGACTTGTGATGTCTAACGATATCTTGGCATGTATCCCAAACACACGGATGATGAGCTCATATGATGTTTTCTTTCGGACACTGTTTGTGGTAAGGTTCCATGATGTATCTGTATCTGTATCTGACATATGTAGGAATATCAAGAACATGATAAAGTAAGTTTTCTGCCATGATTGTGAACTGGATTCAGGATTGTGATTGAACCAGCCTGATCTACATAGCGAGTTCTAGGACAGTCAGGGCTCGGTGGAGAGACCCTGGCTCAAAACAACATTACAAACAAACAAACTGTTGTTACATTTAATAATTAACTCTATTAGTTCTTAATATGACCCGGCTAGCCCCGATAATCGAGACATAGTCCTATGGATTTATTTAATCAGCTTTAGTACAATTACTGGAAAATTACCCTCAAACTCTTTTTCTACACCAGACTGGCTGGTTCTCAGCTGTGCTCCCCAAGTTATAAGCTGTTTGAGTCTCACCAGAATTATTTCTGCTCCATCAGTCTCCTCAAGATGCACTTCTCTCCTTGGTCCATTCTGTCAATGAAGACCTCCTGCTCTCTTTCTTCTCCTTCCCTGTTTCCTGTGGTCTCTCTGTGGGACCCCCACCCACTGACTGAAGCCCACCTACCTCCATTCTCCCCAGCCATTGGCTGCCAGCCACCTTTATTTAAGCAGTCAGAGAGGATTGGTGAGCAAAGCTTACACAAGATATTTGGTGTAGGTGAGAATGTGCTTGTCAGGACTGCAGCCAGATCTTGGGGGCCAGTGTCTAGCATTTGAATGCATAGCAGCACCAGACCGACCCCCCAACCAACCACTACCACCACCACCACCACCACCACCCACCATCACTACCACCACCACCACCATCACCATCACCACCACCACCACCACCACCACCACCACCCACCATCACCACCCACCATCACCACCACCACCCACCATCACCACCACCACCCACCATCACCACCCACCATCACCACCACCACCACCATCACCACCACCACCACCACCACCACCACCACCACCATCACCACCACAACCACCACCACCCACCACCACCACCACCACCACCCACCATCACCACCACCCACCACCACCACCACCACCATCAACACCAACCACCACCACCACCCACCACCATCACCACCACCCACCACCACCACCACCATGGGGGGGGAAACAAAACAAAGCCAGAGAAAATGCCCCCAGCCCACATTGTGGATGGGCTCGAATCTCTGCATTTTATTAACTTATGTTTCTTCACTCTATAATTACATCAAGGTCGTTGCTTGTTTTCTTCCATGGATAACTGGAAAAAGCACATTGCTTTTGCCCCTAAGAAATCGGATTGCTAAAACTGAGGGTCCAGGGTGTGTCTACTTTCCTTTTACATAATGAATCTGTGAATTTTCTGTGTCTCACTTCATATGCATTGCTTCTTGCACAAGGCAAAGCTTTTCTCCTTACCTCTTTCTTAAGCAGATTTTTAAATAGAGAGCCAGTTGAGCTAGCAAGTTGTTACTTGACTATTTTAAGTGTCTGTCAAATTTAACAACTTTAACCTAGGGAACTTACGATTAGTATGTGTATGATATGTGTGTGTGACACACATGTCTGCGGTCAGAGCTTAGTTTTGTGGGGTCAGTATTCTCCTACCTTAAAACGGGGTCTTGGGTGATTAGCTCAGGTCTGCAGACTTGTGGTGGTGACTCACCCTGTGCCATCTTAGTTCTTTCTTGTTGAAACAGCTTTCAGAATGAAAGATCACGTTGATAGTGCTATCATGTTGCCAGAAGCACATTAAAGTGATACTTGCTTAGAAGATTGGTTAGAAACCATGCCCTTTAAGAACTCTTACAGATAGATGAGGTAGGCTCATGGGTTGGCCACAACAGGAGCAGTGATGTCAGCAGGTAACTGATATCCCTCCCGTCTTCGTTCATGAGGGAGGCAGCTCTCAGAATCAGATCCTGCATGCTGCAGATAGAGGTCAGTAGGAGTCAGTGGAGGTGGTTCTCAGGAAGGTTGAGCCACTGGTCTAAACCAACACTGCCTATAGGAACTCACTGTGGTGAGGGAGATACATGGTGCTGTTCAGTGAAGCCTTGAGTTTACCTTTAGCCCTCAGTGTAGCCAGGAACTAAATAATTACCTACAACTTGAAAACAGGGCCTTTTTTTTTCTGTTTATTTTTATATTAAAGAGTTAGGCAAATGTACAAAGGTATGCATTATAATCCATATGATGACAAATGTATATAATGATCAGAGCAACAGGAATGTCCCATTTAAAACAATCTTTTATGCTCATTGTAATAGAGGGAAGCCATTAATACTGTTCATTACAGTGGGTGATTACTGATCAAAAGTTGATGCTCTGACATGTTATATAAAAACAGACTGGTCACAATTTTGGGAGTGGTGAAAAATGTTTTGTGTACATTGGTAGGTAGGATTTGGAACTACGGAATCAAAAGACTTCCTTTAGCTTGGGGATGTAACTCAGTGGTAGAGCTGTTGTCTAGCACGCACAAGGCACCAGTTCCAGGGTGTGGGACGCCGGGCGATGGAGAAAAGGGAAATAAATCATTTTCCCTCTGTTTTCTTGTTAGCCGTGTGACTTCGGGTGAGGCACGTCACCTTTTAGCCTCCTCAGTTTTTCTACTGTAAAAGAGATTTAAAAATAGTGCCCTCTTACCCTGAAGAACAGCATGGGAGTCCCGCACGGAACGCCCACCCCTCCCTCTAATGCTTCATTTGTGGCCGGATCTGCCGCCGAGGTTGCCTGCCTGCTTGTTTGTTTTTATTTTTTCCTGTAACTCACCAAAGTGGTAAAGAAAGTGAGCAAGAGGACATCAACCTGCAGTGGTCTTTGGCTCTCCTAGAAGCCACCAAACTGTTGACAGCTCTAAACACGTGAGAGACCTGCCTGGTTTTGCCTCTGGAGTGTTGGAACTAAAAGTGTATATACCACCACACCTAAGAGTTAGAATTACATTTATTTAAAAAAAAAAAAAATTAAAATTTTAATTGAGTCTTCATGAAGTCCCTCCCTATCTGTCCTTTGCCCTTGTAATCTTCCCCCTCCCCCAAGAAAACAAAACAAAAGATAAAGATTAAAAACAGAAATCTCCCTGTGGAAGCTGTGGTGTGTCACAGTGCGTCACACAGTACACCCTTCCGTCCACACAGCTTCACTTGCAAACATTCATTGCAGGGAGTCATTGGTTTGGTTCAAGGCCTCTGGCTTCTGCTGTATCATCAATCCTGGATCCTCATCCTGCTGTCGCTTGCGTCATGGAGATCCTGCAGCTGTGGTTCTGTAGGACCCGTCTCTTCACGTGCTCCAGCAGCTCGTAGATGGGGTAGATGTTGGGATGGGCCAACCCAAAGCCCTGGATCTGGGTGGCAGTTGAGTTGGTCAACCCGCCAGCTCTCCCTCCTCCCTGTCACCAGGGCCAGCTCCCACATGCTGCCCAGGCAAGGGGTAGGCCCCTCACCATGGTGCCACAGCTCAGCCCTTAGATATCACTGTGACCCCGGGTGGCAGCCCAGACCTCAGGCCTTTGTTAGTAATGCCTGGCAACAGGCAGACCTCTTAGAATTCTTAGTCATGTTTACATGTAAGAAGACATCTTGCATGTTTTTTACAAGGGCAGAGTACTTAGAATTATTTGGAATACCCTTTTTTTTATTGTTGAGACTGTCATATACAGCTTAGGCCATTCCCCAAACTTGTGTGTAGCTGAGGTTGGCTTTGAACCTTTCTCTGCTCAGTAGCAGTCCTGTTTTATAATTGCTTATGTCTGTGATTCAACTTCAGTAGCTCTAGTAGGTGTGTGAATTACGGCACTAGGAAAGCTGTTAAAGGTGTAAGCAGGGGCACAGTGAAACGACTGACTGGAGCATTCTGTTGTTGGGGAGATGGTTTATTTGGGGATGCCTAACTCAGTTTTATGGGAACAGGTAGTGGCAGGAGGGGTGTGTGTGTGTGGTATCCACCGGGAGTAGGCATGGGGCTCTTTGAGCAATCAGGAGCTAGGTGCCCTTTGTTTAAGATAGTTGACCATCATAGGTGGATAGTGGCTTTCCCTGACCAACACAGACCACTTGATATGATTTCTGAGATTTGGTGTTTGTTTACCAGACGGTAATCCAGTAATCCAGTTTGCTCAGCAGTGTCCAGCCTGAGCTGAGCCTAGACTATCATTTAGAGCACTGTCAGCAGAATTACCACTTTTAGGGCCCACTTTGGACGAACAGATTCCTCCTTAGAGGGTTGCTTTGGGTGCTTTAGTTATAATTTTGTATTTCTAAAATTTGGCAGTGGTCTTTTGGATTTCACTTTGTTTGCTTTTGGCCCCTGATACTTTGTCAAGTTTGGTTCCCAGACTCTAGAGGATATTAGACGAATTTTTAAAAGGATTCCAGCCCTTTAAGAGGCATACAGATGCCTGGTGCTGGTGGCAGCAGTTTGGGGCCACAGTGCATGCCTTTAATCCCAGCACTCAGGAGGCAGAGTTGTGCAGATCTCTGTGAGTTTGAGGCCAGCCTGGTCTACAGAGTGAGTTCCAGGACAGCCAGGGCTGTGCAGAGAAACCCTGTCTCACACCTAACCCCATTCCAACTCCCCCCCCCCCCCCCCCAAAAAAAAAGAGGTGCACAGACTGCAGCAGACACAAAGCCGCCAGAAGAATGCTGGGATCAGGTCAGGGAGCTGCAGTGTCAGTAATGTGCAGGTTAAGAGAAACTGCTGAGCCAGTATATCATTATTCTGCTTGATAATAGCTCTTAAAAAATGCTTAGCTTTGCTAGGTATTATAGATTTAAGATGCTCTGAACCATGAGTATTTGTGTGAGGTTGTTTGGGTTTTTGTGTTTAGTGGTATAATCTTACCAAGTTACTATTTTAAGAGTTGAAATGGTGAAGGTTGCCCTTGGTTAGAGCACCTTCCTGAAGGGCCATGTGCTGCTGCGTCAGCTCTGTCTTCACTGCTGATCCTCCACAGTATCTGTTCCAACTACTAGGGACATCAGTTTTTGTTGTTTTGGGGTGTGTGTGTGTGTGTGTGAGAGAGAGAGAGAGAGAGAGAGAGAGAGAGAGAGAGAGAGAGAGACCGTTTAGAAGTCAGTGAAGAGAACGCCCTGGCTACTGGCTGCATTCACATGCTCATTTGCTAGAATGTCATTTTGTCATAGTTATATACTACTTAATATTTCAGAATTCATTCTGTTAAAAGCTAGAATCTTTAATTAGATGTTAATTTGAGTTACAGTGAGCAAATACTTAGAGAAGAGTCTGTGAAATATGTGAAATCTGAGTAAATGCTAATTTTTCTATGTACTTTTCTGTTTCCGTATTTTAAAAATGCTGTTTCTCCTGTTGTAACGAAGCCAAACGATACAGAGCTTCTCTGAGCCCTGAGTGGCCCTCTCGTCACAGCCTGCTGGCTTCTGTTAATTGTCTGGTGAAGGCAACGTTGCTTGGATCGCATCCTGGCTCTGTTTCTCCTTTGGTTCAGTTTTTAAAGTATTTACATCCCCACACGTGACTGGCCCCCTTGCCACACCAGTGTTTGAGACAGACATGGTACTGACTGACATTTACGTTTTCAGTAGTGAAAACTATTCTCTTTTGGTTTCTCTATACCTCCAGTAGAATCTGATGCATCGAATAGGAATTCCTCCTGGCCTTTAAGATCAGCTGTTCTCACTCTGCTAGGGAGGACACATTGCTTCCTAACAGGACCTTCTCCTGTGTGAAGGGGGCACCTACTCTTTTCTCTAGAACTTTAGACATTGGGTTTGTATCCTTTTTCTCTTGTGTCTCTTTTAAAGAACACTTTATCATTTATTTTCCTAAAGAGTTCTCTGTTTACTTCTCTTCCTGTCACTTGGCACCTCTTCTCTGCAGTGTGAATCCCAGGCTCCTCCTCACGCCCAGGTAAGCCCTGTGTCTAAGCTCCAGATCCTGATGACTTTGTTGTGTAATGTCTGATAGCAAGGTCAGCCATCCCCCATTCGGCTTTGTGATGCCGTCTCTTCTCTCTAAAGCACACCTACCAGGCCTGTCTATTTCCTGGCCATCCTGGATCATTTGTCTTCGAGTCACCGATCAGATGCCCTCTCTTGGTCTATCCCTTCCTGTTACCGTCACGCCCACTCCCACCCATACTGAGCTTGCTTCTAGAATAAGGGTTGCAAATGGTTTACTTTACCCACCGACCACCACTTGCTACGTGTGAGGACTTAAAGCAGGTATTTGTTGACACACTGACTACATATATTATGAAATAGTTAATTCGAGTACATACATATTATAAAAACAATGGGTGTATATGAATAATAAACGTAAGAAAGAGATTGTTTGCTAAATTACAAATGTGGGGGTAGAAGGATTGAGGAAGTAAACATCAAGGAAGAGGTGGCTGGCTGAAGTGGAGAAAGGTACTGTAACGTCAGGAGAGATACATGAAGTCGGATGTGATGACATTAGCGGAAGACAGCAGCTTGCTCCTGTGACTCTGATTCCATAACACTCACGATCCTATTGCCACGGGAGTGAAAAGAAAGCCTGTTCTGTTTTAGTTTATTTATTCTTAAGGTTTTACTTTATTTACTGAATTATGTTCCCCGTCTTAGCTAGTCATTCTGTGGTTGCTTGCTTTGATCGGACGTACGATTATCAAAGGATGGTGTTGGCGATTAGCACTAACTTACCCTTGGACACCACAGGACACCGGTGCATGTACTGTCAGCTATACTGGAGGCTGAGGCAAGAGGGTCAGTTGAACCTAGTAGTTCAGAGTAGCAGCCAGCACAGTATAGCAAGATCTTTTCTAAAATAATAATATTTAATCTGTATCCTGAATCTCTCTTGTATGTATATTTGGATATTTTTTTTTTGCTAATATTCTAGAATTTTCAGAAACTTTTATATTTAAAAAAAGTCTGTTATTTTGGTGACCTCTTTATAGATAGCACACACAAAACCTAATTCTCAATCTTAAACATCTCAAAGACATTAGTGCTTATAACTTTGAATGTGGAGCCATTCTAGTGTATATACATAAGTTCATCTATAAAAAATTGTTTGTCTTAATGTTAAATAGTTAGTTGTTCAGAGTTCCCGCTTTGAATTTTCAGGTATGGTATTTTTATTAATTGGTATTTTGATAAGTAGAATCCTTTTCAAGTCAGCCATACCAAAAATTGTCTTAAAGATGATTATGGGCACTGGAGAGATGGTTCAGTGGTTAGGACCACCTCCAGAGGACCTAAGTTTGATTCTAGCACCCAGGTCAGTTGACTCACACCTGCCTGTAAAGATGTATACTCACATGACACACATACCTTTAAAAATAAATTCTTGGTTAGACTATTAATAGATTATTACGATTTTTTTTTTTGAGGACGCTATTTCAGATGCTATCAACATAATCTCTAATAGCAGTGGTTTTCATTTTTTTAAGACTGTTTATGTCTGGCCACACTTTTTTTGTCTTTTTCTTCATGCTTAGAACCATTGCTGGGTACTGGCATCCCTCCCTTCCCCAAGTCCTGTTACTTGTGGAAAAGATGTTAATTGCAACTCATTAAGTTGGTTTCACAGTTCACTAACGGGGCATGTAGGCTGCAATTCAGACCCCAGTGCCTTAGAATAGCTTTTCAAAAAAAAATTATTATTTTAAGTGCGCAACAGTATAAGATATAAAACCAGAATTACAGTAATTTGTTTCTTTAGTTAGTTTTGGTTGGCATTTCAGTAATGTATGCATAGTCAAACTTCCAAGCACCATGGCAATATCTCTGTTAAATCCAAGCAGTATTGTAAGACATAAATAGCTTTCCACATTTACTCAATTGTGTAATTGTTGTGTGTTAATTGGCTCGGAGGTGCTGTGGCTAGTGTATTTGGAGGTGAGAAGGCAGCCTGCAGGAGTCTGTTCTCTCTCCTCCCAC
>JADRCH010000046.1:489417-507955 GCA_019843965.1 Rhynchomys soricoides
TCTCTCCTCCCACTGTGGGGCCATGGAGGTGAGAAGGCAGCCTTCAGAAGCCTGTTCTCTCTCTCACCGTGGGGGCCATGGATTGAACTCAGGCCAACAGGCTTAGGCAAGCACTTTACCTCCTGAGCCATCTCGCCAGCCTATAATATGGAACATTTTAAGCCTTTGTTTTTCTTTTTCTTCACCAAGAAAGTAGCTTAATGTAAATAAGTGGCTTCCAACTGCCTTTTCAAAGTTTTCATAAAACTTAAAGTTCCAGAGAGATCATATACCTAGTTTTACTTTTGAAGTTACTATTATTTCTTAGTGATCCTTCTGTAGCAATAAAACACATGTACCTTGTTCTCAGTAGTTTTAATGGCTCTGTGCTGTGCTACATTTCTTTAACTAGTTTAACTTCTTGTAATGTAGCATTTCTTTACCTACTTTCTCACTGATGTCATTTAGACAATTTAAGTTTAAAAAACTTCCCTGCTCTGAATAAAACACATCTCTTTGGCTTCAGTTTGCATTTTAAATAGAAGTAGATATAGAATTCCATGATCTTTTTAGGTTATATTTACGTTTGTGAAGTATCTGTTTATACTATCTCTGGTATTTTGTTTCTTTGGATTGATTTTTATACGCTGTATGACAGGCAGCATGACTCCTTGCTGTCTTAGATTGGATGGTGTTTATAAGAACACACACACACACACACACACACAAAACTTTGAATAGATTTTAAATATCAAAGCTCAGAAACAAAGATCTTGCTTTATAGTGTGCACATGTACACTGCTAACTGTGAGATTATTGTAAACCTTTGTTTCTTCCTCTCCTGTCTCCGCTCTCACCTTCCCTTTTCTGACTCCGTGTTGAAGTCCTCCGGTATCAGTTTTCCAAGGGCTAAGGTTAAGGCTGTCCACCCATACTTGTCTGATTTTCATCATTATAATTTAAGGATTTCTAGCCTTTTAAATCTAATCATTGTTTAGTTTATTTCCGTAAAAGCTTCCCATCTGCTAGTTTAATTCATTTTAAAAGATTGAAGTTGGGCTGACAATACAGCTCAGTGGTTGAATGTCTAACTTTGAACAGGCGTTAAATATTTTCTTTTTCTTTCTTTCTTTCTTTTTTTTTTTTTTAAAAGATTTGTTTATTTTATGAGTACACTGTAGCTGTCTTCAGACACACCAGAAGAGAGCATCAGATCCCATTTCAGATGGTGGTGAGCCACCATGTGGTTGCTGGGATTTGAACTCAGGACCTCTGGAAGAGCAGTCAATGCTCTTAACTGCTGAGCCATCTCTCCAGCCCAACATTGAATATTTTTAACACCACACAAAAATATAATAAACGTCACACTGTTAGTCTGAATATAAATTTTAAGCATTTGTTGATTAGAAATAGTAGATGCATAGTAAAAAGACAAAATGAGTTAGTTCATGTAAGACCAGCCCTCTGTTTTCTCATAATGCATATGTATGTTTCTTTGCAGACTGGGAATGTTAAAATTTCTGTGAGGTGCTTTAGAGTGAAGGATGCATGATTGATTGGTTGAGTCTAATTCACTGTGTTCATACCCCCTCTTGAAGTGCAGTGAGCCAAACAGCGTTTAATTGTTTCTACTGGTAATTCAGTGGTTATTCGTTACTAATGCAAACCCTTAGCTATAATTTGTAAACAGTATAATTTCTTACAGTACTTGAAGTGATCTCTCAACCATTTAGATTTAGAAAATGGCAGAGGGAGGGGGGAGAGATGAATTAGAATGCTCTTGAGAATTAGGCTTTACCATGCCGACTCCTTTGTATCTGTTTCAGTTTTCATATTTTAACTTTGTGTATTCACAGTCCTGTTGATTTATAAAAAGTTTTCAAGTTCTCATCTGTAATGTGTTACACGGAAGCTTACCCACCTAAGCGCACGTCCTCTCCCACGTGGTAAGGGAGATGTGAACTTATTTACTGTAGCCTTCACAGCTTAGATACTGCTCTCAGAGCAGATATGTGCAGAACTTGAAGTCAGAGAGAAAAGAAACCAGATTGTTTGGTAGAAAGAGACGCAGCGCTCATGTAGCCACCGTATCATGGTCGACTCTCTTCCAACGGGGTTTCAGGCACTCGGGAGGCAGCACTGTGCCAGTTTCCATCACAGCCTGTTTCTTTTTAATGAGTATTTCTTACTGCCTTGATTGGTTAGCTTTTTTAGGAATGGAAGTGGAGCTTCATCACTTTCCTTCTGCCTCCCTTCCGCCAGCTCCTCCCAGGCACTTTCCTTTCAGTCTCTCCCACCGACCCCCAAGTTGAAAGCCTTTTCCTTTGGTTATCTATCATGTAACATCCGTATTCCCTCTTCTTGTGTTTTCCCGTGTGTGTGTGTGTGTGTGTGTGTGTGTGTGTGTGTGTGTGTGCGCGCGCGCATATATATGTATGTATATATCACACTGAATCCATAGCAGTCCTTAGTTGCCTCTAGTTCTTTATCTAGAAGGAGACCCCACAGGTTAAAATGCCTGTTGATCCTGACACTTTTACAGGTTATGGTGTTTGTGCAGTTTCTGGAGGAGGCTGTTTCATGGAGCACTTCCTGGAATTCTGGTTCATAGGATCTTTCTGCCCCACCCCCCACCCCCCCGCAATGTTCCCTGAGCTGTGACTCAGGACGCAGGAGCTCTTATGTAGTTATAACTGCCGGGATTCACTGTGTTCCATTGATGTCTGTCCTGTGTCCATTTGTAGTCTGCTCTGATGGTCTCCACTTGATGTAAAGTCAGGCTTCTTTGAGGAGGGGTGAGTGGAACTGACACTTGGTTAAGGTTTTTTCAACTTAAGTACAATTACACCTCCTGTTTATCATGAATTTATCTTTTGCTATGCATTCTACATAGATAATTGCATGCTTGTTTTTTCTTAGTGTTCTTGCAAGTAATGGTAGTTATGAGTAGTAACTATAGTTTGTCAGGAGTTTATATACTTCATCACTGTATAGTCATTTACTTGTTATGGAAACTTGTGTAAGTAGATTAGTCTTCTACTTACTAAAGGGAAGGTGGCTAGTTTCACTGCTAATTATTAACAGTCATGTCAGGCTCACTCCCCAGTGAAAGTAGGCAGTTCTCTAATTTGCTATAAAATTCACTGCTTCATTGTTGTGTTGTTTTAAATTTTGATATCCTCTGTACTTTCTAAAATAAAGTCTTTGGCAGTGTTTTTACCCAAGAGAAAGTTTGATGGCCCTGTGAGTCATATTGTTAGTAAAAAAACCACAAAACCAAAAAACCAAGAATAGAAAGTTGAATTTATTTTGGGAAAAGTAAGTTATTTGAGTATAAGAATTTTAGAGTCCTTTAAAAAAAAAGAGTCTGGAACCCAGGGGAGCATTATAGACAGCAAGAGGTGAAAACAGAAATGAGTGTTGGAATCTAGCTTGGTAGGGAACCCTGGGCTTCGGGAAAGATCTTAAATAGTGCTTTAGAGAAGAAGGTTTTGAGGTCTAGCTCAGAGTCTGTATGTGTTTGGGACAATGAGAAATGGATATTGTTTATAATCACATGTCTGGAGATGTCGCCATTGAACATCTTGACACGGTTGCATTGCCGCAGGGTTACCACACGAGTTACCATTGGGTGTGTGCCATAGGAAAATCATAGCTTACTTGACTGCTGTTTAAATGGATCTAGAGCATATTTGTGGTCGCATGGTATTGTGTGGAACAAATATTTATGGAACAAAAGACTAAAGTCCATTGACAAAATGGGATTTTGCCAAGAAGTAGGCCATGGCTTTCTCCTTTGGTTGTGCCCTTTCTAGATAAACCACACACACTGTGACAAGTGGAGTTTTAGAGAGGAAGGACTGTCTTTAGGATGGGTGATTTTTCTTAAAATACCAAAAATGTTCATTGTAAAAACCTTTTCAAAAAGAAAAGTGATTGTCATCTCACACGGTGAAACAGAGGCTAGTGATATTTTGCTCTATGTTTTATTTTGTAAATAAATTATTTTATTTTGTATAGATTTTAGAATATTATGTCAACATTGTAGCAATACCTCTCATTAAGAACATGTAGTTGGACTGGAGCGCTCTGTGGTTAGAACACTGCTATTTCAGAGGATTTCCGTTGGGTTTCAAGCTCCCATGTCAGCATTCACAACTGCCTGTAACTCCAGCTTCAGGAGATCTGATTACTTTTGTAGTCATGTCCCCAAACTCTGTACGCACACGTGCGCGTGCACACACACACACACCACTTTAAAAAACCAACCCTTTAGTGTATATATCTGAAGCTGGAATATGTGGATATACCGTAATTGTCCATTTTGCTGCTGTTGAACGCTGAGGTTGTCCACGGCTGTTTCGTTTGTTCTGTAAATAATGGTAGAAGGCGCACTCACTCGTTTTGTTGCAAAGTGAGGGTAGTGACTCTACTCTTTGTGTAATGTTTATCTAGGACCTAATGTTTCCTTTGAAAATTAGTCTTAAAAATACATCTGAGAGCTGATGAGATGACTCAGTTGATAAAGGGCGTACCTCTCAAGCATGAAGACCTGAGAAAGCCCAGGGTCAGGTGCATATCTCCGTAATGTCAGTATTGGATAAGTAGAGACATATGCTTTTTTGGAGCTTGCTAGCTGGCAAGTTGGCAAGCTTTCAGTAAGAGACCCTTCCCCAGAAATGAAAGTGGATGCAGTTGAGGAAGACACCATATATAGTGACCTCTGGTTTCCACATGCATGACCACTTTTCTAGTGAAATATATCTAATTTAAAAAAAAAATCATCAAAGTACTTTCTGATAGAGGATGGTTTGTCAAAAAAAAAAAACCCAAAATTTTACAGGGCTATTTATTGTTTTCATGAGAATGTTTGCATAAGAATCATGCTGACTCAATAGATTTAAGTCATTCAACAAATATTATTGAGTGCTTAATTATGTGATGGGTGCCATTTTGAGCACTGGGACTATAAACCTTACAAAAAACTTTGCTATTAATAGAAACTGACAATAAACAACTTGGAAAGTGATATCAATTTAAGTAAGCACCTCTGTGCAGTGATGGTTAAAGAATGGTATTTTTGGAAAAGATGGGAAGTGAAGGAGCCAAGCGGAGGCTATAAGTTATTCGAAGGGGAATCTTTAGGACAGATGTGTATACAAATTAGGGACATTGAAATGAGTGTGCAAGTTGAGGCACAACCAACTTCTTCCATGACATCAGAAGGGAAGTCAGAGATGCTGGCAGCACAGACCTCGCCTGACAGTAGACAGTCAGTTTTCTGTCAGTTACTTGCAGTGTGGATTTACAGACCAGTGTCCCCAGCACTGGGGACAGGCGGCCAAGTGATGCTCTCCTGGCAGTGCGTGCGTCTTATTCCATGGAAGGAGAGATATTTCCCTTCCAATGTCTAAGTTAAGAAGCATTGCATTTGAAAATGCAGATGAGGCCGGGCAGTGGTGGTGACCGCCTTTAATCCCAGCACTTGGGAGGCAGAGGCAGGCGGATTTCTGAGTTCAAGCCAGCCTGGTCTACAGAGTGAGTTCCAGGACAGCCAGGGCTACACAGAGAAAGCCTGTCTCGAAAAAAAAAAAAAGAAAGAAAGAAAATGCAGATGAGGATACAGCTGTAGTAGGTTTGGAAGAATACATACTAGTATAATTTTACCTTTTTAAAAAGCAGTTTACATCTGTCTACCTTTGCAGACAAAGACAATTTTTAATTTACTTGTGAAAGTCACTGTTCTGGCTGGAAAGCAAAGTAGAGAAGAGCTGATTACAATTTCAATTGGAGGGCCGGGGAGGACTTCCTCAGGAAGTGATGGTTGAGAATAGAGTAGATCAGGCTCCTCCTCTGCTCCCCTGATCGCCCTTGCCACTTTCCTGAAGGTCAGATGGAGTCGAAGACGGGGAAAGTCAAGAGTACCAGCTCAGCTTTAGCCATCGGACACTGATGCAGAGATGCTGTATTAGGGGAGAGAAGTGGGCAGGAGGCATACACGTATACAGATTATTTGCATACATATTATTTAAGTTCCATAAAGTAGATGAGATCACCAGAACAAAGAACCCGGAAGCTCCTTCAGTGTGCCTGGGATTGTGCCATTCCCAGGGACACAGAGGGAAATTATGATTTGCCGTTGTCTGAGAAGTCTATGGTTGACAGAGAGGCAAATGTGAACAGTTACTAGGAGAAGCTATGCGGACACAAACGTGCACCTGTGCAAACGCTGAGTCTGCCGTCCTGCCTCTCGCTGTGCTCCATCACGTTCTCAGCAGCATCCACGAAATGGACAGAAACCTGTCCAACTGTGCTAACTTTAAAGTGACTGATTCTCCACTTAATTCCTAGAATAGAGTTTGTGTGGGGAACTTTATTTGACCCTGTCATTGGCTAGGAGCACATGACTAATGTAGCGTCTAAAGCAGAGAGCAGCCAGTAGCATTGGAGGGCGGCACTGTTAGCTAGACATCTACTCTTTTTCCTCCCCACTCAAGGGAAGGACTGTCAGCCTTCCCTGATCTTAAAGTTGTACCATACAATTGTTATTAGAATTAAATGGGAGCAAAACATTTTTATATAATCATTGTGCACATTTTAAGTATTTGATAAACAGATAATACGAAAGAAAATATTCAACAAAACTATAGTGAACTTTACAAGACATGAAAACTGCTTACCAAGATAGATGTTATGGTTTACGTTTGTTTTTTTGTTTTGTTTTTTAAATTTTATTTTTTTAACTTTTTTTTTTTTTTTTTTTTTATGTGTATGGGTGTTTTGCCTGCATGTATATCAGAGTACCAGATGCATACAGTGTCTTCGGGGGCCAGAGGAAAGTGTCAGAGCCCTCTGGAACTGGAGTTTCAGAGCTGCCATGTGGTGCTAAGAATTGAACCCAGATCCTCTAGAAGAGCAGCCAGTGCTTTTAACTGCTGAGCTATCTCTCCTTTCTTTGTGGTACACATTTTTTTTGACTCCAGCACTTGAAAGTTTGAGGCAGGAGGATTACAAGTTCAAAGCCAGACTAGACTAACATAATTAGGTCGTGTGTGTTTGTGTGTGTGTGTGTGTGTGTGTGTGTATGTGTGTGTGTGTGAGAGAGAGAGAGAGAGAGAGAATATGTGAGTGTGCATGAGACTGAACTCAAGGTCTCATATATGCTAGACAAGCATTTTAGTGCTGAGCTGTATACCATACCTATTTTTGCTTTTTGTTTTGAGATGGAGTCTCACTAAATTGCCCAAGCCTTGAATTTACTTTGTAGTCCAAGTAGGCCTTGAACTTCCTGAGTAGGCCTATGATTATAGGCTAATGTGAACATGGATGCTGAGCTCCTGTCTTTAAAAACAAACAAAAAACCAAACAAACAAGTGTGTTTCTCTGTGCCTATTAAATCTGAATCCCGGTTGAATAGTCCAAGACGGGCATATTTACAAGGCTTTTACCTTGTGCTCATGCCACGGCGACTGTATCTTCTCAAGCTGCCGAGTTTTCATTAGTCCACTTCCTTGTCAGGGTGGAACCTGAAGCTTGTATCCTATGAAGGGTACTCTTTGTTTGTGTGTACAGGTCCTCTATGTGAGTTAGCTTTTGTCTATGTTACAGATAACTTGAGATAACCAGATTGCTACATGCAAAGGTTTGTTGTGTCAGAGATTTCAGGCCCTTTTGCCTCGAGTGTGTGATGGCACCGCACCTCAGCCAGAGCATGTGGCAGCAGAGGCCTGTTAATACTCAGACCTTGGGGGGTGGGCCGAAGAGGAGAGAGAGGAGGGTCTAGAGGGCCAGCATCTTTCATGGGCAGAAGTCCAACAGCCCTCCTTCCTTCCACAGGGCTGTATGTTAAGGATTCCACCACTCCCTGATTCCAACATGGAGTGGAGACCAAAGCTGTAGCACATAGGAGGACTTTCATCATCCAGCATCGTCCACTCCGGTCCTTACCAGGAGTGCACGTGAGGAGCGCCACGCCTCATAGCCCATGCACTGTAGAGGGGGCAGGCACTTCACTGATTGAAATGGCACCCCATTAGTGAGACAGGAGTCATTTTACATTTCATCATCTAAAATGACCCTATTTGAAAACACACACACATTCATGGTCTCTCTCCCTCCCCTCCCCTGCCCCCTCCCTCTCCCTCTCCCTCTCCCTCTCCTCCCCCATTCAGCTTTTGAGAGAACTGAAGCACCCTAATGTGATCGCGCTGCAGAAGGTGTTCCTTTCTCACAGCGACAGGAAGGTGTGGCTGCTGTTTGACTATGCAGAGCATGACCTTTGGGTAAGTCTGACCCCCTGTGCAGAGCCTCCCTTTCAGTAGATAAGGGACATGCATGCAAGCAGGGTGCGCTCATGCTCCGAAGAGAAAGCCTGCTGCAATTCACAGCTCACAGCTGGAGGGAGTGTTGGCCTAAAGACAGTACTGAACGGACGTTTATTGGAATGATGACATCTGTAATTCTTAGAAGTGAGAAATTACTCCGTGCTCAGCTAATGGCAGTTTGTAGTATGTGTGGTAAGCGCTGGTTCCTTTGGTGACGTGCACACACATAACCAGGTATATACTTGTGAGTGGTTGTTAAGTTCAAGCTGGTCTCTTACCGTATTTGGTATTTACCAAATAGATCTACCAAGTAGAAGTCTGTATGCAGTTTTAGAATGCTTTATCAATACATAAAAGGGAGGGGAAAAAGCCAATTCCTAACCAGAACATTTTAAACATTTTTGTCTCTAAAACAACTACTAAAAAAACCCCAAATTTGACAGTTAAATTATGAATAAATTTGGTTCTGTATGTTGTAGTTTGCCCTCTATAAAAATGAAAAGATCTGAGTAAGAAAAACTTTGACAGGCTTATCAGGTCTTGAATGAACTTTGAAAGTTTGTGAGATAACCAATTACTGTGAGTTGTCTCTGATCTCCACATGTGCTTAGTAGTCCATGCATGTGTGCACACAAATGAAAACATACACATTTACACACACATATACACACGTGCATACGCACAAAACACATAGATAAAGTATAATATATTTTTAAAAGAATTATTTTGTTCATCATAGTACTGCATACTTGAATCTAAGCCCTTCGATGTGGAAATAGGAAAATCAAGAATTAAAGGTCATCCTTGAATATATATATAGTGAGTTTGAAGTTACCCTGGGCTAACCTGAGGCCCTATCCCAAAACAAAAGTGTTTTGTTCTTTTTTCTTATTTCTCCTTTATTTCTACAAAGCTTCCTTCATATGAATACAGCTCACTTTAAGCAGGAGTATAGGGGCTGATGCTGTGGCTCAGCGGTTCAGAGCACCGGCTGTTCTTCACAGGACCTGGGTGGGATTTGAGTGCAGGTACAGGCTGGGACTTAGGCACGGCCTGCAGCATTTCCTCTCTTGCGCTGCAGTGCTTTATAACCACGTTCAGCATGTGATGTAAAATGTGAAGTGTGTGGTTACTGCTCTCCTTTGTACTGTTCATGCAGTGCTGAACTCTGGGGGCGCCTGGCCTGAGGAGGTGGTGCTTTCCCAGCAGTACAGACACACTGGTAGTGATGTTAGCGATGCTGTCTAAAGATGCTGACTTTCTATAGCAGTTTGCCATTCGTCCTTCCTCCCACCCACACACAGTATCACCAACACTGTTCTTAGGCAGGCATCCGAATATCTGCCCTTTTACCATCTAGAGGCGACTTAGTGAAAATCCTCAATGTTCTTGGTGAATCTGATTATAGACCCATATTAGGTCACATTCATTCCAAAACACATTCTTTGGACAACCTTATTATTCAGAAATGTTTGTGTCATTAACTTTAAAAGGTAAGTGTGACACACAGAGCGTTTATTTCACCTTTGATTGTGGTGGGGTTGTGGAGGAGATGTGAGCAGACCGTATTATTACAGTATGTTCTGTTTTCTAATCTTTAGCATATTATTAAGTTTCACCGTGCATCAAAAGCAAATAAAAAGCCCATGCAGTTACCAAGATCCATGGTTAAATCGCTGCTGTACCAGATTCTCGACGGCATCCATTACCTCCACGCAAACTGGGTGCTCCACAGGGACCTGGTAAGCACTTTCTTTGGTTTAATTCATCAGCACATCTTTTTCTTTCTCAAATTTAACAAAAGCATTCATTTTGGTACAATTATAATAGAACATTGGCCTAGAAAAAATTGTAAATACATGCAGAAGGAGGGGTAAGAAGTCACCTATAGCCTACAATCCAGAGACTGGGAACTGACCCAGTGGCAACTCCTGTCTATAATCTCAGCACTTGAGAAGCTGAGGTAGGAGGATTCCAGAGTTCAAGGACAGCCTAGGCGAACAGCGAGGATGTCTTCCCCCGCCTCTTCCATTCCTCCATCCCTCTCTCCCCTCTTTACCCCCTACAGAGTGCAGTAGTGCACACCTGGAACCCCAGTACTCAGACAGTAAGGTAGTTTACAGCCAGCCTGAGCTACAGAGCAAGGCCTTGTCTCAAATAATCAAAAACCTAACAAACTAGATTAGCTTTAGGCTTTTAGTCTCTATTATTTCATTAAATCAATACATGGCTGTAAACTGTCAGTGTGATTTTTAACATTAGTAGTGTATAATTTTAATGCTCAGTCAATATGTAAAACTGGTGGATTTCACTTCAACTTGTTCTTTATATAAAAGCACTAATAATGAAAGTTGCGTTGTGATTTTTCATCCCCTTAGGCTTAAATAATGATATTACCTCTGGTGAAAAGAATGTTGTTATCAATATTACTTAACAGTAAATAAATGCATTTAATAACTAGAACATACTTATTAGACAGCTTAGCCACAATGCCAATGTTTGGTCTTATATTTTAATTTGGTATATGTATTATAAACATTTACCGATAATCAACTTACATGCTAAGTACTCACTCTGATTTGCGGGTTAGATTGTTATTTCTCGTTTATTACAAACATAAAGAAGGGTATCGGACAGCAGTAGTCCTCCTGCCTTTATCGGTGCAGATGCTATCTTCCCCCACATAATTTCACACTACTTTATTCTTTTAGGTTCTTGTGATTTTAGATCCAGGGATGATAGGGGTGGTGTGGGCAGATTGCAGCTTTACTAGCCGAGGAGAGTTACTGCAGAAGAGGATGAATGCGTGAAGAGAGTGGGGTAGGCACCCTTGGCACCTTGTCAGTCAGACCTAGAGTCTGCCCAGAATTGCACCCGAATGGCAGTGACCACAAATCAGTCGTTCATTTAGCATTTTTAAGAATTACAAGGATCTTTACAACTCCTAGCGTTCCAGTTCTGCATTTACCATGAGTAAATTACCACGTTCTAAAGCAGCTCAGAGGCACCTGAGGTGGTTCTGGAATGACCATGTGGATACTGTTTAGATCTTGTATTTTCGAGGTTCCAGTCACATTTGAATCATTAGTGAGAATCTTTTATTCAGGATTGGTTTGAGTGTTTCCCTCTCATTTTACAGAGTTATTGTTTTGTTCCAAGTAGATAGTTTTCTATGGTCTGTGGACACTAATCAGGATGCTGAGGATTCTGTTTTTCTTAGTCTGTCCTCAGTGTCCTCTCTCTTGGCTACAGCAGCAGCTCCCTCTTACCCCGACTTTTGACCTTTTTTGTAGTTTCCATCTAGAGCGTGGCCTTGTCATCTTTCTATTCTCTCCTCACATCTTTGTATCCCCGTACCTCCTTCCTTGTTCAGGCCTTTATTCCATCTGCCTTTTATCACGGTACTACCTCTACGTGTGTCCATTACATTAACTGCTTCCGGTCCATAGACCTAATGACCATTTATTAGCCTCTCAGGAACTTCGGAATAAGTAAAGTTTAAGATTCCTATTTGGTTTTCAGGATCTCACTGAATCTAATAACTTCAGATACTCCCCTGACCCTTGCCTTCTACTGTTGGTTACTCCTGTATTGTCCTGAGATTTCTTGCCTTACTGGCTTGCATTTCTTTGTCTTACTATTCTTGTTCCTGTTTCTACATACTCAGATGTACTTGTCTTTCAAGGCTCAGCAGAAATATTTAAAGCTTGGAGCTGGAGATGGTTCAGCAGTTAAGCACTAGCTGTTCTTGCCAAGGACCTGGGTTTGGTTCCAAGCACCCACATGGCAGCTCACAATTGTCTATAACTCCAGTTCCAGGGGATCCGATGCTGTCTTCTGGCCTCCACGGGCACCAAGTGTGCACGGGGTGCACAGACATACATGCAGAAAAAAAGCATGAATAAATATAATAAAATGAAATAAATTTTTAAAAATTAAAGCTTATCTTCATAATCCATCTCAGTTTTGAGATGAAATAATTTTGTTATTCATTCTTTTTATAGTTCACGTTTGTTCTTTTATGATATTTGTTTATATCATATAGATGTCTTATCAGTGGTTCTAAACCTGTGGGTTGCGGCCCCTTTGGGGGTTGAACACCCTTTCCCAGGAGTCACAAAAGACCATCAAAAAGCATATTTACATTATAATTCATAACAACAGCAAAATTAGTTATAGCTACAAAGTGATTTTATGGCCGGGATCACCGCACACGAGGAACTGTGTTAGGGGTTGCAGCGTTAGGAAGGCTGAGAACCGCACCGCTGCCTTAGATCATCTCCCAGGCTGAAACTTTGAGAAGGCAGGGTTTTGACCCTTGTTGTAGACAGTGAATACTGTAGAGATAGCAGAATTTGACTTGTTGTAGACAGTGAATACTGTAGAGATAGCAGAATTTGAAACACTGTCCTCCGTGGACTTTTATTATTTGTGTGTAAAACAGAAATGGGAATGATACAGATGCACCTGCTCTGTATACAGAGCCCCTCTCCGGGGGGTGGGGACTCAGAGGAGCAACGTGACCTACCTGTGCGGCAGCGACAGATTTAACACAGGGAATAAGATGGTAGGTCCTTAGGGGGCAGACTCAGTGCTGCTCTTTGAGCCAACAAGAGCTGCTGTGGGCGGTGGGTGGAGGGGGGCGATGTCTCAGGGAGCAGGTAGGACTTGGCTTGGACTCGGATACGGAGTTTAAAAACTTAGGAAGCGTGCTGGCTATAAAAGTTCAAATAAGAACTTGTAAGGTGAGAAGGCATTTGTATGATCTCAGAAAGGACTCAGATTCTGCCTGGCTCAACTAGGAATAAATGGTGCAGTGTAAAGAAACACAAAAGTGTTTGGGTTGCGGCTGGTTGTGAATTTGGAGGCTTGGTTTGTTTAAGGTCCTGAAGCTTTGTGATCAAAAGAATGGATTCCCTCCCCGCTGGTTACAGAATGCTTTTCTGCCCATAGGGTGAGCATAGGGCTTAAATATATTACAAGAGAGGTTCTGACCTATCACAGAGCTTGTTTGTATCTTGTCCACATGGTTACAGTTACTTTCCACCATTCGTAATTCTAATGAAATTGGGTGTAGTCTCCCCAGTCCTTATGACTGGCTTGGATCCTGGTATCTGGACCACACTGTCTGCTTTTGCCCAGGCATGTTCAGGAATGGAATGTTTAACGTATATATTTACATTGTCATCTGTGGGGAAATGTAAAGTATATATCAAGAGTGTGTATTAAAAGGAGATGGAGATAATTTGACATTTATTGTAGTGGGCTGAAGACCAGAGCTGGTGTCTGAGGTCCTGGAAGGCTTTTAACTGCTTTGTTTCCCATTGCTTTAGACCATTTGTGAGTCACAACTGTGTTTGTACTCAGTGTCGCTAGCTGATTATTTCATAGGAGAAACCTGGAAAGTATAGTATTAGAAAAAAATATAAACTTGCAGCTTGATAATGTCATGAAAGGAAATTGACAGTAGCTAAAATCTAAGATTCTTAGAGTTCATATACAGAATCATTAATCCTCAAAATGAATTTTTAAGTGTTTTTTTTCATGTCTGGAACAATATTTCAGTTTTGTGATTTAGATCCTAGAATGTAATACAAAGCAGCCACTAAAAAGATTATTGGAATTGAGGAATTGGCTTTAAAAGGAAAGGAGAAGTGCGAACTGTAGTTCTCTTGGCTAAGAGTGAAGGAGAGACATAAGTCTATAAGTATTTGAAACCTGTAAACAGAGAGAATGAGCTGTATTTTAGTTTTACAGCAGGCAGGACGCAGTGCAGAGTAAGATGCTGAGGTGCAGGGTGACTCGTGTTCATGGATTGCTGCTCTGGCCTTGGAGGCATGCCAGCATGGAGTTGTCAGCCTTTTTACAATGGTGAGCTTCCCAGAGCAGAGCTCATACCTCACTGACACTGTCCTGCGGCTGTCTTACTGTGTGTGCTTGTAGGGCCCGTGAAAAGAATGTCTGCAGAGCATAGGGCACTTCACACTGTTCTTCAGCGTGGACAGAGCACGCTGGCTGAGTGGTAGTACTGAGTCGGGCCACTGATCCTCAGTTTCAGGCCATTGCTGCTGGGTCAGTGGCATGTGTGACCTACAGTTAGACTGTCTTTTCCACTCTCATATCCCAAACCCAGCACCTGCTCAGCTCTAGGTTTTACTGAGTGAAGACAGGAGTGAATGCTCGGGCCTGTCCTTTTAGAGAATATTTGTGGAAGTTCAACTTGCATTCTGAGTAGTTGTTTTTAATTTTTGTTTTTTGTTTTTTGTTTTTTTAATGTTAGTGAGCTGAATTTGTATTTGTTTAAAAGTCCAAGGGGAGGGACTTGAGAGATGGCTCCGGTTGAGTGTACTTGCTGCTCTTGCAGAAGGCCAGGTTGAGTGCCTAGCACCCACATGGTTGCTCCCAACCATTTTTAATTCAAGTTCCAGGAGAGCTACACCTTTTCTGGTGCCTCGTGCTCCACATGGGGTGCATACACATACATGTAGACAAAACAGATAAAAAATAAATTAGTCTTTTTAAGCAATAAGTTTCAGATAGCAGTTTCTAAGCTAGCCATTAGGCCTCCATTCCCTTCCCTGTACATGGAGGTCATGGAATTTATACAGTTGACTCCCTACCTAATTCTGAGCTTCTGACTTCCTCCCACCAGCCCTTCTGTAGGCCCCTCTGGACAGTCTGTTAATTCCCCAACACCCAAACGTGCCGCCCTCCCCAGCATTCCTTCAGCCTGACCCTCTTTCTAGCCTCTCTGCTTAAGAAGAGATCAGATGTAAGTATGAGTCATCCTTCCTGGTTTAAAAGGTAGTCCATGTCGCCTGTAGAGTACATTTGAATACTTGCTACAAATATTTTGCCAAGTCTTAATATTTAAAATATGGAAATTTAAAAAAGTTAACATCAAAATTAGTAAGTGCTTTGAACAGCTTAGCTTTCATTCTTTCCTTCTAAATGAAGTATTATGAATGGCTCTGGAGGCAAGAATGCTGTGCTAGTCAGATGACTTTCTATTCTCATTTGATTTATTAAGCTAACATTCTACTTACAGAGAGTTACTACAGAAGATAGTACTTATCTGAGCAGGACTTAACTGTTCTTCGATGTTAGTTTTAAATGTCATCTTGCCACAGCAGGGCTGTGAGGCAGTGGGGCAGGGCTCTGAACTTAGAATCGTGAAGAAAGCTTATGCAGCAGCAAACGATGCAAGCAGCCGTGTCTTTCCTCTGCCTCTGGTCTTGACTATGCATGTGATGGGGCAAGCTGCTTGAATTCCTGCATTGGCTTCCCTAAGATGGTGGGTAGACTGTGACCTGGAGTAGAAAGCCAGGCAAACCTTTTCTCTCCCTGTTGCTTTAGTCGGGTTGTTGGTCACAACAACAGAAACAAAACTAAAACACATACTGATAAATAAAGAACAAGAATGGCAGAGGTCCGTCTGCAGAGGAGGTTTCTATAATTCATAATCCTGTGAGGGATTAAGTTTGATAGTGTGAACGGGCCCTTCAATCGGGCCTTGAAGTGGAGGGGAGCACTGGACAGAGCAGCACAGGATAGGGAGATCTAAACGTGGTCAGGCCTTAAAGGGAAGGAGAGGCTTCCTGGAGAGGACCTTCGTTAGGACTGAGAATGAGAAGAGTGGGTGGGTGGCATGGGGCGCAACGTGTGTGTGGGGGGGAACATTAGCCAGCCAGCTGCGACGGGGAGGAGATACTGGCGAGTTTTTGTCAACTTGACACAAGGTAGAATCATCTGAGAAGTGGGATCCTCCGTAGAAAAAATGCCCTCAGAAGACAGGTCTGTAGGTGAGCCTGTTGGGCATTTTCTTAATTAGCGATTGATGCGGAAGGGCCCAGCCCACTGGTGCAATGCCGCACCTGGGCAGGTGACCCTGGGTGCTCTAAGAGAGCAGGCTGAGCAGGCTGAAGGGAACAAGCCAGTAAGTAACATTCCTGCATGGCTTCTGCTCCAGTTCCTACCTCCAGCTTCCTGCTTTGAGTTCCTGCTCAGACTGCCCTCAGTGACAGAGTATGATCTGAGCAAGAGATACAAGATGAAATAACCCCCCCCCCCAAGTTGTTTATAGCTTGGCGCTTTATCTAGGTAATAGAAACCCTAAGAAGGGGGGGGGAGTTAATCCAGGTAGTACTCATGTGCACTTCTGCACACACAAAGACACATAAAAACAAAAACAAAAATAACTACAAAAAGAAAGAACAGACAAAACCAAAGGCCCCAGACAGGAGCAGGAGCCTTAAGGCTTTGAAGGCTGGTTATATTAAGACTGAACTAGCCATCAATCTTGATGGACAGATTTATATAAAATGCTATCTCTGTTTTAATTACAAGTTGATAAGTTGTGATAAATGGTTATCCAGGTGGTCAACACCACTGGCAGTGTTTAGATCTCTTACTGAGCTCGCAGGGATCTCTCATGTAAGACTGATGCATTTCTCCAGGTCACGTAGGACGGTTCTTTTGGAGAAACCTATTGTCCTCTGAGCATACATTTGAGTAGAAGACTTGTAGAGGCAAGGGACTAAGTCAGTGTACCTAGAGAGAACTTAGTCAGTGTGATCTAGTTCCAGCGCTCTGTCCTTCCAGCTGGCCAGGGAAATGTCTTTGGGAGGTCTGCATTCTCAGGTGGGCCTGAGTATTCAGTTAGACAAGAGAGCTCAGTTTGCCCCTTGTTCTCTGATACTCTTCCTTTCTTTTTTCTTTTTTTTTTTTTAAATTTATTTGTTTAGTTTATGTAAGTGCACTGTAGCTGTCTTCAGACCCTGTCTCTTCTCACTCTGCCCTGCTTGCTCCTGCCCCGCCTTTCTTTTATAGTAAGAATGAACACAGATAAAAATTAAACTAAATACAAAAGTAAAAGAGGAAGAAACAAGACCATAGACAGGCTTCTGAACCGTGAGGGCTATGGCTAACCCTGGCACAGGGATGTTGTTTTTCTAAGTTAATTTGATTTGAATGCGTGTCATAGAAGTAAACAGAAAACTGTTTTGTCATTGCTTCTGTGGGGTGTATTTCTTAATGCCGAATCTGGATGCCCAAGCAGTGTTATTGCTGCTGCTGATACCAGTGTGCAGTAGAATTTGACTTTCTCCTCTGGACTTTGGAGTGCCTTAGGTAAATAGGCTTCCAGACGCATGTGTTTCTTTTGCACTGAGCTTTTTTATAATGTTGCTTTTTATTGGTTCTTGTTAGAGAAAAGGAAACCATATCTTTGCTGTTCATGCCTACAACCACTTCTAAAGGGCAGACAAAGCAGTACATTGTTAAATGTTGGTGGTGCTAGGTTAGCAGGCATTGCTTAATGTGAGTACCAAAGCCAGATTACCATAACTGGTAGATTACAGATAAGACCGGCCTGGTTTTAAGGTAAAATGAAACTAGTCATGTACTTAGAGTTACAGGTTGTTTCTAATTTACACATAGCTTACATCAGCTATAGACATGAAGCTTTTTTGGTTTTGGTTTTTTGGGTTTTTTTTTTTTTTGATTTTTTGAGACAGGGATTCTCTGTGTAGCCCTGGCTGTCCTGGAACTCACTCTGTAGATCAGGCTGGCCACAAACTCAGAAATCCACCTGCCTCTGCCTCTGCCTCCCAAGTGCTGGGATTAAAGGCATGCGCTACCACTGCTCTGTCTCTCTCTCTCTCTTTTTTTTAAAGATTTATTTATTTTATTTGTATAAGTACATTGTAGCTATCTTCAGACACACCAGAAGAGGGCATCCGGTCCCATTACAGATGGTTGTAAGCCACCTTGTGGTTGCTGGGAAGTGAACTCAGGACCTCTGGAAGAGCAGTCAGTTCTCTTAACCACTGAGCCATCTCTCCATCCCTAGACATGAAACTTAAGTGGAAAGACTTTCTTGCTTACAGATGCATTATGAATACATTTAAATAATGGCTAGGTGCTCTGGATAAAGAAGCCTTTTACCCTACTATGTGCCTAATATGTACTGGACACTGTACTGAGCACTTGGGAATGTAAGAATTAATAGAACATAGTCTCTTCCCTCATTGGGTCCATTGTGGGGAAATTTATAAACAAGTAGTCATACAACAAAAATGCTTTAAAAAGAAACTACAGGGTAGGGTTGTAGTTCACAGAGAACTCTCTTACCTAGCCATAAGCAGCAAGACTCTCATTCCTAACACTCACAGTCTTCTCCCTCCCCCTCCCCCTCCCCCCCCCCCCCCCCCCCTCTCCCTCCCCCCCCCCCTCCC
>JADRCH010000046.1:508355-563599 GCA_019843965.1 Rhynchomys soricoides
CTCTCTCTCTCTCTCTCTCTCTCTCTCTCTCTCACACACACACACACACACACACACACACACACACACACCAGCTCAGCATACAATACTGAGAACACAGAAGGAGAACCTAAGCAGCTGGGATGAGGGCCTTGGAACACTACAGGTAAGTTCATATGGTGAAAGCAGTGGTCCGGGAGCATTTCAGGCAGGAGAAATGGCACCGATAGAGATATAGACTAAGAAACTGCCAACAGGTTGGTTTCCCTGGGAAAGAGAAAGGCAGAAAAACAAGGAAGACCAGTTATGGTGGATCCTAATTGTTCTGTTTAAAATACGGGTTTTCCTGGGCTGCCCAGGTTTTTCAGAGAGATGGCTCAGAGTTACGGAGCTGGTTTAAGAGCTCATGGGCAGCAGCTCTGTCAGATTGTTGTAGTCAGCGTGCAGCTCTGAGGCACACTGAGGAGAATGAGGAAGGAAGGCCGGACACGGTAAATACTTAGTTCTTTAGACGCTGAGGGACAATGACTAGATTCAAGGACAGGACCAAGGCTGGTCTTCTGCTTTTGTTGACCAAGGAGTACCAGGAAAAGACAGTTCTGTTAGGAAGAAGGAAAAATTAATCCTGGCTGCGTGGTGCTTGTGGTGCTTGTGGTGCTGATCTGTTTCTAAGATACAGGGGGACTGGAGAACTAGCAGTCTTGATTTGGGAATCATTAGTGTGCGTGGGAGTTTTGGAACCCTGGAATAAAATCCAAATCTTAAAAACATATTTGGAAATAATCTCAGTGTATTTTAGGGTGTTCATTCATTTCCCGATACTTTATTAAAGCTGGGATGTTACCCATCAAAGGACGCTTTTACCTAACCCCATAACTAGGTGGACTGTGAGTGCTCACCAGTGGGAACTTAGTTGTTCATATTTTGTTCCTTAGACAACTAGGATACGGCAGGGCTCTGTTCTCTAATGTCTAGAAACCTGAATCACATTAGATTCTAGCGTTTCTCACCTCTGCCTTTTCTATCCCTCTTCCCTTTGCTTGTTTGTTTGTTTTTAGGTAGCTTCAGCTATCCTGGAATTCAAGGTTATCTTTGCCTCTGCTTCCCAGGTGCTGATACTAGGGGAGTACTCCACCATGCCCAGCAGTCTCCCTCCGTTTATTTTTTTGAGATCGCTCTCCTTTCCCAGGCTTTGAACCCTGATCCTCTGGCTTCCACTTCCCCAACGCTAGGATTACTGCTTTAGTCCCTGCGCCTTGCTGCATTTTAAATGCTCAGCTACCCAAGTAAGGAATTGTTTTAAGGGATTGATGACTGTGGTAGAGTGATGTCTGCAAAAGACGGCTGTGTCTGTTCAAGAAAAGAAAGCATAGCGCAGCGCTTCCTCGGGTAGTTGTTTGTTCTGCAGCACACAATCTTGTTTCTTCAGGGGAACAATGAAGAGCACTGTGCAGAAATAAATGTCCTGGGATTTGACTTCTGTATCAAATGTGAGGGGAATTGTACCACACTGTATTTAGATGAAAGCAGAGTTGTAGCCATTCATATCAGGCCAGCATTGTCCATTGTTAGAGAAACTAGCCCGACTTAACTCTGCTTCCCTGTCCCCACCATTAAAGACTTGTGTGGCTGGTTTTTGGTCCTTGGTACTGTTAAGAGTCGCTGAGATTCCCAGATATGCTGAAGTAGAGAATGCAAAGCAGATGGAGTAGAATGGTTGTGGACTGCTGTGGCTGTTCCATTTATGACACGCCAATTAGCTGAAGTAAATTTAACCCTGTGAAAGAATTGATCCTATAAAAGGAAAAGCAGATCAGGAGTACATGTAATGTAGGTCTAAGGACTACGAAATTCTGCAGAAATATGAATATTAAAGAAATAGCCCTGTAAAATCATATTACTATTGCATATTTTCATCACTTGCCTTTAGAATAGAATTTTAAATGCTGTAGCTTTGATTTTTGTCTGATTTTATTGCTGATAACTTGAGGCATCCAGCTTCTGCCATTTCTGCTGTTTCTATGGCAACTAAAGTGTGCAAGCCCAGCAGTATCACTTTCTTTCACAGCTGGCATTTTGTGTTCACAGTAAGAAGAAGAGTTTTGGTGAAGCATGGTCTGTGGTAATTGGGATGTAACTGGGTCAGAACAATTTTGGTTTGCTTTTTTTATCTGTTTAGGCTTGTGGTGGTTGTGTTAGGTTTGGGCGTAGAACCCCTCAATTGCTTTTTATTATTAATAATAGTATATAAATATAAAAATATGTTAATTATTAAAGTTAGTCTGCTGAAAATTAAACACTCACAGATAGACACAATCCAGTATGAAATCTTGAGAATTGGATAGAGTTGTTCTAAGCCCGGCTTCGGAGCCCTCTCTACCCTGATTATTCTATTTTAAAATATGTGAGGAAAATTCTCTGAAGAGTTAAACATATTTTACGGTGGATGACCATGTTTACTTGTTCTGAGGGGACAGCAGGTCATCGCACTTGAAGGATGGAAATGACTGGGTAGTTGTAGCTGCTGACGACAGGAGGCCTGCACTGTGAGTGAGGGCTGCTCAAGCTCTGGGTTCCCTTCTTGGACTGTTCAAGAGTTGGTAGGCCACTCCTGCTCCAGGCCAGCCACTGCCCCTGCCTTCATGGCAGTAATTGGAGCCCTTCAAAACGTTCATGGGCTTTCAGTACGCAGTCACAGGGACACTTGGAGCTTCATGGTGGTGCCAGCACTGTTTTTCCACATAGTCTGATTCACCACAAGGACCCCTAGTGAGCTAAGTAGTACAAGCCTGGTCCTGGTCCTTGTCTTTGGATTTTATTTATTTTATGAAGCTACTTGTTGTTCCCAGGTCACAGACTTCCTTGTGCTTATAGCTTAGAATTTTACAGTGCTTTAAAATCCCAAACTCTAGAATTTGTAACTGTTATGGGAAATAGTACACAGAATGGCTTGTACAATGGTGATCTTACAATTTCAACACCGTGACCTGTCAGATAATCATTCTTACTAATGGTCTTCAGAGTCTTCTTCTGAGTTGGCCTTTGCCTTCTTTACACTAACTTGTTTTATTTAGTTCATCTGGCTTCTGTAATTGAACAAAAAATAATTTTGTTAGGCCACCAGTGACCTAATTATCCACTTTGGTCACGTCTCCCCAGATTCCTTGTTTGCATCTGACAGCCAGGTAGAGGGCTCTGTGCTCCCTAGATGCTCCTCTCCTCTCCTCTAACCTGTGCTTCCCCCTCCAGCTCCTTGCCCACCTGCACCTCGGTGGCAGCCTCTACTCCTCTGAGGATACAGACTCAAGAATGTATCCAGGTTTTGTTACTCAAAGAGCTTGTGGAACCCCTTGAAACAGGAAAGAAGCCCTACCTTGGTTCCCTTTTGTAATGGCCGTCCTTGTGTTCTGCCTTGTATCCACCTTCATCCTCCGTCACAGCCTGTGGTTCACCAGGAATGCGTTTGCCTCAGATAACTCAAGTTGCTCTTTCTCTGCCTAGAGGCCGTGAGGCCTAGAGGCCCTCCAGCACTTTCTTCAGATCTTATTCCAAATGTTACCATCACCTTAATATGCACATGCAAAGATATTTGCAATACTTATGTATGCTAGAGGCATAAGAATACCATGAGCGTGAAGAACCTGCCACTTGTCAGGTGGCCCATTCTTGCCTTGTTTTCTCCCTGCCCTAGGGTCTTCCTCCTCCTAAGACGGAGCAGTGGCCTGGATTTTGAAACACTTATTCTCTTCAGTCTAAAAATAGGTTTATCTCACTGTGTGTAAGCTTAAATACTACATTTATCTCGGCTTGGGTTTAAGCTATATGAAATGGTGTCCTGTACAGATATCATTTAAGATTTTCTTTTTTCATGCAGTATAGCACTTCCAAGATTAACCATGCATTTATTTGTATTGCAGTAATTTTCTTCAAATGAAGAACTGCATTACAAACATTCTCTGGCATTGTGTAAAAGTGAAGTTACTGATTCAGAGTGATTCGCTTACTCACTTTTGCAGGATCATACCAAAGTATTTCCTAAGCACACTGTGCCAGTGTATCCCTACTAGAACTGGACAGAGTTAGCATGGCTGCATTTCTGTTGCTCAGGTTTGTTTTTTGAACAAATCCACTAGGATAAAAAGCCACCTCAGCTCTCCTACTGACTTAGGTCGAGAATCTTTCCATATGTTTTTTTATTAAAATATATTTTGCTGTAGTTAAATGCCTGATTTTTTTCTATTTTTCTATGCAGTTGACTATTCATTTTGACTTGTAGAAGGTCTTTCATCTTATAAATAGTTATCCTGTTTGTGCTGCAGACTTAATTTTCTTTGGTTTTGATTACTGGAAGTTTTCTTAATGTAGCAAAATTTAACAGTCTTTTATAGTAAAATTTTTTATTGTCTTCATAACGACAGTAGCTCAGGGATGGGGGAGATGGCTCAGTGGTTAGCCATTGCTTCCCTTCAGAGGACCTGAGTTTGGTTCCTAGTACCCACACTGGGTGACTTACAACCTCCTTGAACTTAAGCAGCTTAAGCAGGTCTGATACCTCCTTGCTTCTGTGGACTTTGCATTCATGTGCACAGACACACCCACATGCACACAGTTAAGAAGAAAGTACACAGAAACCTACGCCAAATGTTGTGCTGCAGCCCTCTCATCCCTGTACCCTGGAGGCTGCGGCAGTGGGTCCTGAATCTGAAACCAATTTAAGTTATATGAGTTAAGGGCAGCTGGGCTCTGTAGTAAGTTCCTGTGAGAGAGAGAGCGAGAGAGAGGGGGGGGGGAGAGAGAGGGAGAGAGAGAGAGAGGAGGAAGGGAGGGAAGAAATGAAAGAAAGGTTATTTTTGTATTTTTTATTCAACTTTTGGCTTTTATTTATATTTTATTCCTCTTGAAATTGAAACATGTGTGTGCATGTGTCTATGTGTGTTTGCATGTGTGCGTGCGTGCCTGTGTGTGTGTGTGTGTGTTTTCCGTCTTTGGGCGACCTGTTCCTTCATCATTTTAATAATTTTTCCTCTGATTTCAAGCTCTCAGAGCCCTGTCCCCCAGGCTCTCTCTCATTCTAGCCCATTGGCCATCTGACCTGAGCCACTGTTTTGCTTTGAGCCCAGTTCCTGTACTCACCCTCCACCCTTCAACATAACCTCTCACACATTTCTTGGCTATTCTTCGCTCTTTGGTCTTACTTAGCACTTAATGGTGAAGTGCTGGAGATCAAGCCTGAGTCTTTAGCATGCTACTCAAGCGCTGCTGTAAGCTGCACCCTCCGTCCTTGTTGTAATTAGTGTGGTGTAGTTTCAAGCGCTGCTGTAAGCTGCACCCTCCGTCCTTGTTGTAATTAGTGTGGTGTAGTTTGGGTTGTAGGAGTCTTGCCGTGTCACCTGGGTGGCATGAGAACTGATTGACACGCAGCTTGTTTGGGTCTTTTGCCAACCAGCCTCTGCATTCCCACCCCCTCCAGCTGCCTCAGAGATTTTGTACTTCCCCTCTGGTTTGTATTGCTGCCTGGATTTTTAAGATCATACTGCATAGCGTTTTGTTTTTCTCTTGTTTGTTTTCTTTTGAGCTGCTGTTCTCAAACATGTCAGGCGCTCCTCCTTACCAGGCTTTCTTCTGACTCAAAGCCGGAACCTTTCCTTAAAAGTGCGTTGTTAGCCGCCTTCCACACATGTTCAGCTTACGAGGTAGAAGTCATGATTTGGTCCTGGAATGCTTTAGAATTATTTTTTCTTGTTTCCAAATATGTGATATTTTGGCTTATGTTTTCATAATTGACCTTAAAATTGTGTGTGTGTGTGTTCAGTGTTCAGGTATGTGTGTGTACAGGTGTGTGCTTGGACACATGCCCTCTCATGATAAACTAGTGCATGTGCCCCTCAGAAGTCAGAAGTGGGCATCACTCTCTGGAGCTGATTGCCAGTTGGCTGCCGCGGATTCTGGGAACTGAACACCCCCAGAAGAGCAACAAGCACTTTGAACTGCTGGGCCATCTCTCCAGCCCGTGTCTGTGTCATGTGTTATGAGTGTGTCTTTGTAGGGTTCCATGAGCCTGAAGCTATTAGTCTTGTTTATTAATGTCCATCTTTACTAAAGTTACCTTCCTAAATATTGTCAAGAGTTACTGTTCCCTCGACAGTTTAATCCTCTGATGATACTCTATTCTAAACCTCTCTCCATCTTCCTGTATTAGATTCTAGCTCCTGGGAATTGAGGTCGTCGTGTGTTTCTTTTTGATTCCTGAAAGTCTTCATTTTGTAATGGATCCGGTTACCAATCAGTTAGTAGTTAGCAACCTTGAATTGTGAAGGTTAGGTTTCCCCCGATGATGTTTTACCCATGCTGCCCTGGACCTTCTTGGTTTAGTTATCATACTCCCCTGGCAGTGACCAGGTCCTTAGCACCCTGTGCCCACTCTGCAGGCAGGTGTGGCTCGAGCATCTGTTATCATCTCCTGCTCTGTTGCCCCTCCCCAAGCCAGTCCCTCATAGTTTTCAGGTTCCATAAAAGATAATCACTCCTGTCACATGAAGCCAGGGTCTCAGCGTGATCGTTGTCATGGTTTTGGTTTTGGTTTTCTCCCAGTCACAAAGTCCTATAGCCTTCTCTAAAACTGTTCTCAGGCCCAGCAGGCCCTCTGTTTCCTTATCCCTCCATAGCAGTTCTGGTCTCTGCTTCCTGTCCTGGCTGCCTGCAGTGTAAGGGTCAGACAGACCGCTTCACTTGGTATTTAAGATTACCCGGCATGGGCCTTCCCTTCAAGCCAGACTTCTCACTGTCTGCTGGGCACGCCTCTTTGCAGCCTTACTCTTTGTCTGTTAGCGTTCAGGATCTGGGTAATGGACTCTGTCCCACCCTCACCCCAGGAGGCACTGTCCTTAATAAAGTGCTAGTCACTTCCCGTCAACTGTTTGTGTCTGTGCTCACTGTTTTCATGGAAGTATTCTCTCAAAACAAAAATCAGCAACATGGGCAGAATCTTAGAGGGGAGGGGGAGACAGCAAGAGAGATTGTCTCAAAAGGAAACCCGCTGCCTGTCTGTCCATCTGTCAACTCATTGAGTAAATGAGTTCCAATCAATTTTAAGTACACACATTTTCCCCCCAGGCTCTCAGAGGAGGTGGGCTCACCCCCATCTGTTGCCTTGATCTGACTCCACACATTTGCAGATGGAGACGGTGTAAGAGGCCTGGAACTCCTGCAGCTTACTCTTTATGGAGAGCTCTGTTGGCCTTGGCTTTTATTGCCCTACAGTTTGACTTTGTATCAGGAGTTTCTTTTCCTTTCCTTTTTCCTTTTTCTTTATTCTTTGGGGTGTGTGTGTGTGTGTGTGTGTGTGTGTGTGTGTGTGTCTTTTGACACAGGGTTTTTCTGTATAGCTTTGCTGACCTGGAACTCACTCTGTATGTAGACCAGGCTGGCCGTGAACTCGGAGATCCTTCTGCCTCTGCCTCCTGAGTACTGGGAGTGTGCCACCACTGCTGGGCCATATTTGGAGTTGCTTACTTTCACTTTTATTGTGATCGATGTGAATTCTAATGGAGTCTATCCGTATGAGTGATGATTTTGTAATGCAATCCAAAAATACTTAGCAAGGAATACTCATTTGGTTGGCTTAAGTGAGAGTAGTGATATTGTGGTTTGAAATTTTCACATTAAAAATAAGTATATTTGAGTTGTTCAGGTGTTTAAGTTACGGGACAAATATAAATGATGACTTCAATTATTTTGTAATTATTTATATGATATAACTTTGAAAATAAGTATGTTTCCCTGGCAAAAATGTCTATATGAATTTAGTGCTAACTTCAAGAATATCAAATGCTTTAACTGTAAAAAGTGCTTAACCTTTAATTAGTTTAGACTGAATGAAAATACATAAAAATTATATTTTCATATGAAAAAATTTCCATTTTGGAGCATGTCAAAAGGTTAAATGTAGTAATTTGAGTGCTCTATTTTTATTTCTAGAAACCAGCAAATATCCTAGTAATGGGAGAAGGTCCTGAAAGGGGGAGAGTCAAAATAGGTAGGTAATGATTCCTGAGAAAACCGATGAAGAAACCCAGTGACTTCTAATGTCTTCCCTTTAATACCCTCATTAAGTTGCCGATTTTAAAATTTTTTTCTCTGTGTTTATAGAAAAGATGTTGGAAAATGTAGGTAGCCTATAAAGCCACCTATTCTCTAGATCCTGTCATTGTACACTGAGGTGTCAGTTAACAAATCCCATAGACATTTGCTCATTTCCAGTATGGCAAGTGCGTTGTATGTCACGACTACCCTCCAGCATAACACCCCACTTAACACCGTTGTTTCTTTAGCTTGCCGAGATCCTGTCCCCGGTACATCACCCCAACCCTGACTTTAATGGTAGCATCTCCTGTGCTCTGCAGTGTGCCTCTGCCCAGGCACTAGCACACCTGTTGACATGAACGCTTGTAGCACCTCACCCTCACCTGGGCTCCATCATCTCAGGCGGGGACGGATTCAGGGAAACTTCATTGCTATTGGAACAGGGATGCTGAGATGGTACAAATGGTGCTGTCACTGGGACAGAGTCCACCCCTTGCTGAGGCAGCCTGTCCGTCCGTCCTGCTTGCTTGTTCCCCACTTCTTTGTCCTCTTCCCAGCCAGTTCGAGAAGAAGATGCTCTGACCTAGTAACCCTGCTCAGAAGCTCTACCTGGAGGTGACAGAATTCACAGTCATTGAAAACTGCCTCATCACTAAGCTCTGATAGTTAAGTTGCTTTTTCCCTTCCTGGTTCTCTCCCATTATTTGTTCTGTTTTTATTTTACCACTCACGTGTTTTCTTGCTGGCATTTATTGATGACATACATTTGCTTGGCAAAGCTGAAAAGGGCTAGTCCCTCCCAAGAGACGCAGTCAGGCAGATATTTGGCTATGCAGTGGGCTAGACTTTATTATGTTACCTCAGCCACATAGCTGCCTTATAATGGTAGAGACTACAGTGAGGCAAAAGCGGACTTAAGAGCTGTCTGTGTTTTGCTCACTCTTTGAAACCATGACTAAAGCTCCTGTCCAGAGACTTTTCCCTACAAATGACCTGGTGATAACAGTCACTGGTTTCCTCTGAGAACGGGTTGACTGACAGGTACCTGCTAGTTCCCTTTGTAGCTTCTGAGAAGAACTGCTTTTCTTAAGGCCCTGCACTACTGCTTGTCATTTGGCCCTTTTCAAGCGTCTCTTCTTCTCTGAAACACTGACAGTCTCCCTTCAGTTTTAAACAAATCTTACCTCTGCACACACAGCTCCTGCCCCCGAGTGAAGAGAGCAGTTATGATGAGCCAAACAAGAGTGACTGTGACCTCCCAGTGTGGCTTCAGGTCTATTGTAGGAGCAGTTACAACAAACTTCTGTAGTCAACAAAAGAAAGCCTTCTGTCAAGGCAGTTCCCAAATGCATGGGCAGAAACGTCAGGTGGACAGACAGAGCTTAGAGCAGAGCTGGGCGTTGGGTATGTGATGAGGGCGGGGCAGGTGGACCGCTCTGCGGTAGGTTTAGTCACTATGCCATGGACTTCTGAGCGTTCAGGTGATGAAAGCTAGTGGTCTGTCAAATTAGTACATTCGAGAGGTTTTACCCAGTGGTTCAAGGGATAGAAGATCAGACACAGAAATGAGGAATAATATCTTGAGCTCACTTGGCCCTGGACCTGCAAAATTCCAACTCCTCACAAACACAAAGTCATAATGAGTCGCAGCCTTGTTTACCCTTTCGCATCGGTGTGACGTTTCTCTGAGAGCCCGCATTCACAGCTCCCATTCTTGGCACACTGTCACATTTGGACACAGAGAGGCTGGAGGTTGCTTTGTGTCTCTGGTGCCCAGAAGGCTCATTTCTTGCATCTAGTGAAGGTGAGGCCGAATAGGCAGGGAAACAGTTTACAGGAGAGGGGATTGTTGTTAAAACCATCAGGAAGAAGCCCCACATCACATGACATTGATCTACATCAGAGTTACCCTATTTTTGCCCTCTGTATCTGACATGTATATTTATGTGTGACGGATAATATAAACATTGTATGTAAAGTTAAAGAAATCAAGAACATGGTGTGAACTAAAGAACTTAAGGTAGCAGATGAGAGTAATGGACACTTTAAACCAAATCCCTGACTCAAAAAAGTTCATATACTTTTCCCAGTGCCTATCTATAATCATTTATAGCCTATGAAATATTTCATTTGATATTTGGGATATATGAAATAATGTATTAATTTTTTTGATTGGGGGGTGTTGTTTGTTTTGTCTGTTTGTTTTGTTTTTCAAGACTGGGTTTCCCTGGGTAGCTGTCCTGGCGCTCTCTCTGTAGACCTGCCTGCCTCCCTCTTCCTGGATACTATGAGGAAAGGAAAATTGATTTCTGTTTTAATTTTAGTTTTTCTTGTGGCTAGTTTGATTTTGCAGCCGTAACTTTATGTGGTCAGTTTTTGTTTTAGGACTGGCCTTTAATGTCCACATTACTTACCTTAAGTGTTACCTGTGATGTATTTTACTGTCCTCCTATTTATACTGGATTAAAGTCTGAGAAAGTAAGTGGGTAGTTCTTACATTACAGAAAAAAGTCGGATAACCATAATTTCCAAAGTCCTTCCCATGTGCACCAAGTGTTACCATTAACAGGGGTAGAGACAGGAGGTGAGGCCTGTTAAAGATTAGCAAGTTGTGGGCATAATAAACTCTTATTTCTTATTTTACAATCAGAAAGGAAACTGGAACACCAGTAAGTTATTTGTCATTTTACCCAGCGATTTATTATTCATGATCAAAATATCAGTATAATTTAGTAATTTTAAAGGATTTTTTTTTTTTTTTTGGTTTTTCGAGACAGGGTTTCTCTGTGTAGCCCTGGCTGTCCTGGAACTCACTCTGTAGACCAGGCTGGCCTCGAACTCAGAAATCCGCCTGCCTCTGCCTCCCAGGTGCTGGGATTAAAGGCGTGTGCACAGAGGTGTAGGGCTGTCTGCCTGGCCCTGGATAGCCTGCCAGTGGCCATGCCCTCAGAGATACAAGTATCCCCCCTCCCCACTGGCAGCCATCAGCTTCCAGTAGTTTCTGCGCTAGAGATGGGGCCTTGTGAACAGGTTTAATATAGGTACCCATTTCTGTGAGGTCTTTAGCCCCATGCCCGTGTTCTGTGCGAGAGGCAGCATTTCCAACCCTCTTCCCTGTCCTCCAGCTGTTGCGTCTTTCCCACCCCCTTTTCTGCAATGTGCCCTGAATGTCAAGGAGCAAGTTTTAAAACACCCCGAGGATTCATTTAGTCAAGAAACATGGGATTTACAGTATAGTCTCTTAGATGTAAGTTTCTTCTTTTGAGGAGAATAATTTTATTTGTTTAAATATGAATCTCTTTTTAAATGTATGTTTTAAAAATTAGTAGATAGGTTTTTAACCTAGTTTAGAAGCTATACCTGGAGAGCTGTCTCCTTTGATGCTAGCATTTGCAGTTTTGAAACCGGCACTGTGACTGCTGTTGTCTTTAGAAGACTGGTAGTTTTGTGTACTTTAGGTCAACTCAGAGCCATTGAGTGTCAGTGCAGTTGGCTGTTGTACAGTCAGTCAGTAACAGCATAGTAAAGCAAATGGTTGGGCCCAGTTAATAGTGTTTCTTTTTTCTTATTAGGAACTTGTTTGGGTTTAGGCGCTGGTTTAGATTTAAAATCGAGGCTTCCCTAAAATGGAGCTCCATGTGGAAAATTGAAAGTAAGTCTCTGTCAATGTGAAGATTAGATTTTTAAAAAGTCATACTGAAGAATGGGAAGTTGTTCCTGTGAAGACATCTGAGTCATTGAAAACATAAAGTCAAGAAGACAAAGGTTGGGTCAGCAGACACTCAGTGCATGATCAGAAAGGCTGACTGCTGTGGCCTGCCTTTGCAGCTTTACTAAAACAAAGATTGGCACTTTATCACGTAGGAAAATGAAATATCTGAGACAGTTTTAAAATTTCTAAACAGGAACGATTTTTAGTGTTCTGAAAGGGTGCAGTGAGGAACGTTGTCAGTGTAGTGGCGGGTGAGCGTGTGGTTGTGTCCTTGGAAACTGGTCCAAGTTTGAGGTGAAAGATACAGATTGACACTTTATCCTCTAAAGTTCTCCAACAGGAGACCAGAGATATTTGAAATGCCTGACAGGGTCCTTCCTGTCCAGGCGGCTAAAGGGAGTCTAAAACATTGTGTCCGGTTGACAATCACCTATTTTTAGCTTTGTTATTCAGTTTTTCTGTAGGCGTTCACGAAAACTCCGTTAACAGCTATTTTATGTGGAGATAAATATGTTTTCTAAAAGGGATAAATCTTAGAACTTAAAAGGATTAATGGGAGTGTTTGGCTGAGAAAGCTAAGAGCTCTGGTTAATGAATTAACAGTTAATGTTTCAGTTGTAACCGTTAATGTTTCAGTTGTAACCGTTATAAAATTTTTTATAAATATAAAAACTTACTATTATAAGTAGAAAGTAGGTTTTAGTTTGTATCAGTACATTTGATTTTGAACTTAGAAAATCCTTTAAGTATGTTTTTTGAAATACCTTCGACAAAATTTTTTAGCACTCAGTAGGCTGCTATGAATTCCGAGCCAGCCTGGACTATATATAGTAGTTCTAGACTGGCCTGGACTAGAATGACACCCTGTCTCAAATTAAATAAAGAAATGGTAAATAAATATAAAAATTTGAAATTAGACAATATTTTTGGTAAGATGAAATGCTTTCTGCCTAAAAACCATCTTTTCTTCTTGAAATAGCTTAAATTCTTTCATATTGTCTGCATGTGGAATTGTGCATGTTGATAACAATATTAATTCAAAATATAGTCATCTTCTTAGCAAAGATTCAGAAAGAAAGCTATCTTATTCTACCTGTTTGCAACTTATGAAAACACATTTGGTAGAATCCCAGATACACAAAGATCTACAGGCAACTAAGGATGCTGAGATGCACAGACACCTGAGTGCAAGATTTCTCTGTGTAGCTCTGGCTGTCTTAGAACTCAGAGAGATCTGCCTGCTTCTGCCTCCTGAGTGCTGGGTTTAAAGGCCTGCATCAGCACCGCCTGGCTTTTAACACCTTTCTTGTCTCTATAGTTTCCAAAGCTCTTTTTGGTTCCCTTTTGTAAACTTATAGTATTGTCATTTGTTAGGTGCTTTCAAATTCAAATTGAAATGTCTTCCCATTCAGTACATTTTGCTTTATTTTCTAGAACTTCTAGGTTAAAGAAACAAAACAACACAACAACAACAACAACAACAACAACAACACAGTGTAGGGATGCTGAATGTTCCTCTTTCCATGCATGGGGTAGGGGTGGATAAAGCTGAGTTATAGTTTGGTAGGTTTCCCTGGTTTTCCAAATAATTGGTAACTGAATTAATATAATTATTAAACATAAAACTAGGTGAATCCCAGATGGCAGTTGTCTCACAACACTTCCTACTTTGAATTTCTGTCCCCTTTGTCTTGGCGAAGGTATCTTTTCCTTGAAAACTGTGTAGTCTTGGATGTTAGCTAGCTAGAGGGATTTGTGTTTTGGATGAAATTTATGTGCCACTTGCAGAAAAAATCTTTGGGTCTCATACCTAAGTAGGTTCCTCCCAGTGTGCCTAGGCTCTATTCTGAATGTTTACAAGAACACGAGGGGAACCAAGACACTGGGTGCCCACCCTTTCATAATGACACTAATAAAGTTCTCAGAGTGGGGTGTGTTTGCCCATTCCCTGAGGTTGGTGCTCATCTTGAAGAGATCCTGATACTTCCATCTTGATTGGGAGAGGAGAGGTGCTTGTCATGTTTGGTATTAATGATCATAGAATGTGTAGAATTTCTAAACTGAAGGGATTAGGTTCCTGTAAGCTAGAGAGGGGACAGAGAAATTGCACACTCAGGTTCTGGAGATGCTAGCAAACAAGTGCTCTGCAAACAAGCATCATCACCAAATGTTTTAGTGGTGCTCTGCGATAAAATAAGAGGGTCTCTGATAATAATCTGCTGAAAATGATAGAGGACTGTCAAACAGGCTGTCAGCCACAGCAAAGGAGAGAGGCGCAGGCCCCAGAGAGAACTCACCAACATTACCCAAGGAGACAGTGTGGGTGGTTGGACATATAGGGACCTGAGGTGAGTCCTCTGATGGAAGTAGATCCTCTATGAGGCCTCATGGTTTGGAACCAAAACTGTTGGTGCAGAATAGATCTTTCATCTCAAAGCGAACAAAGTGGTTTATTGTGAGCTGACATGATAGCCATCACCAAGGAGCGCACACATTTACCTTTCCTTGAATAACATTCCAGTGTGGAGGTAGGTGCACGAACTTTTATGCTCCCGGAACAAATCATAAATCAAGGTATTTTCCAAATACATTGGTAGGGTCGTATCAAAGTAGATAAGCTCTGCTGCGGGTTTCAGATGTTACCCAAGGCCATTCTTCACGTCTAGCTGTGTCTGCATCCCCCCCCCCCCCAAAGGTTTGCCTGATGTTTGAAAGGATGGCCAGTCAGACAGATGCAGACAACAGAGGGCGACTAAGGGAAATAGAGAGCCAAGATAACTTGGCTCTGGATCTGCAGCGTTCTCACTCTACAGTCACAGGGTTTACATCGGTGGGTTAGCCTTGTAGCCTTTAAGCAAGTTGTGACTTTTTTGCAGCACTCAGTCAATACCTCCCTCTCGTTTTCTTTAGCATTTGTGTCCCTGTGCCTCCTGTTCTGCCCCCCTTGCTTCTTTTAGTCTAGGATAGCTCACCCTTTGGTTCCACTCACCATAATTTGTTATGATCTGACCTTACAGTCCATTCTCCGTCAAAACTGTCTCTGAAGAGACCCGTGCTGACGACCTCTGCCCTGGCAGATCCAGTGGCTTGTGTCAGTCACTGTTCTTAACACAGTGAACCGTGACTCCTGAGCAGTCTGGCCCTGAGGCTGTGTTGCCTCGATCTGCACTGTGCTGCTGCTGTTCTTGCTCTCTTCACTGTGCTGTTTCAGGACACCTTTAGCACTGGTTTGGGACACAGCTGCCCTCTATTTCTTCAAGGGTTTGACAATGTATGAGCTCAAATTTAAGTGAGTCTACAGTTGAGATGGCTGCTCTATTATCCAAGCAGACTCAACATCTTCATCTTAGACTCTGTTGTTTTTTGTCCATCACTGTGTTACCCTTAATCACCCAAGTGTAGTCAACATAAAATTCAGTTCTCTACTCAGGACAGCTACCTTATAGTTAAGAATTTTAAGATTATAGTTTAGATTAAAGATTAGGGATAAATAAAGTAAAATTGAGCAATAACAGAATAACCATAATTGATTCGGTGGCTTATAAACTTGTTTTGTGTCTATGGTACTGGGGTTGAATGCAGAGCCTCATGCACCCCAGATGAGTACTCTCCCACCATGCTATTTCCCCAGCCCCAGCATTACTGTTTAAAGATAGGAAAGTGGGGACTGAGGGCACAGTTCATGGCAGGGTGCTTGCATAGCGTGCATGAGACCCTGGGTTCAATTCCCAGTGCTTTTTTTAAAAAAAAAAATAAAAAGGCGCAGATCCCTGTTGAAGGGTTTAATGTAGTCCTTGTCGGGCTCAGAGCAGTACAGGTGAGTGGGAAGGAGGAGCACTGCACCCTTTCCTGCTCAGCATCCCCAAACACCCTCCAGTATGGCTTACGCCCACAGTCCTAGTACTTCAGAGAAGAGAGGGCCTGGGGCTACACCAGGCCAGCCTGGGCTAAGAGGAAGACCCTGTCTTAAGAAACCCAAAGTATTGAGCAGTGCTTTTCCGTCATCCCCTCCCTGACTCAAAAGACGTCAACTTCCTGATCCAGTTCCAGTTCCACTTTCCTTTGTCTGCTTCCGTGTGGTTAAAGCTTCCTTCTAGCTGGGACCTTAAAGGGGATATCAACCCTCCTGCCTGCAGTGCTTCCTAGGAACCAGCAGAACTGACTCCTGTGGCACGGTGCTGTCCTGCAGACTGCTGGGTGTCCATGCCGCTCCTCATCTGATGTCTGATGTTGCCTCGTTAGCACCGACTCGCACCTGTGTCGTTGAACGCTTTCACATGCGTTGTATTTTAGGAAACAGACAAAGCCGTGTTTATGTCACTTACCTGGTGTACGTTAGTAATTATTTGGAAAGGCACCTGTGAAGCTCCTTTAGTAGAATGGAATTGTACTTACTGTCTTCTGGCCTTAGCTTCATTTGACAGTGAATTAAAAATTAAGAGACAGAGTCAGGTATGGCAGCACATACTTTAGTCCCAGCACTTGGGAGGCAGAGGCCAGCCAGAGTTACATGAGGAGGCTCTGTCTCCAAAAATAAATTAATTAATTTTAAAAAGTTTAATTAGAATAAGAAGAGAAACGTTAGCTTTTGCCTTTGGTATAACGCGCTTTTCAGTGGGCACAACAGCATCCCAGCATACGTCTCCGCTGTCATAGCTTACGAACAGAGCCGGTTAGCATCTGCCCTTATGTACGTTAGTATTCTTAGTAGTGTAGAGCAGTCAAAATAGATGTAATATTGGGGAAAATGTTGACTGTTGTTGTTATCACCAGAGAAATTTAGTTTTTAAGGAGTAGACATCAGCACTGATTTTCTTGGTTAGCTTTTCTTTTTTTAAGAGCTAAATACTCCAAAGCAGCTTCATGAAGCATTATAAATTATTCAAACTCTAAAGAAACAATATAATCAATTATAATTTAATGCATATTATAGCATACTTAGTCTCAGATTAAATGATCCATTATAGTTACCTGTGTTTGTACTTTTTATAGTGTATATGGGTCCCTTACACATTCAAAATATACTGTATATATTGTATATTTTAAATTATAAAGGTTTTTCATTCCTGTGACTCTGCCTTTGTGGTTTGTAATTACCATGTGTATAACTTATTGGATGCTGATCAGTGTTTAAGAATCTAGCTACTAGAGGGCTGGGTGGTGCCTTAATTGAAGCGCCTAACACACAAGCATGAAAGACCTGAGTTCAAGACCCCCAGCACCCACATTAAAAGTTGGTCTCTTACCCTAGAGCTAGGGGTGTGGGGGTTGGAAACAGGAGGATTCTAGAATTTATTGGCCAGACAGCCAAGCCAGGGTAAAAACGTTGAGTTCATGGAGAGACGCTGTCTCAACAAATAAGATGATGAGGTTGTGTGACTAACCTTTGCCTGGAGAAACGCTATGTATTCACCCCACTCACCCCAGAGAGCGAGCTCATGATAGAGCAAAGTATGGATGCCCCCAGAGATCAACTTCATCTCTCATTGGTTACTTAGCAGAATGGGTGAGAGGCTGCTTATAGGAGCAGAAATGATCAAAGACAGGTACATCACCAGAGCACACTGTGCAGCCTGCAGTAGGTTGAGTGTCCTTTCCGAGTGACTCTGTTGGTCTAAACCTCTTCTAGGCAGGTGGGCTGGCCTCTCCTTCCTCCACGCAGCTGGTCTGGTCTCAGTCTCTTCTTTGCCTCATTGCCTGTCTGGGAGTGACCTCAGCAGTTATGGTTTATCCTTGGGAGGGAGGGGGGTCTAGTAAATCTGATCAGTTTCAGGGACTTCCTGAAGCTATTTTGAGTTGCTTCCCTTCTGGTTTAAGGACCTTCCCTGCTGGGGTATATTGTTTCAATCTCTGAGGAAATGGCTAGACAACATTGCGAAATATAGGAAGACACCTAATGTCAACCACACACACACACACACACACACATACACACAACACACGCATACACACCCCTTTAATCCCAGTACTCAGGAGGCAGAGGCAGGTGGATCTCTGTGTGAGTTCCAGGCAAGCCTGGTCTACAGAGTGAGTTCTAGGTCTGTTACACAGAGAAACCCTGTCTCAAAAAAAGACAAAAACAAAACTAAAAAAGAATATGACTGTTAAATCAAAACATGTTTTATTTAAGTATGATGTTTTACTATTCTTCTGAACATAGACAAGTAATTCAGTTGTGCATTGGCTTTAGGTTCTTCACCTCAGAAGTGAGAAGCAAAGTACTAATCTATTATGAAAATGAAATGACATTGTGTGATATGTATAAATGCCATTTGTAAATTGTAAAAGGTCTCATAAATACAAGATACTTCTTTACGAAATCATAAGAAAGATCTCTAGAACCTTATAGTGACAAATACTGTGTTATATGCCCCTAATGCTTAAGTTAGCTTTCGCCTACATCTTTGTTAAATGAATTACTATAGCAAGTATCTGTTATATGTTTTATAGCTATTATTTATTACATTTTATACATGTTCTCAGAATTGTGTACAATCAACTTTCTAAGGGAAAGGTCCCAATATGGCATTTTCTGTTTTGCATGCTCTGATTGCCCCCCATAGCCGATTTCGTGTCTCCGGTATGCTGTCCCTGAACACAGTTGGGAAGAGACACATGTAACCCAGACATCCTGAGTTTGCAGCAGCTGATTCCAGTGCATACTGAACTGAGTGATGTGCAGTCAGTCTCAGGTGGATAGATGCACAGTCTCAGATGCATAGGTGCACAGCCTCAGATGGGTAGGTGCACAGCCTCAGATGGGTAGGTGCATCTTCCAAACAAAGAGATTCAGTCCTAACTGTTCCCAAGAGCCTGGGATTTGAAGCTCAGGCTCAGGTCTTACTTCTGACTCTGAACTTAAATCTTCCTGCTCAGGAAGTCAATACTTTTAAGCTTTAGTGTCTTGGTCAGTAAATAAAGTTGACAGGGTAGAAGACTCTTAATACAGGTGAACAAAACAGTTCCTAACCAGCGTGTGGTTTCAGAAGAAAAGTTCTTTGAAAGATTAAAGGCAATTACCAACCCCTGCATGGCTCTGATCGAATGTCAACTGAGTTTTATATATTTGTTTTATTTTTTCAGCTGACATGGGTTTTGCCAGATTATTCAATTCTCCTCTAAAGCCACTCGCAGATTTGGATCCAGTAGTCGTGACATTTTGGTATCGGGCTCCAGAACTTTTACTCGGTGCCAGGCATTACACAAAGGCCATAGGTAAGTGTCGGGATGATTGATAAGCCGCACGCTCATGACTGTGAGATCGTTCGTAATAAAGTCAGTGCTATGTAAAGAACATGCTCATCTTCCTTCCTGTACGCTCACGTAGCATATTGATCTGAAGAATGGGAAAGCGAGTTAGAACTGCCTTCACCAAAAGGAAGTGAGGGCAGGGGTGTTGTGCCGGAGAAAAGTTCCTTTCCAAGTGTCCTAACCACGATACCGTTCGACGCGCCATCTCTCCCGCCGCTAGGGTCTGCAGAACGGCAGTTTGTCCAGTACAGCGGGAATACAGTAGGTTAAGTAGGACGGCTCTGCTTAACAACTTGCCAGGCCACCAAGAAAGAGGAAGGACTAGGAAAGGAAGCAGGGGTAAGCTTGCTTGTTCGGCTTCAGTGGTCTTCCTTCCAACAGGCACATTGGAGATTTTACTGCCCGAGGGCTGAGAAGCCTCAGCTTCCTCAGCTCTGGAAATTTCTGTACATTGAAGCAAAAGAGAAGGGAAAGAAGGAACGGCCAGTGGCCACGAGAAGGATGGGCTTCTAGTACCTTACTTGTGAGGACTTCCCTCCACAGTTCTTTCCTCAGAGCTCCTGCTTCCTGCTGCTGGGCAGTAGATCGCTGGTCACCTTGGCGCTAAGAGTGGATGGTCACTCAAAATCCACCGGAAACACAATCCTGTGTCTGTTTAAGAAACATCTGAAAATGCTGTAACCCTCAGAGCGTTCCAAGTGCTGTTCGTGTGTCTAGGAAGACGCCTTAGCCTCCTAACTAGTTCATGGTAAAGAACATGCATACATTACAGGAACCACAGTATTTACGTTAGAGCACAGTGCTGAAATAATATCAGACATTTGTGGATATTAGTAAATGTTTGCAAAACCCGAGTGGTCTCAGAATTGTGGGGTAAGTATGTTTGAGGCATGTGAGTGTGACATTAGACCCACCCGTGTCCAGTGAGATCAGAGGCTGTGGAGGCCCTGCTGTCAGTGGGGTACCTGGATTGTTTGCAGGACTGAGCTAAAACCGGCACAGCTCTTTTGTATTCCAGCCTAGTGGGGTCGCTTTTCTAGTTGTCTAGGTCTTTTCCTTCAAACTTTTGAGAACTGTTCCTTAGATAACTTCAGAAAGCAGCAAAAGATAGGAGGTGTGTGCGTGTGTAGGTGTGCGTGTGTGTGTGTGCGCGCACGTGCGCGTGTACGTGTGCGCGCGTGTGTGCGTGCGTGTGTGTGTGCAGGTTTGTGCGCGTGCGTGCATGTGCGCGCGCGCGTGTGCATGTGCGTGTGTAGGTGTGCGCGTGTGTGCGCACGCGCGTGCGTGTGTAGGGGTGTGTGTGTGTGTGTGTGTAGGTGTTAGTCTGACATTAATAGATACAGCCAAGATGGTATAAAATTGAGAGCACAGGGAGGACGGCATTGCAGCAGGTATCATGACCATGTCATCCATAAGTGCATTGGGCCACATTCATAATTATCCTGGTCCTTATGCCACTCAAAGGCAACACCAAGTGCCTGGTGGAGGGTGTGGAATGAGCAGCAATCGTATGCCCCTGGCCTTCACCCACAGTTTGTACAATATATGAAAGGGAGAGTCCCTGTTAGGAGAAGGGATTTGTAGCCGACATTTCTTCTGCTAAAATTGTTTTCCATTGTATCTTAGTTACTCTTCAGTTGCTATGACAAAAACACCAAAGCTGAGGCAATTTATCAAAGAAAGGATTTAATTTGGGCTCACAGTTCCAGAGAGTTCATGACTGTCATGGCATGGGGAACATAATAGCAGGCAGGAAGACATGGTGCTGGAGCAAGAGCTGGGAGTTTGCATCTTGACCCACAGGGTAGAGGGAGAGAGAACTAACTGGGAATGGGGTGTGCGTTTGAAACTTCAAGAAGCCCACTCCAGTGACACACCTTCTCCAACAAGGGCACACCTCCTAACCCTTCCCAAACAGTTCCACCAACTGGGGACCAAGAATTCAAATAGGAGCCTATGGGTGTGATTTTCATTCAAAGTGCCACACCCACCGAAGTCGATGTTACACATACAGTAAGTCCATGGTAAGCTCAGCCTTTCACATGCTTTCCCGTGCCCTACACACCGTGTGCCCTACACACTGGGAAGCACTTTCTGAGCAGCACAGTTGTAGGAGAATAGATGTGGTGGGTTTGTTGTTATTTATTTGTTTATAATAAATGTAATTGGGTGTAAATTAGAAATCAACTATTTTTCCTCGAGTAAGGAAAACTGAAATTGAAGTTTAACCAACTTGCAACTTATTTGCTTGCCCAGTTAGTGAGATTTAGCTCATGACATAAAATCATAATTACTTGCCAGTAATTATGCAAGTAATGCTTGGGAGGACACTGATGCAGGAAGGTTGTGTGTGAGCCTGTGCTACACAGTGAGATTGTAGTTCATCTCCAAAACAAAGTTAGAATAACCAAAGTCCTAATTGTCCATTCACAGTAGGAGTTAGGGAAATTGTTAAGTAGGGAAAGTCTTTGGGTTTGCTTGATTAAGATAGAGATATCTTCATAACAATGTGTATAACCGCATACATGCTCATTCTCACTTCTCTCCAATCCTGCTAATGTCAGAAACAGGTGTAAATGATATAAGAACTAGATGGGAATACAAATCATAAAAGGATGTTGGCAGGAAACAGTTTCTCGCTGCTTGCTTTTCCAAGGTTCTTTATGCTAACAGTTCACGAGGAAGCGTACATTTTGCTTTTTGTCCTTTGAATAAAGGACCAATCAGGAATTGACATGACTAGCAACGTACAGTAGTAGTCCTTACTGACAATATTAAAAGCATCAAGGAGGACGAAAGCTGATGGAGCCATTGAGGACAAAGTAACAGGCAGCATGGTGTGGAAGACGGGAGGGATTGAAAAGTAGACACAGAATGTTAGTGTGCAGTGCTGACGGGCATTCGTGACGATGGCGCCTTGGCCGTATCATTAAGGAAAATTCGATTGTGTTTTATAGCCTGTTACGGTAATGTACGGTAGACAGTAGGTATTGAAGGCCAGCTCCCATTATCTGAAGGCCGATGTCTGTGCAGGGAAGCATCGGAATGGTCAGAGAAGAAAGGCATTACAACATGGCTCTCTGCTGGCAGTTTGACTTACAACAGAGCATGCTGACATTTGTGGTAATTAATGAATATAATCAAACCACTTGCCTATGTAGTTTATCTTCAGGATGTGCTTGGCATTGTGGTACGCTTTTCTTTCTACATTTTGCCATATTCCTAGCAATATTACCTACTTTTACACTTAATAAATAACATTTCTCAAAATGGACAAATGTAAATATATGTATCTCAAAAGTTGACTCACTTGGGCATATAGCAAAACATTGTAGGTAGAACCTTAAAGTGCTAGAATATAAGTCCTGTCTTCAGTATATAGAGCACAAATACAATGTGTATAATTCGTAAAACTTTGATTAAATTCATTTATTTACTTAGTGCTGGTGGGATCAGGCCTGGGGTCTGGTGCATGTAGACAGGATCCAACCAGTGAGTCACAGTTGTAGCCCCTTACAGACTTTGTCTTCCGTAGTGGTCAGCGACACCTAAGGAGTGTGTTAAGGCAGTGTGTATCCCACTGGTGCCGTACCATGTGTGGATACACTTATTTTGCTCACTAACTTGTAGACTTGGAATTGGTGGGAAGTGGACTTTGAGTTTTCCACGGTCCTTTTGCTCTCTGTGCTAGCTGATGATAAGATTGTGTCATTCTGGTAGATGTGAGCGCTATGACCCATTAGACGACCAACTGAATGTTTCAGTGATTAAATTAGTGGTGATGGTTTGGGACTTAATGTGTCAAGTATGGTAGCACAAGCCTGGGATACCAGCACTGGGGACACTGAGGCAGAAAGGTTACAAGTTAGAGGCCAGCCTTGGCTATATATAAAGTGGGAAGTTCTCTCAGACTTCCACCTAGAAAGAATCCATTGTTTGTCAGGTTTAGTTTGTTCCTAAGCCTGTCTCTACCAAGAAATTTATAAGTAAACATTTCTTTATTTGGCTTCCAATCTGTTGTATGATGATATAACCATCCCGTGTTACATACATTATTGATTTGTCGTTAAGGTGCACGGGTAGAGGAGCTAGTTCTCTTCATAAACCGTTCTGTGAGCTCTTGGGGTTAAACTCGGGTCACTAGACTTGCATGGCAAACGCCTTTCACCATTTTGCTGGCTCTGTGTAGGTCTTATTTTTGTTTATTTAAAGAGGGATCTCTTATCTCAGGCTGGCTTTGAACTTTTGATGTAATTGAGGTTGATCTCTAACGTCCACTTCCCAAGTGCTAAGATTGCAGGTGTGATGTCATGTCCTGTGGTTTTGTGGGGCTGGATTGAGCCTAAGACCCTGTACTGAAGGCCAGCTCTTACCAAGTGAAGTACATCCCAGCTTCTGTTGGCTTCCTTAACATGCTTAATCTTCTTTCCATATTGGTCTACTGAAATGTAATTTGTGTGTCTATTGGAATTGTAACCGAGGAAATTAGCGCATGTGTATACGAGGCTGCCTTTTCTTTTGCAGACATCTGGGCAATAGGCTGCATATTTGCTGAGCTCCTGACTTCAGAGCCCATTTTTCATTGTCGTCAGGAGGACATAAAAACAAGCAACCCTTTCCACCATGACCAGCTAGATCGGATCTTCAGTGTCATGGGCTTTCCTGCAGGTGGGTAACCTGTTGCCCTTTTCAACGTACTACTTTGAGTTACATTTCAAAAGTGTTTCTTTGCAAATGCATGCATAAAGTTTGGGGGTTTTTTTGTTTGTTTTGCTTATTTTTAAACTAAAAAATTAGGAGACTTTTAATAAGATATTTTTTATTTAAAAAAGAAAAACTTTTTTTTCCCCTTCAGATAAAGACTGGGAAGATATTAGAAAAATGCCAGAGTACCCAACGCTCCAAAAAGACTTTCGACGAACAACGTAAGCAATTCCAATTACCTTAGTCCATGGATGCTGGGAAACGCAGAAGCAGAACCCTGAGACTGAGTGGTTGGGGAACAGTAGAACACTTCCAGAGCCTGGGAAGGAAGTCCAGGGTGCATGTGCCGGCAGTGTCTGCCCTTGCTGCTGTGGTGTCTCATGGAAGAAGGCAAAGGGTGTGAGCTCTGGGTAGAGCCTCATCTATTACGACATCAGCACCATTCACGGACACAGACCCCCCCATTACAAACACCTTGGAAGGCCTCCCTGATGATACACGCCAGAGACTAGGTCTCAGCATGAGTGTCGTGATACAAATACTCAGACATGTTAATTACATATTATCGCTTCCCTAGGAAAATTCAGTCTTTAAGAAAGAAAAGTATATAGCTTTAAACCAGATACTCAGATTGTTAGCTAACATGCCATGCCTGTGATGCAAAGAATATTTCCAAATGATTTTTAACATATATACCTAATTTAGGGCTGTAATATTTAAAAACAGAGGCCAGGCCTGGTGGGCCACACCTTTAATCCCACATTCAGGAAACAAAGGCAGGCAGATCTCTGAGTTCCATGCCAGCCTGGTCTACAGAGCGAGTTCCAGGACAATTAGGGATACACAGAGAAACTGTGTCTCGAACAGGGAAAATGCAATACAGAGTTGCAGTTTCAATATCAGATAGAGACCTTAGTTCACTCCTACAGCTGTGGTTTTATTCCTGTCTGGTAATGGTCAGTGCTGAGATGCTGTAGTGAGAAAGCAGGGAGGATGGTGGCAGGGAGGACCACGTGGTCCAGGGTCAGAGTGGAGCAGACTGCATGCTGAGTAGACATGAAGAGGGGGAGCAAAGGCCAACTGCATTGTCAGGATTCTCTAAAGGAACAGAGCTGACAGTGTGTGCGCACATGTGCATGCGTATATGTACAGACATGTGCGTATTGGCTAATGGGGTAAAGTCTACTTCGCTCTGCAATGGTTGTCTCATACTAGAGAGGCTGAGAATCTGGTAGTGTTCAGTTGGGGAGCTGGATGTTTCAGCAGAGCTGCCAGTTTCAGTCTACATTGGCATTCCAAAGAAGTTGGTTTTAATAGCAGTGAAGAGATATCACAGCAACAGGATAGGTAGGCTTGCCAGCAAGAGTGAGGGCAAGCAGGCAAAAAGCAATTTTCTTCTTTCGTGTCTTTTATCTGGGATGTCCCCAGAGAAGTGCTGCTCACATTTAGGGTGATTCTTCTTGCTTCATATAATCCAATAAAAGAAAATCCCTCCCATTCCCAGAACCTCCTTGTGGCTCACAATTGTCTCAAACTCCAGTTCCAGTGGATCCTACACCTTCTTCAGATCTCCAGTAGGCACTGTGTGAGCATGGTACGCAGACATACATGCAGCCAAAACTCCCATATAAAGAAAATAATTTTAAAAAATAAAAAGGAGAGGGACTGGAGAGACGGTTCAGCAGATGAGAGCACCCACTGCTCTTGCAGAGGAGCTAGGTTTAGTACTTATCCGACACTTGACCACCTTCTGTAACTCTAGATCAGGGGGGCGAGCATCTTCTTGGCCTCTGCAGGCATTGTGTACATGTGGTGCAAAACACCCACACACATTAAAAACTAATAATGATAGTAAAAAGAGATTGCTCTCAGGAGTGCTCGAGTGGCTTGCATTTTATTTGCATCCACAAGTGCAGTCAAGTTGATGACCATGTTCACTGCAGCTTACCAGGGAAATTTCAGTCCAGGATGGCTGGCAGAGAGAGTGCAGCCCCCTTCATTTCTGGCTCCTCGTTCACTCAGCCTTCACAGGAACCCTGGCCTCTGCCTCTGGAATAACACACATCTCAGAGTTTGGCCTGAGCTCCTTTGCCACTGCACGTTTTCCACAGCAAACTGCACAGTTTTCATTGCCATAGTTCACCGCCAGTTAAGCTATTGTCCCCAGTTTGTACAGCTTATCTTACCCAGGCCAGGGGAGGAGGCTCAGGGGGTAGAAAGAGTTGCAGCTCAAGACCAGTGTGGGAAGCTGGGTGTGACTTGTTCTCCAGCTCCGCGTGCATATTGTGATACGTGTAAATGGAAATGTGTGCACACACAAAAATATGTATCTTTTTCAAAGTGTAGAAAAATTTTGGCCTAGAAAAATATTTTAGAATTGAGGGGTATTTTAGATTCTAAAAAATGCTTTGGGTTTCAGTTTTGGGGGTTAGAGCTGTCTAGCTCGAATATCTTACTCAGCTTTTCCGTAGTTTTCAAACCCACTTATTAAACTGCCAGTGGACGCTCAGCCATTTCTAGGAAATGGCTCCATGATTCTCCTTATTGTTCAAGCCCAAGACGCATGACGCAGGCGCGTGGCGCAGAGCTTGCTCTCTTGTCATTTCACGTACCTTCCCCTCTGGACCCGAATGAGTAGCAGATCTACTCAGTTCGTTCTTCTAGAAATGCTTTGACCCTGTTTCTATCGATCACCCTTGCCAAATACCATTAGAACACCAGCGGGCTCTCCTTACAATCCTGCAGTGGCGTTTTCCTTGTGCCTTTGTCCCCATTCTTCATCCCAGCTCTTCCCATGTTGCAGTGTTGGCAAAAGCAAACTTGAAGAAATTAGGCATGGTGGCATACAAGGTAAACCCAATCCTTGGGAGGCTGACACAGATCAGTAGTCATGAGTTTGAGGCCAGCCTGGGCTATGATGTAGTAAGTGCCAGGCTAGCCATGGCTATATAAGCAAAGCCCCTGTCTCAGTAAATAAGTAAATAAGTACAGCAAAATGAACACACCACTTTTGTCATAAGTCCTCATTGCTTTCTGTTCCATAACCGATGCCATACCTTGGCTTCTGTATCGCCAGATTTCTCTCTTGGCCTCTCCCTGTTTCATGTTCTGTAGCCCAGACTTTATAGATTGCAAGTACCGCATATACCTTTGGCTTTCTCTGACCTCTGGAATTTTCCATACGTGTTTTCCTAGTATGAAAAGAGTTCTCTCACCCCTGTCGTCATACTGATTGTTGCACACACTTTGTCCGTAGTCCTTAGGCCTCTGCTCCCTCGGCTTCCGGGTCCGGGTTACACCACTCCCTTTGTACCTCTGCACCCTGTACTCCTGCCTTATGAACGACCCATACGCCATTACATATATCCCTATGGCTTAGCACATGCTGTATGCTCACTAATCGAAAATTAATTGCTTCCCGTGTACTGCGTGGGGATAGGCTATAGCTTAATGGAGAGCTAACCTAGCATATACAAGATTCTGGTTTCAGTCCCCAGCAAAACAAAAAAGAAAAGCGCTTGGACCAGTGCTCACCCTTTGCCCCTGTAACAAATGATGGAAGACAGTGTCCAGCAGGTGTGATGATTGTCCATTGACTTCTGGGTTACTGAAGTGAACCATGCATAGTAACAGCTCGTGGGGAAGTCTGCGCACTTGGGAGGATGAGAGATTGAGTCCCAGTTGAGCCTTCTACAGAGTGAGGCCCTGCAAACAGATAAGTACAGTCTGGGCATAGTGGCACACACCTTGAAGAAGACTAGGCTAACCTTGTCTACAGAGTGGAGATCCAGGCCAGCTAGGGCTACATAATGAGATCCTGCATCAAAACAAAAACAAAAGAAACAATAAAGAAATCACTAGAGCAAATATATTGAAAACGGCCTTATACATTACTATTTCAGATACAATAGTATCTCAAAAGTAAAAGAATATTAACCTGCATAATCATATCAGAGAAAAGAACCCCAAGACTTTGCACATGAATTGCAAAGAGGGCATAGGTGTTCTGTAATTGTCTGAGGTATCAATTCCAAGTAGCTCACTAGAAAGCAGGGTGAGTCTGAGGAAGTCACTGGATGGACAATGTTCAGATTTAATCCTCAACAAGCCAAAAAAGGAGGAAGAGTGCATTGAAAGAGACCATTACGTGTACTTTCTAAACCTAAATGTGCAAATAAACACAATTTGATAAGTACTTAGCAAGTTTACGTCACTTTGGAAACTCTTCAGATCCTAGAACAGGATAATCCAAAACATAAACAGTTCATCTTAGTATTCACACTAAGAAAAAATCGCCGCAGTTGTATTTTTGTACAATTGAATTCAGCAGTAAGGCAGATTCAGGTTTTTTGTATGATAGTAACAACCTGGCATCCCAAGTTAGCTCAGGAAAACAGTTGACTGGACAAAGAAGACCTAAGACTACACTGTCAGGCTTCTTCCCATTACCAAACTCAGTGTCTACCATGTCCGTACATTCTCTGATACACACCTGTGCTTCTGCTCCTCTGACAATGAGTGTCATTGGGAGCTTGTTACAAGTGCAAGTGAACTAACTGGGTGCTGTGATGTTTACCCTGTTGTCCCAGACACCTAAGATCCTGAAATGGCCTTGAGGCTAGCCTGGGCAACAGTAAAATCCCATCTCAAAAACTAAACACGGTGGCTAGAAAACTAGAGAGGCGGCTCAGCAGTTACAAGCACTTGCTGCTCTTGCAGAGAACCCCAGTTACGTCCCCAGCACCCACATGGTGGCTCACAGCCATCTGTAACTCCAGTTCTTGGAACTCAGAGATCTACCTGCCTCTGTCTCCTGAGTGCTGGGGTTAAAGGTATGCACCACCCTTCACCTCCCACCCTATTTAAACACTCTTAAGAGGCACCAGTTCTGCTTCAAATATAAATTATAAAAGGCAGAAAAGGGAAATTATCACACACCAACAATGGGTTATATTTTTATATTTTGAAACCATTTAAATTTTAAATAACATTAACAATTGATGTACCGATGTACCTCGCCTTTCTGTTTCTTCAGTCTTCTTTTTGGTTTCTTTATTTGTTTTGCTGTTACAAAAATGCTAGTAAGAATATTCTCCTGTGTCCTGATACACGTGTGTCTCTTACCCTAGACCTGGTGACAAAGGCCTGTGACCCTAGCTGCTCAGGAGGCTGAGACAGGAGGGTGGCTCAAGGCCAACGTGCACAACTTAGTGAGAGCTGTCTCAAAATAAAGAGGGGAAAGGTAGGGAGAGGGTGCTCAGCTGGAGAGCACTTGTCTAACACGCACGAGCCGCTCCCGACCTCTGGCACTGCAGAAGGAGAAACAAAGCAAGCCATCGCTAGATGGGGTTTGCATCAGAGCAGTTGCTGAGTTTCGGGATACATGTTTCTAGCTCTGATGGTGGTACATAACCATATCTAAAGAGACCCAGCACTGAAACTCTAGAATGTAGTTTATAGCAACCCTGCTTGTTCATAAGTGTCAGTAGTAAGTGATGTGTCTCGCCTGAAGAGCCCCGTTTGGAATGTGAGTCACGTGTGTCCCTCTCACCATGTGCTTGTGTCCTGCAGGTACGCCAACAGCAGCCTCATTAAGTACATGGAGAAACACAAGGTCAAGCCTGACAGCAAAGTGTTCCTCCTGGTAGGTGCTTCTCTCTCACATCGAGACCTCATAAGTGTACATCTGGACCTGCTCCCTGTGAAATTGTCCCAGCCAGTCTACTTTTGAAAGGAAAGAAGGAATTCATTAATTAATTGCTGGATACTTGAGAAATTAAATCTTAATCTGTTGAGGAATCTTCCATGACTACTAGTCTTAGTTTATTAAATGATTTATATCAGAAAAAAAAAGAATTTTAAGAGGCCTTATTAGTAATTTCATGAATATGTATAAGTGTACAGTACAAGGTGATGTGAGGGCCAGCAAGGTGGCAAAGTGGTCAGGGCACATGCTGCCTAGCCTTGACAACCTGGGTTTGATCTACAATCCCTGGAACCCACATAGAAGAGCAGACTGTATAAACACATGCACATGCACACATGTGCATGTACATATGTGTAAGAGATGTGTTTGCTGTTAATCATGTTACGTTTACACAAACATCAGGTAGTTGACCTGTCAGCAACCTTTTCGAATATTGTCACATTTCTTATTTGTTGTTCTAGCTTCAGAAACTCCTCACCATGGATCCAACCAAGAGAATCACCTCAGAGCAGGCTCTGCAGGACCCTTACTTCCAGGAAGACCCTCTGCCAACATTAGAGTATGTATTCATTTCCTTCTCCATGGTCTTTCTCCAAGTCGTCTGACTCGTACTGCTTTGCTCCTGACAACCGCTTGCAGAGAAAGCCTCCTCACACAGGCCCATACCAGTTTCATAGATGAAAGCCAGAACAGAGCCGGTGTGACTCAGATGCCATGCAGCAGATCAGAGGTTGACCTAAGGGATGGAGCTCGTGAAGCAGGCAGCCCTCTCCCTTCCTCTCACCTCGCCAGGCATGCACTCCCGCCCTATATGTTAGAAATGCGTTTGGTTCTCTGGAGGGAAAATTAACTTCCATGTTGAAGCAGATACACAGTCAGTGTAGATTGGTGCTGATGAAGTCGTGTGGACAGAGGTCTGCTGTCTTACACACGAGCTTGCTAGCAGCAGTCCTGTCTTCACACTGAAAGTGGCGGTGAGTGGGAACGGCAAACGGTGACTTGCTCCTTCCTTACTCTATGCTCCTAACTTAATGCTTAAGTTAGGTTGGTTGGAAGGTATCTGGCAAACACCAACCACGGTAAGGAATAGATGTAAGTTCAGAAAGAAGTAAACTTTTAAGATGATCGAGTTACAGACGTCAGGTTCTGACTTGAACTTCTTATAAATGGTTTTAGTGTGTTCGCCGGCTGCCAGATTCCGTACCCCAAAAGAGAATTCCTGAACGAAGATGAACCAGAAGAGAAAGGCGACAAGGTACAGGCTTCAGGCAACACTGGCTTTCAGGAAGCCAGAGCGCAGAAAGATGACTGGGTGTCCACTCGAAGTGTGTGCTGAGGCTTAAACTGAACTTCCCATTCTGTTCCAAGTTGTTCCTCATTTTGCTCAGGCACCGCCAGTGTAGGACCCCTCCATCTATTAGCCACTCCCCAGCATTGTTTTCCAGAGTCCTGACAGGAAGGGCTTTTGGTTGCTTTGGGAGGGTGAGGTATTTCCCCGTGTGCCTTACACCCCCCCCAGCCCCCTCCCCCCCAATAACTGTTTAATTTGTGAAGCTCAGTGAGCTTCAGGAAGCATCATCCTGGGCTTGCTGTGTTACATGTTGGGAATAATATATTTTAGAGTTTACCCATCTCGGTCATTCCAGTCACACCTGTGCAACCAGGCCGTGTGCCCCCGATGTGTCACCGGTCACATGCATATCAAGCGTTGAAAGGAACTTCCCATGTATCTGGCTTCACAGTAAAATTTCTGCTCTTTCTTCCCCTTGAAAGAACCAGCCGCAGCAGCAGAACCCACATCAGCAGCCTGCAGCCCCCCCCCAGCAGACAGCAGCCCCCCCACAGGCTCCTCCACCACAGCAGAGCAATGCCCAAACCAATGGAACTGCTGGGGGAGCCACTGCCGGGGGCGGGGGCGCTGGAGCGGGGCTGCAGCACAGCCAGGACTCCGGGCTGAATCAGGTGCCTCCAAACAAGAAGCCCCGGATCGGGCCTTCGGGTGCAAACTCAGGCGGGCCTGTTATGCCATCGGATTATCAGGTTCATCTCTGAATTTTCTTTTTGATTTGAATATATTTTACGAAATGGCAAATTGACTTTTAACAAATCCTTTTAGAGTTAAATAGTTCTTAGCTCCAGAGTCTTATATAAAAATTAGATGTTACATTTCTAGCATTATATGAAAGGGTGATTTCTAGTCATATTTCATGTACTTGTGAGATACTTTGTATCTTGACTTGTTTATCATAACACCCCAGGGAGAGAAAGGCCTGAGGCTCCTTAAAGAAATGCTCTCCATGTTGGCCACAATGGGTAAGAAAGACATAAGCAAAGTGTCTTATTCGGACAGAATCAAGAACATTCAGAATAGAGGCAGATCCTGAGGAGATTTGCTCACTGGGAGGAAGTAGTCAGTAGCCATGTAGACACCGGAAGCGGTAAAGGCCGAGTCGCCTCAAATAATTGTCAGTCATGCTAAAGTTGTGATGACACCAGATAATACTTTAAAGCGAGGGGAGTGCATCTGCACTACTAATTAGGGACACTAGGGACTCTTTGTCTTTAGCCTTTTCTTCTGATTCTGGTATTTACCGGGAATAAAATGCCTTTAGGTTTGTTTTATCAGAAATACTCTTCAAAATAAAAAAGGTCGTTTTCACACTGTCGCAAAACAGTGTGACATTTTGTCCTCCTGTCCTCAAGCCCCGGTTACTTTGACCTTGTGTTACTCAGTCCCACATGGAACCGCTGTGTGAGGAGACTCTGTTGTGTAGCCGGTTCCATGTGTGGGGTTGGGCTGTTCCATCCGAGCCAGTATGGTTTATACTTCAGAACAGCGGGGAGCATGGTGACTCACACCCGGAACCTCAGCACTGAGGGCCTGAGGCAGATGGTTTGTTGAGAGTCCCATGGCCAGCGTGGCCCACATAGTGAGTTCTAGGCCAACTTAGGGTACAAAGTGAGATCCTGCCTTCAGAACAGAACAGAACACACACACACACACACACACACATACACACACAAAGGGATGCAGATTTTTCTTCCTATTGGAAAAGAAAATGTCATTTTAAAAGTTGTTTTAGCACAGGGTCTTAGCAGAAAGCTGTTCACATCTAATCTCTTGGGGCCAGTAGAGTAGGAAATTTATTTTATTTAATTTCTAGATGGGAAATAAGATTTATTAGTGAGAATGTTTTGTTTTAGATATTACCTGAGGTCTGTGATGCTCCTTACGGCTAGCCGCTCTGTCAGCCTTGCTTGCTTGCCTATTGATAGGTCCCCAATGTCCCTGGCTTCTGCCTCTGAAAACCCTGCCTAAAGGATTGGTTTTCTAGCCACTGTTTACTATTGAAAGTGAGACTTCGCAGGATGTGGTTATATCTTACTGATTGCAGTTTTTTTTCATTTACAAAATGGTTTTGTTGTCGGATGTCAGTCATGTAAAAGGTTCAATTACATCTCAGGAAGTTCCTTCCTGCCTTTCTTTACCAGTGTAGCTCCCCATTCCCACTACCTAGCCAAAGTCAGTGCCAACCAGGGTAGTTACGGTCTGAGCAGGCTACAGTTTCAGAGGAGCAGAGCGTAGCAGGAGCCTCATGATGAAAGTAGCTGATATCTCTGTTCTACTGTGACTGGTACCCTGACCCCTCTCTGCAGTCACTAACTCCCTGCTCCCCTTTTTCTGGCTTTTTTCCAGCACTCCAGTTCTCGCCTGAATTACCAAAGCAGCGTTCAGGGGTCCTCTCAGTCCCAGAGTACATTAGGCTACTCGTCTTCTCAACAGAGTACCCAGTACCATCCATCTCACCAGGCCCACCGGTACTGACCCACTGCCCTGTGCTTGGCCTCAGAAAGCACGGAACACAGACTCCAGCAGGGTGGTATCTGCGTTACAGACAACCCCAGAATGAAGACTGACATCATGCAAAGCGCAGATGCTTGAGAGGAAACCTTTGCATGCTAAGTGTTTTGAAGGACTAATATCTCTTCTTCGTTGACTTAAAGATGATTCTTGTGATGTCCCCAGCCCTCTTCCCTGCATGAATTCCTCGGGACTTTCCTGATGAAGCAGGCGTCTGACCTACCCAGCACTTGTGCACCCTTCAGCAGTCTCTGAGGGAGTTTCTGGTGCACCTTTCTCACGCTGTAGCAATCATTGTCATTTCTCTTTTCTTGGGATTTCAATGTTCTAGGAACAGGGTTCCGGTGGTGTATAGTTTTCTACTTCCTGGACTGACTTAGCAACCCCAGCCCAATGCACCTTTTAAAGCACTACAGTCTTCACAGACTAACTGCTTTGCTCTTGGAAGTCTTAAAAAGAAACTGTTACTGTCCCAAAGTACTTTACGATTATGTGTTTATTTATCTCTTTCAGGGAAGGTCTAGTGAAAGACAAGTGTGGGATAATGGTGCCCACAACCCAAAACAGCTTAGGTCGTTGCAGCTACCTGCTTGTACTATGAAGAACTGAGGCTCTTGGTGGTTTTTATATAATCATTCATGGGTAACTCAGTTCCCAGAAGTAATTAAAATTATAATTTTAACTTCATGTAGCTAAGCCTACTTTAAAAGAGGTTTCAAGAGCTTTGATGGAATCCGGTCCTTTTGAACTCACCCAGGACTAGGTCTCACCCGGGACTCACCCGGGAAGTGTGAGTCACTAGGACTCACCCAGGAAGTGTGAAGAGGCTGTTTCCTGCACTAGGACTCACCTGGGAAGTGTGAAGAGGCTGTTGCCTGCACTAGGACCTCACCAGGAGTCATGCTGATCAAAGCACGGTTCTTCCACTTGAAGGAAAAGCCTCTTCCATAAATGTCGTCAGAGGCTTCTCTAAGGAGCTGCTGGCTCCTCAGTCTCTTCACATCTGGTCAGCATGAGTAACTTTCTTTCATAATCAAGGATACTCAACTAGAAGCCCGTTAATTCATCTGCAGTGTTTTCCATTTGTATGTACATTAAGCATAAAGTGACTATTTTTAAGGCATGTTAAAATTTTAGGTTTCATTCATGTTCGAAGTATGTATTATGTATGCATAATTTTGCTGTTACTGAGACTTAACGCTGTCGAGAATCTTTTTTATTGCACTGAATGCTTTCTTTTGCCCCTAGGAAAAAACTTAATAATTGTGCCTAAGAACTATGGGCAGATAGTGTAAAGTAGATGTGGTTTAATATTTGCATTTCCATGATCTACGAATTAGAGGGGAGTTCCTTTTTAGCTACTTTTAAGGAACCCCCACCTCCAGAATCAAGAGGAAATGTAAAGGCTTAGAGCTCCCATTGTAGTGCAGGGGCAAGAACATGTGTGTTCTCCTGCTCCTAGCAGCACCAGCCTTGTTTTCAGTGTTTCTTGAGCTAGAAAAACATAACCAGTTGTTGTATATGCAAACTATACGCATTTCTAAAAACTATTCTTGTGAACCTATCTACCTGGTTTTGATACTCTGGGGTCCATATACAAGTAAGGTAAGATTTTTAGAAGCCAGTATACATTTTGCACTATTGATGTGATACTGTAGCCAGCCAGGACCATATGACTTCAGCATAATGATGCTTATAAATAGTAATAAAGGCTGTATAGTGACATGCATACCAGGACCGAAAAGTGAAGTCATTGTCACGTGACATGCTTCATTGGGAGGAATTTCTGACTGTCTCCTTGGGTTTTTTTTAATCCCTTTTTTTTTTAAAAAAAAAAAAAAAAAAATAAGAATCAGCCTCCTGCATAATGTAGCTATCTATATAAAGTTCTGTCCTGTGTTCTGGAGCCTCTTTGTCCAGGACCACTGCTCCTTTACCACAGGCTCAGTGCTCTGCAAAACCAAGAACAGGAGACATTTCCGTGTTACAGCCAATCCAGTGACAATAAACTCATGTGGGATGTCTGTGCCATGAGGTTGACTTATAAATGTCACATGATATGAAGGTCCTTTGTTTACTTGGAACCCACGTGGATAACTATGCTTCTGAATTATATGGTAAACAGTGTTATGGGGAGGTAGATCTGCGTCTGACCACTTGAGGAGAAAGCCAGTGATTAGCTGTCACAAAAGGCATCTATGCATATTTGATATTCACAGCAGCCTTCAGCAGCAGCTGGGTGGCCCTTGTGAACATATTCTACTAATTGTAGAGAATTACAATGAAAACAGAAGCCCTGCTCCTGCCCTCGAGTGAGCTCAATTTAGTAAAAAACATTAGTCCCTAGTCTGTGTACACACACACACACACACACACACACACACACACATTAAAACAAAACAGTTCTTTGTACACAAACTGGATACGCAGTTCTGGCAGTGTGCACTTACACATTCACGGGACTGTTTTGATAAAACTGACTCAAACAGGGCACTTCGTCATATGCTTCCAGTATAGTGTTTTCTAGGACATAGCCAGAAAACCCCACTGTCTACACAAGTGGGTTCTACATCACTGCACTGATTCTGACCCTTTGACTTTCTCTTCTTGCCTTAGGGTTGGTGATGCACACCTGTACCCAGTACTCTTAGGAATAGTTTCTGTCCATTATTTCCTTTCTCTGTGAAGCAAGCAAAGCCTTTCATATACATTAAGGCCATAGTCCATGGGCTGGGGCCTGTGAAGCTCCGTAAGGGTGTGAGCCTCAAGTGGTGGTATTTGTTCTTGAACATCCGTTAGATACTATTTTGTTCTCTGGGGACACAGAGGCGTCCTCTGACTTAGGGGAGCTTTGGAGTCTAGGGAGGATTGAAGGATTGAGTTGAAAGGTTGTGTTCTTTATCTTAAACGTCACTTTTAGAGGTAGCTTTGTGACAAGGCGTTTGAGGACAGAGTAGCTAAAAGGACGGTAGTGTGAGTTGGTAATTTGAGGCTGAAGCCATGCTTTTGAGGAAGTAAACCATGAAGTGAGATGCAGAGATCAAGGGACAAGTCTATTTTTATATCTGTGCTTTTGAAACCTTAGGACTTAGAGTTCTGACGTTCTGCACTCGGTAGCATAGCTTCCTGTCGGGAAGGGATGGCTTCACGCTCACACGCCCTGGCTGCCTCGTTCCTAGTTCTTGTGCCTCTGAGATAATGCTCTGCTTTGCTAAAAGGAGAAGGAATTGGAGAGTAAGACTTGCAGCTTGCTTTGCTTCTGAGTTAAGAGGTAGCGGCAGGTATACACTGCTCCCTAGGTGACCCAGAGAAACAATGAATGGCCATTGGGCTGAATGGAGGCTCAAAGGAGTCAAGTACAAGTAATAATTTTATACAAAATGTAGCAGTTTAGGTCCCCATAATCATCAAGAATAGTTAACAAATATAGCCCAAAGGTCATTGTTTGAGGGATTTCAGAAGTGTATGGTACCGGGAATGGGGGGTGAGGGGGTGGGGGTGGGGTACTTACCCTTCCTTCCAAGCTGTTTTCAGTAGGGAGTAATGCTAACGTGTAATATGGGAAGTATCTAATGCACTGTTACCACCTACATAGTGAGTAAATTAATACTATTTAATTTTTAATGGGTTTTTTTTGTTTTTTGTTTTTTAAAGCTTTGTCTGGGTAGACACTAAAAGCGTTATACAAAACCAGGACTGAGATGTCCTGTTAATAACAACTTAAAGTACTTTTTATATATGTTATACAGTCCGTCCTTTCTAAACTAGTTTGTATTCCTGATCATTCCTATCTGTGGAGTGTACCTGTCTATCTTTTTGGTCATTTTTCTGCACGAACCCTCTCTGTATAATTAGATATTACCACAGCCCTCCTTGCTGTGCTGTGATGTGTGTACGCCAAGCCTGTTGTCCTCAGAAGCCCGCTCTGGGGATGCAGAGTGTGTGGCCTCGGCCTCTTCAGAACTGGGTGCTTCTGCTCTGGAGTTATCCGGCCATCCTTCTCAAAGTGACTGTTCTAGCTGCGATAAGTGACATCACATTTATTTTATATTCTTGGTTGAAATAAAATTTAATTGACTTTGTTTCTGTGTGGATTAGTTTAGGAATAGACACATTTTTTTAAGTTAAAGTATTGTGCTCCTATGTGGACATGTACATAGATAGATTAGTGCATATGTACAATGCTGTAGTACAGAGGTATGTCTTAGGGTTTCTGTTTCTATGATAAAATATCCAAAAGCAAATGTTTAGGAAAATGTTTATTTCATCATACAGCTTGTAGTCCATCATCCACAGGAGTCAGGGTAGGAGCCTTGAGGCAAGAACTGGTACAGAGGTCATGGAGGAGTGCTGCTTACTGACTCGCTTGACCTGGCTTATTCAGCCTGCTTTCGATAGCAGCCAGGACCGCCAGCCCAGGGCTTGCAGTGCCCACAGTGGGACTGACCTTCCCTCATCCATCATCAATCCCAGAAAATTGCCCAGAGACAGTGTGGTGGAGGCACTTTGTCTCATGCAAGTTCCCTCTTCCCAGGGGTCCCTGACTTGCTTCAGGTTGACATAAAGCCAGCCAGCACTAGGTTGGAACACAGCTTCGGCAGTTAGCTCTCTTCTGTCACACGAGTTCTGGGACACTGGTGAGTGCCTTGACTTGCTGCACTATTTCCCTGGTTCCCAGAAAACTTGTTTGATTGTTTGAGCCCTAGCTGTCCTGGAACTCACTCTGTAGACCAGGCTGGTCTTGAACTCAAATTCAGCTGCTTCTTCCTTGTGAGCACTGAGATTAAAGGTGTGGGCCTGCCCCCCCCCCCCCCCGTTGCCAGCTACAACGTGTGCTTTTATTAAGGGCAATTATGACACAAAACCACAGGAAAAATAACACGGACATGAAATTACAGTTTCCTAAACACCTTTAAGAGAAATAACAGAAACAGAAACCCTGTCTCAAACGAAAGAGAGAGAAATAATCTAGATACTTTTTAAAGGGGGGGGGAGGTGTTTTTGTGGATGGTGTTAGGAATGGGATCCAGCTTTTGAAAGGGTGTTCTTGTGGACCTGGGTGCCCATCTAGTCTGCCTTCTGAGGGTCACTCCAGTACTCAAAGGCATCATGGAATGAAGAATTTTTTTTACGTTTCCGAGACAGGGTTTCTCTGTGTAGCCCTGGCTGTCCTGGATCTCACTGTAGACCAGGCTGGCCTCGAACTCAGAAATCTGCCTGCCTCTGCCTCCTGAGTGCTGGGATTAAAGGCATGCGCCACCACTGCCCGGCTGGAATGAAGAATGTTTTAAGCCAGTTAAATAGAAAGCTTCCCTTTCTTTGTAAAATAGACACCTTACATCCAACTTGACTCTTTCCCTGTAGAAAGAGTCACTGACTCTGTTTCTGATGCTTTGCTAAAACAGCAACCAAAAGCAACCCGGGGATCAAAGGGTTTATTTGGCTTACATATCCTGGGTCACAGTCCAATGAGAGAAGCCAAAGCAGGAATCCAGGGCAGAAGCCTGGAGGCAGGAGCTGATGCAGAGGCATGGAGGAGTGCTCCTTAGTGGCTTGCTCAGCCCATTTTCTTACAGCACCCAGAAACACCCGGGGGTAACACCACCCACATAAATCATCAATTAAGAAAAGGCCCTACAGGCTGGTTTAGTGGGAGCACTTTCTCAACTGAGGTTTCCTCTTCCCAAATGACTTAGATCAACCTGACGTACAACCAGCCAGCACAGGTCCTGTGCTGCTCTTAGGACAGCTGTTTGCTCACCTGCCTTTCTCCTGCCGTCTGAGTAAGAGCACATGCACTGGATGCACCCTTAACACTCACACCTCTAAGGTTTTAGGATTTTACAACTGGCATGGTACCCAGCACAATGGTTCCCAAGTCCTATACGGTGCCAAGTTTGTATATGGACAAAGTAAAGAGTTTTGGTGAGTGGAATCAATGTAGAGATCACGAATTGTGGATTACACACTACTGTGGTCTCCGTAGTCCCTCAGCACTTCCTCTCATCCGCTCACTCCTTCCAGGGTGGCCATGCTTTTCCACAAAGGCCGGCCCCTTGTAGCAAAGGAGGATGGATATTGGTTGGTCAAAATGAAAGCAATGATTTTGTTCTTTGCAAAGTTATTGATTTAAGCGTGGGCATGGAACATACCAACCAGAATGACTGAGGCAAAGTCTTCTGGGGGACAGTCTCTAGATGGATTTGCTCTGAAGCTGAAAAAGATGAACATAGAGTTTCCTTTCTAGCTCTAGACATGTATAAGTAAGAAGCTGTGATAGCAGTATGGGGACCGGAAGGGAGCCAGCCTCAAGGACAAACATCGAGGACCAGAAACCTAAAAAATGTAACATCAGATCAGGAAATTAACCAATCCTGAAGCTGCGCTAACTCTGCACTTCTTTTCTGGAAGATTGTATTCTTCTCCCCCACCCCCACCCCCCATATCCAATTTTATTTGGGCTTTCTGATACTGGTGCTCAAACTCTCCAGCTTTGAAGGCTTCCCCTTTAGTGCTAAGATCACAAAACCCTTACAGCACCTTGTGTGGAATGTTTGTTGTTTGAAAGCCTTAGCAAATTACTGTGAGCCCGAGCACTGAGACCTTCGTATTTAAATGAATGACTCTGACATTAGCATCTTAAGTGTCCGAAAATTAAACATTCTTTAGAAGCAGTGACATGCAGTGATGATAAACAATGTTCAATGCTCTAACAATAAAATGCCTCGGGGAGGGGTGGAGGGGGGGCCTTAGGGCATACACAACTGCCCTGGATCTCCATGTTTTCTGTGCAGGTGTCACATCGTATCTGGGATGAAGCTCTTTGCATGCTAAAAGCTTGCAGCAAACACTTCCCCCTCTGCAAGGCCCTAGAAGAGGGTCTCACCCTCTGTCCTCCAAGTCCTGGGCCTTGAAAGTTCCATGAAAGCTTTCCCACACGGTCTCCCAGCATCACACAGCCTCCATGGAAGCTTTCCCATACTGCTTCGGGGTACCTGAGGAGAAAAACTCTCAAGAGGCCTGAATAAGCCAATGGAATTTTTAGTAACTGCTAGCAGGCCTGTCCCAAGGTGATTAGTGGGAAGCAGCCTCAACTTCCAGTTAGTTTGAAATTCTAAGGGCAAAATATGCAATTGTGACCCATACTGAAAGGTAGCTCAGGAAAGATAACCGCCAAATGGTCAGGTTTAGCTCAGGGTCACATTGTCTAGGAATTTCCTGCTGATCCAGAAACCAGTTTACCTCAGGAATTTATGGCTGGTCCAGAGACCAGTTTTACCCAAGGCAGTTTTAGCATTTTAGTATTTTTAGTATTTATCAGGAATACTTTCATGGAATGGCATAGCTGTATATAGTTCATTAGCCCACTACAGGACCATGTGTGCTGCACACACAGAAGGTAGGCTCGGAAAAAGTGTTGTCTAGGCCAATAGTTTTAAGTCTGTCCCAGGCATACCCATTTTTAATAATGAGTTTATAATAGGCATGTGGAACCTGCTTTTGTTAAGAATCATGGACTCTTCACTTGGGTCCACAAAGGAGCTGGGAGTAGGCTCAAAGCACGGAGTGGGGGCCTTCCTTTTGAGTCTCTCAGTTTACTTTGGTGCAGACTCCTGTTTGGTAATCATTCTAGCAGTATCTGTCTACCTAGCCTATCTCACACTCCCTGAGGCCAGAGGTACACAGATAAGTCAACTGTCCCCTTGAGTCCTGATTCCACCAACAACAGGACAAACCGCCCTCCTCGATCCCACTCCCTCACCCCAAGATAAGAATTACTGTTTATGATGGAGAGAGGCTATAATCTGGGTGCAGATCATCTTTTAGGAACGAGATTGGCCTCTTGGGTGGAGACAGCCAAGGTCAGCAATTTATAGAACTGCCTTGTATTATATAGAAAAGAGAAGAGAAGAGAAGAAAAAGCCAGGCACCATTTAGGAAACTCCTCAATATAAGGAGGGTCTGTACATTTGAGCATGCTCAGAAGTGCTGACCCTTGACCACTCTAGGCAATCAGTACCCCCAATCTATTAATTAACCCCTGAAGTCCCACAGATTTCTAGAAGGCTCCTAGAGAGACCTTTGATAGGCATTTAGGTACTATTTTCCGGAAAAGTTTTGGCTGCTCACTTGGGCTTAGAGTAAACCACAGTGTGAAGTCAAAGCCTCCAGGCTTTGGTGTTGTGTCTGTCTCTTTTTATGTTGGGTCAGTCACCAGTTTAACTCTGCACGTACTCACTGAGCACTCAAGAAGCGTCTGTCCAAAAACACTTGCTACTTGCCCTACGCTCATCCTGCTTTGAGACCGAAGGCACAGAGAGTGACCTCCCAGTACTGTCCGCTCTTTTTGCAATCTCCTGACCCAGAGCTCCAAGGACACAGGAAGGTCTTCAGCCAGTGTCCTAACCCTGCAGGCCCTTTGGAGTCCAGGGACAGCAGAGCCTCCTCCCCCAGATAGATTACCTTGCAATGAAATCATCCCCTAGCAAGGGAGTCATCTCCCAGGAAATGACTGTTACCTACGCTGTAAGGACTTGATATCATCTTTACAGACCTAGAACTGAAATAGTGATTAACTAGCTTACACTTTGACCGATACTGCGTACCTCTTGCCCTTGTGATGGTCAGGCATTTATATTGGTACTCACTAGTCATTTGTCTCTGATTCCACTTCCTGGAAGTTAAGTTCCCAGTATCCCTGTCTCAGTGAAACCCCATCCAGAAATGTATGGCCGTGACTATCTACTTGTTATGACATTACTTGCCTCTTTTTTTGGGGGGGGGGGGGTGTGTTCTGTAACCTGCTTATGTAGATATTGAAGGTCTTTTTTTGGGAGAGGCTTCTCTTGTAAAATCCCTTCCCCACACCCCTCCTTCAGGACATGCCTGAGATTTGGCTTGAAGACTTTCATCCTGGTAGCAGCTAATCAATACATCTTTTGATTATAATTGGATTGAGTCTATGGTCTCTGCTTTGATTCATCTTTTAAACCCAAAGCTCATGCTGTATCCCATGAGGTCACTAAGTTTCTTTATCAGCTTCTAGTCCAAGTGAGTCTGTGTATTTTTAATTTCCTTTCTTTGTCTCTCACCACTATTCATATCTTCCACTAACCTGCTGGTACTCCTGGATCTGGGCTCATGGCTTAAAACGTGGGTAATGGTTGAGCAGTCCACTGGGCTCAACTTCAACCAAGGTCTGCTAGAGATGAGAATATTTATTTATTACTGGATAATCCGGAACTTGACACAGCAGGCCCTGAGAATGTGAGGTGAATTCCAAAATGCGAGTTTTGCTCTTTCAGAGTGTGTAAAAAATCATATTGGGATTCTGATGGGAATTGCATTGAATCTGTAGATTGCTTTTGGCAAGATGGCCATTTTCACCATGTTAATCCTCCTGATCCATGAACATGGACCTTCTGATATCTTCTTCAATTTCTTTCTTCAGGGACTTGAAGTTCTTGTCATATAGATCTTTCACTTGCTTGGTTAGAGTCACACCAAGATATTTTATATTATTTGTGGCTATTGTGAAGGGAGTTGTTTCCCTAATTTCTTTCTCAGCCAGTTTATCTTTTATGTAAAGGAGTGCTACTGATTTCTTTGAGTTAATTTTGTATTGAGCCACTTTCCTCAAGGTGTTTATCAGCTGAAGGCTTTGAGGGTTACTTGTGTATTCTATCATATCATCTGTGACTAGCAATACTTTGATTTCTTCCTTTCCAATTTGTATCCCCTTGACCTCCTTTTGTCTAATTGCTCTGGCTAGAACTTTGAGTACTACATTGAACAGAGAGGGAGAGAGAGGGCAGCCTTGCCTAGTCCCTGATTTTAGTGGAGTTGCTCTCACTTTCTCTCCCTTTAGTTTGATGTTGCTACAACCTTTCTGTATATTACCCTTATTATGTTTAGGTGTGTGTCTTGTACCCCTGATCTCTCCAAGACTTTTAACACGAAGGGGTGTTAGATTTTGTTAGGTTCACAGCTAAAGGACATGCAATGGGCTAGCCAAAGGAAGCAGTCGGTCAAACCCTGGGGGAAGGACCACTCGATGGGGTAATTCTCTGATTTGTTTTCCAGAGAGTTCTCTTCCTTCGTCCTAGTCTGGGTTCTGTCAGTCATGAGGCTACCAAGTAAATGTCCTATTTGCTTCTTTTCATAATTTTCTCATTTTAATGAGGCGCCTTACATTTTCAGCTAGTCTTATTGTGGTTTCCTTGTGGAAGCATGTTGTCACAGTGGCTTTGCAGTCTTTGATAAATCTAATTTCTGGGTCTCTGCAGAACTCATGGGCATTTGGTTCCTATCTGAGAAAATGAAAAGAAAACCACAATGAAAGCAGCTTCAGAGGCTGCAGGTGTAGTTCAATGGTGGGTCAGTTACCCGGCACTCACAAGGCCCTGGGTTCAGTCCCTAGCACTGCCAAAACAAAATGGGGTTTGAAGACCATTATGAAGGGCTTACACCATTCTAGCTGCCTTGGAATGTAAAGTCTGAACTATACCTTGGCAACCTCCTGAGAACTATGTCCACCACCTGTGACACAGGGCCTGTCATTGGCCTGGAGCATAGTGATTAGGCTAGGCTAGCTGGCCGGTGGGCTCTAGAGGGCCTCCTGCTTCTTTCTGTCTTCCCCAAACTAGGATTACAAGAGCTGGTCCCCACACCTAATGTTTCTACATGAGTTCTAGGCATCAAGTACAAGTCTTCATGCTTGTAAGATGAGCCCTCTTCCCAGCCCCCTTTTCTTTAAACTACTTCTGGTTGATATGCAAGGAAATGGGTTTCAATGTGATATTTTTTGGTTTGGTTGGTTGGTTTTACAAAACAGGGTTTCTCTGTGTAGCCCTGGCTGTCCTGGAACTCACTCTGTAGACCAGGCTGGCCTTGAACTCAGAAATCCTCCTGCCTCTGCCTCCCAAGTGCTGGGATTACAGGCGTGCACCACCACTGCCTGGCCAGTGTGGTATTTTCATTCGTGTGTATCCGTCTACTTTGTTCTTATTCACCTGCCATCGTCCCCCCCTCCCCCCGTCACGATACACACAGTCCATTTCCCTCACTTCCTCGTCCCTTCCCTTCAGACCAGTTCTTCCCTTTTCATGGGCCCCTTTCTATCTTTATGTCCTCCTCCTGTACACACAGGCACACACAGGCACACACAGGCACACACAGGCACACACATGCACACACAGGCACACACAGGCACACACAGGCACACACAGGCACACACAGGCACACACACACATTTTGATCCGCATTCTGTAGAAAAAAAAGAAAACACATCGCATTTGCCTTTCTAAGGCTGGCTTGTTTCACTTAACAGTGATCTCCAGTTCCATCCACTTTCTTGTGAACGCCATCGGTTCATTTACTATTACTATGGAACTGTAGAAACCAACTTCATAGAACTGTCACCAATACGGACATCAGAGGGATGCTGATGAGGAGCCGACCTCAAACTCACACAGACACAGCTACTTGACAAAGATGGCAGAGCCCTCATTGTTGAAAGAAAGAAAGAAAGAAAGAAAGAAAGAGAGAGAGAAAGAAAAGCCTTTTACATACACAGTGCTGGGGAAATGGAATCTCCACATGTAGAAAAATGAAACTATATCCATATTTCTAACCCTACACACACACCCACACACACCATCATCATCATCACCACCACCACCATCATCATCATCACCACCATCACCATCATCATCATCATCACCATCACCACCACCACCACTATCACCACTAACAACAAAAACCGATTCAAAGTGGACCAAAGATCTTAGACTGCCAGAAGAAAATGCAGGCGAAACACTTCAAACATAGGCACTGGCCAAGGCTTGCTGAAAAGACCAGCAGAGCACAGAAAATTACCCCAAGAACCGAACAATGGGATTGTATAAAGGCAAAGGGCTTCTGCATGGTGAAGGAAACCGTCAGCAGCAGAGCCAAGAACGCCTGCAGCATAGGAGAAAGCGCTTGTCTTCCATTCGGATCCTGGCTCCTGTCCTTCCTAATGTGTCTGCTCCATTTTTTCCGGCCTTCCTCAGGACTGGGAAGGGAACTGAACTCATATCTCCTAAATTTCCCAATTTCCAAGACCACAAAAAAACTTCTACCTTCGAAGTTTCTGAGTTTGGACTGATCTACACACATCTCCCTATTCATTATCTGCCTCGTGTCCAAAACGTCACTGAAAGAGCTACTTTAAGCCTGGAGTCACCTCTAAAAATTTCTGCCTGAGGATAGAACTCCTAAGAGACAACTATTGAGAGAAGCCTCCAGAGTGAGAACTAGCGATTAACCAACCCTGGGTGGCTTGGCTCACAGCCCTCCGAGAACAACCCAGTGACAGGAGAACAAGGCCCACAGCTGGCATGTTTCCTTCCTAGCTGACCTTCGAGAGAACATGGTGAGCCTGGACTCTGAACCTGGCAAGCTGGGGGAACACGAGGTACTCTGGCTTCAAGCTTGAAAGGATGATTCATGGTCAGGATTCCCAGGAGCCTCTTGCCAGTCTCCACTCTTCTGATTTTGCCTGTCTCTGTCTGACCTTTCATGGTTGTCCCATCCCTAACTTCACCAAACAGCTACATTTAGGTGAGGTCAGAGGATTACTTGAGCCCAGACATTTGAGGTCAAGCTAAGCAATCTATTAAGGACTTTTCTTTATTTTATTTTATTTTATTTTATTTTATTTTATTTTTTAAAAAGTCAGGTGTGGTGGCACAAGCCTGTAGTTTTAGTGCTTGAGATGTGGAGGCAGGAGTTTAAGGCCATCCTCAGCTACATTGAGAGTTTGGGGTCAGCCTGGGCTACACGATAACCTTTCTCAGGGGAAAAAGCAAATCAGCGCCTCAGTTTTATATTTCAACTACTCAAAAGCCACATGTTGCTAGTCATTTTAGCACCAAGGCAGAAAGTTCTGCTAGGTCTCCATTTTGTACTGTTTAAAAACCACAGGACTCAATTGACAGCGTCTGTGCTGTGCAAGGAGGGGTAGACAAGATGCCTATACATGTCAGTTTGTGCTATTTTATTAAGTTGCTCCTTGGCCAAGCTGACTGGCTTCACGTTCCCTCCATTGTGCCCGGGCAGTCTGCACTATCTCCAAGGAACCTTTAAATTGTTCCTTTGTTCTCTGGGACCCACACCCAGGATTAAAATAAAGTGTTTTATTAGGTAATAATTGGCTTACCCTTCTACTTTTGTTAACCAAGGCTATTTATAATTACCAACAAAACTCTCTAATCAACACAAGATAATCAGAATTCTCATATTGTGTTGAAGTTATTCCAGTCCAAACTTAGAACTCCGGCATGAGGCTTTGCTTGGCAGCCTTATCTATCTCTGGTAATTATACACTTCCCATGTGGTGTCTTTGAAATATTGACAATAACATTAATCTCTCCTTCCTGTCTCTGCTATTACCTTCTCCTAGCCTCTAGAACTTAAGGGGATCCATTAGGAGTCTTCTCAATACAAGATCCCTTAGGATTTATTTAAGTTTTGTTTTTTATTTACGTATTTATTAGAAAGAAAACAAGTTTATTTGACACTGTAAGGAATGGCCACAACAGAACTGCCTATTGACTTTGCCATAGGCCTGTTGGGTCGGTTTCCCCAAACCCTTTCAGTGACATTGGGGAATCTAACCTAGAGCCTAGTACATGATGGGCAAGTGCTCCATCACTGAGCTGTGCCCTCAGCTCTGTTTACTTTTAAAGAGATTCTGGGGTCAAAGAAATGAGGCACTTTGAAGAAAATTAATTTAAATGCTTATTTGATTCATGAACCAGGTAGCCTTCAGACCCAGAAGAGTTTCAAGTGTTTTGTTCTGCAACATGGGTTGTCAATATTTATAGACCAGAAAAGGCTGAAGAAAACAAGAGAGAGAGAGAGAGAGAGAGAGAGAGAGAGAGAGAGAGAGATTGATTGATTTCAGGCTCAAAAATAGGCCAATTAAGAGAGTTAAGAGAAAGGGCCAAATTGGCCTGTGTGCAAATGTATCTGTTAATAAAGATTCTTGATTCCTTGGGAGGTCGGGAGTCACAGTTTCACAGTGTAGAGGATGACTGACAGAACAGAACAGCATTTAATTTAGACCATTGGAAATGATCCAATTTGAAGAACAATGAAGAAAAAGATTGAATAAAAGTAAACTCTCAGATGCTGTGTGGGATGACACCAAACATACTATACCTGTGGAATCAACTTCCACAGAGTAAAAGAGAAAATGGAAGAATATATTTAATGATAATGAATGAAAATCAACAATCATTTACAGACCCTCAAACTCAACACATCTACATAAATTCAAAGAGAACATTGACAAGGCGAAAATTCTCAGACTGGATACAAGGTCAGGTCCAGCGATATGTAATCTACAGGAGGCAGTCTGATAGTCTGGGTGTAGCTCAGTAGTAAAGTACTCACCTAGCTTGTAAGAGGCTGGAAGAGACCCCCCAGTAGCATGATCTCTTTACAGATCTCTGCTCAGAAACAGAGCAGGAAGGCCAAGAATTGCTCTGAGCTATTGATAATGTGGGCTCTGGAGGCCGGGAAGTGCTGTGTCCACTCTTGCCTGAGCTCTGGGGTGTTGATGGGAGTGATTTAGATTCCCCTCAGGCTTTCTGACTTCCTACTGGCCTTTCACTATCAGAGCTGAATGACCTCTTTTGCCCTCTGTCATCTCCTGCGGTTTCACCACACTTGAGGGATCTGGGCTGAAACTGCCCTAGGCTCTGTCACCGGCAGTGCCGTCCAGCATCAGGATCATTGTCATAGCCTTTGTGGCTATGAGCTTGGTGTGCCTGCTGTGTCCCTGGGCTCTGCAAGTTTACCTTGCTCTCCTTGGCATCTGAGACATGTAAACGAAGAATAACATGTAGAATAACAAGGAGTAAATATGTATTAGAAGTCAAACAGCGGCTGGCGTGTGGCACTCGGCATGTGCACTTCTCTGCTGTGCTGGTGATGGAGTAACAGAGGTACAAAGAAACCCAGACTTGTCTTCGTGAACCTTCTGCTTAAACGAGAGTAACTTAGGCTTTTAACCAATAACTACACAATAAATGACAGCTGACTCAGCCTGCTTTCTGATGCTGTTAGGAACTGCCTGAAGCTGGACCTTGTACCTGCTTGCTTATTGTGGTGATCTTGAGGCAAACTCTCGTTGTCCCTAAGGAGGTGCCTCCACACAGTAGGTATCATTTACACAGTAGGTATCCTTACATATTTGTCAATGGGCAGGTGAATAAGCTTGGACAGGAGGAGGAGAGGCTCTGCCTAGGGTAAAGGTCCCTTTGTCTCAGCCCTGTAACTGGCCCTATGTGGCAGCACATGCAGGTGATCCGGAAAAAATGCCAGGGGGAGGCGGTGGGACCCTGTAGCCCCAAAGGCCTTCCTGAAGAAGCAGGGACTGATCAACGGGCAGAAGGCCTATCTGCCAGCTGTGCCTGATCCTCACATCTCACCCCAGCGAAGCTTTTTATTCCCCCCAGGGGCAAAGTTCAAAGAGCCTGAAGCTGCTTTAAAAAATACCTGTTTGGAATCTGTCCCTCATCGCTTAACAGAAAGTGTGTTTTGTCACCAGACGCCTCCTCTTGACCCAGTTTCACAACCTTCCTCTTTCAGACTTTGCCTAAGTGAATTCTTTCTGTGAAAGTACAAGTTAAAGAAGTTAAAACAATGACCACCATGTGCACGGTGGGGTCTATTTTACACGTCCGTGGTGCACGTCACCCCAGGTGGACTTTACAGGGGCCCTGCGGACCCCTTCTGCCTGAGGAGCTGGCCCAGCACTGGCCAACGGCTGTGAGCTGAAGGGGCACAGGAGAGGGCAGGGCCAAAGAGCCACTGAGCTGCTGAGCACACCACAGAGAAGGAACCCCCAAACACTGCCGACTGCCTCGTGCACTCTGCACAAACACAAGTTCAGCTCCTTTGTGCTGTCCTGGAGTGTTTGCCAGCTCCCAGGTCACGTTGCAGGGGACCATGCGGCCCTGCAATGAAAGGCCCTATTGTGACCACTGGTCAACAAGGCAGGGCAAAGTCTGTCGGTGCAGCAAAACCAGGAACCTCCCCATTTTTACGTGCTGAGCAGAATGTGTTTGTATTGTGTAGATGGGGTGGGGGCAGTTCCTTTAGAAAAAAACAAAAAAAAACAAAACAAAAGCCAGAGCAAGGAAAGAGAGATACTTTATCTGCTCATTGTTACTGTTTCCACTGCCTTTCCCTCTTCCTTCTCTTACGGCTCACACTGTTCTTTTAAAAACTTCCTTGAGGCAGCCCCGAGCTTCTGTTGGGAATTCTCACTCATCTAGAGATGGCAGACTGTTTAAAAATATGTAGATATACTCAATAAATAGTCCATTCACATGCACAGAGACATGGACAAGCTTTTAATACAAACCGCCAACTGGTTTTGAGCAGTTGCTACAGGCAAATGCTGCATAGTAAGCTGGGCATGCATCGAAAATGGGAGTTATTGTCGAGTGTGATATGCTTACAATGTCAAATCTCGGGAGGGAAACTGAGGCAGGAACATCAGGAGTGCATGGTGAGCCTGGAATGCAGAGTGAGATCCTGGCTCAAAAACAAAACAACAACAACAAACCAAAAAAACAAAAACCCACAAACAAACAAGAAATAGCAGTAAGAGCCAAATACTTAATGCTTGGGCTTATGTGGGTAAATTAGTCTGAGCACTGACTAGGTATGGCAGCATACCTGGCTGGGTCCCAGTTTCCTTGTCTATGAGATGACACACAAGCCCACAGGGTCCTTGATGCTCAGCTCCAGCCCCAGCTTTGCTGTATGCCTCATGCTGGTGTGTCAGTTCCATATTTTCCAATTATTCTGGAATTGGCCGGGGTAGATGACATTCACAGGGACTGGAAGCATCCACATTCTCAATGCAGTGACTGCAATAGAGGCTGACATCACCAAGAGTCCACAGTAAGTGCTGGAATGGGGAGGAGAGCAAGACCCAGAGAGCAACAGACCCTATTTGTTCCTTAACACGCAGGATTCTAATTCTCCAAATTGTTTCTTTTCTCCCCAAACAATTCCCACCTGAAGTCAGCAGACCAGGGCAAATGACTTTCTTCTGCCTCAGTTTCTCCAAGGCAAATGGGTGATAAGGATTTAGGTGATCTCTGGAATCCAGCTAAACACTAGTGTACACAACTCTAGAAACGTCAAGAAGTAGCCACTAAGATTTGGTTTTAAAACAAAACAAAATGTTTTGTTTTTCCTTTGAGACAGGCTGGCCTTGAACTTGTGAGTTCAAATAATCTCCCTATCCTGGCTACAGACTGCTGGAGACCAGAAGCACATGCCACTCAATTAAAATGTTTAAACCAATGATTTGCGACCCGGGGCCACAGACAGCACAAGGTAGAGAATTCCTGAATGAGAACAAGTCTTATGATTACCCCAGCTTAATCCCTAGAGAGTTCCTGGCTGGGGGAGGCTTCCGGGACAGGCTCAGGGTCACTGGGTCAGAAAGACTTGAGCATGTAACTTCTCTGGCTACTTCCCAAGAGGAATTCAAGTAGAGCCAGATAATCTAGTAGATTATCTGGGATCCAGAGTCAGGGGGGCCAGGAATTCACAGGGCAGTCTTTGCAGCAGAGAAATACATCTGTGGCTTTACAATATGTCCTTGGAGTATTTTTTAATATTTATTTATTATGTATAGTGTTCTGCCCGAGTGGCAGAAAGGGCACCAGATTTCATTACAGATGGTTATGAGCCACCATGTGGTTGCTGGGAATTGAACTCAGGACCTCTGGAAAAGCAGCCAGTGCTTTTGTTGTTGTTGTTTTTTGTTTTTGTTTTTGTTTTTGTTTTGTTTTTCCAGACAGGGTTTTTCTGTGTAGCCCTGGCTGTCCTGGAACTCACTCTGTAGACCAGGCTGGCCTTGAACTCAGAAATCCACCTGCCTCTGCCTTCCGAGTGCTGGGGCAGCCAGTGCTCTTAACCTCTGAACCAACTCTCCAGCCCAGTCCTTGGAGTCTGGGCATGGATCAGCACAAGCACATGGCACCACACAAGGCTGGAGAAAGAACTACTCAATCCCCAGGAGCAACTTCTACAGTTCACACTGGACAGAGACGACATGGTCCTGTTCCTTTCATTCATAGCCCTGAATAGAGGAATCCACTGTTGTCTCAGTAATGGGACCTAACCAAGCTTGACCAGAGACAGCTCAGGCCCCTCCCAACAAGACTTAAACCAAGTCTTGAAAGCATCAGACTATTTCCCATTAGCGGCATTCCCAGAAGAGTACTAAAAATTGCTTGAAAAGTGAGGCTTGGTGAAGCACGCCTTTACTCTCAACAACTGGGAGGCAGAGGCAGGAAGATCTCTGTGTTCAAGGCCAGCCTGGGCTACACTGAGAGATCTTGACTCAAATTAAAAAAGAAATTAAGCGAGAGACCGTCTAACATTCGATAAGGTAAAACCCAAACCAGAGAAAGGTGAAGTTTGTCGGGACCTGTCATAATCAAGCCGTAAGATGACAATAAACTTTAGGCCCCTAAAGAAAAACATTATCAGAGCCAGTGACAGGTTAAAGGTACTATACCCGCAGCTTGCTTTCTGGGTCCAGAACCCACACGAAAGAACGCACGTAGAAGGGGCAGGAGAAAGGGCTCTGCAGTGAGGCCTTTGCTGCCTTTGGTTGCTTGGACCCAAGAATGATGTCCCTCAGGGAGCCAAGGCTTAGCGGTCAAAACTCTGGGATCCTGAAGGATGATGTGTGTGACCCAATCATCCGTATCTTTACCTAGAAAGATCCGGAAGAACACAGAGATGTGAAAAACGGTGCCATGTGAAGTGAGTGTGTGAGTCAGCTGGTTCTGTCCCTCCTCCCTGCACACCCTCCCACTCCCCCCCCCCCCCACCCCCGGCAGGAGAAGATGGAGACTTTTGTATTTTCTTTTCACTGAGGGATTCTGGGTCGGACTTGTTGTGCTGGGTCTGTGTTTAAATGGTTGGAGCTCCTTTTCAGAGTGCCCCAGTCCTTTCTTGTGGCGGACATGTTTCACTCTTCCGCCCTTGAGCTACAGGGCTCAAGGTCAAGCAAGGGCTTCTGCAAATATCAGGATGTGAATCCAGTCCCCGCAAGGACAACATCGGAAGACAACGACAGACTGACTAGCAAAAGCTTTGGAGCAGAGGCGGGGCTTGGAGAAGGAAGCAAGCATGGAAAACAGGATTCTGGGAGAGGGGGAGAGCAAACCCAGCCACCTTGCCAGGGCTAGGATATGTAGCAGATATCAGCCGCTTGGGCCCATGCTTGTGCCCAGCTTCTCCCACGTTTCTTGATGAATTTGTTCTCATGGAGCCTGTTCATCCTACATTTAGTGGTGGGTCTGGTTGGAGGGGCAGAGTCTGCCCGTGTGTCCTACTGAAGAATTCATAAGGGTCTCCGCAGAAAACCAGTGGGTCAGTGTCTGTCATGCTCAGGGTGTCAACTGTGTGGGACACCCCAAAAAGAAGGCTACCCCATTCTCCCCCTAACACCCCCCCCCCCCCCCCCCCCCCCCCCCCCCCCCCGTCCCCAGCACAATACTGGAGAGTCTTGAAGGAGGAAACACTGGAGTGTTCTAGAAATGGACCTGGAGCTGGGATGCAGGGGGGGAGACTAAACGAGAATCAAGTTTTGATTTGGTGGAAAAAGTGATCTGTCTGTCACGACATTGATACACTAACAGACTTGGCACAACACAACAAAACCCAACAATCACAGACACAATGACATCGATGAAGGTAAGCTTTAGGGGCTGGGGAGATAAGTCAGTCAGCACAGTGCTTGCTCTGCAAGCATGGAGGCCTGAGTTTTGATTCCCAGAACCCGCATAAAAAAGCTAGGTGTGGTGACACAGACATGTAATCCCAGTGTTGAGGTGGGGGTGGGCAGATACACAGGGCTCACTGGCCTAGCCTACTTGGCAAATTCTATGGAGTGAGAGACCTTCTTTTGGAAAGAGGTGGAAGAGGAGGAAGAGGAGAAAGGAAGGAAGGGATGAGGAAGAGGGAAAGAAAGGTTCTCCCCTTGGCAGTCTCATCCCACCTGTGAGCAAATGTTCATTAACCCAGCAAAGGACTCCGGAGGTCACTTCACCACCACCACAGCCCGGTGAGCTCCGGGGACACCCCTGACACCCAGGCGGGTGCTCCTGCCTGGGAGACTTTGCTGTCATTATTTTAGTCCACAAGGAACACTGGAGAAAGTGGCTTGGTCCAGTGAACATAGGCTTCATGGGTCCCTGGTCCCTTTTCAGCAGGATGGGGAGGAGTTTACACACTATATAAATTAGAATATGCAAATAAGCTAAGAAGCACACACCTGCCATGACCCACCACTAAACAGTGATTAGCACTTTTGTGTGTTTCCTCTCAGACTGGTTAAGTATAACATAGATATATAATATCTATATAACTTATATATTATATATTAATATGTTAATATATAATATCTATATATTAATATTCAGATAGGTATACATGCCCACCATGTATATAAACAAAATGGATATCATAGGAATACTTTGTTATTTTAAATAAGGTACAGTGAGCACTCTTGTACATAATAACTCTTTGTGCATATTCTTTACACTTCTCCTGAATAAGTTCCCAGTGGGAGTCCATACCAGGAGGCTGCCCATTTTAATGTCTGGCAGCTGAATCCCTAGCTGGCTGTGGGGAAGAGCAGACTGGAGTGTAGGAAGAGCTATCTTAGGCTGGGAAGGATGCTTCTCTGCTTTGCCTCCACCTGCTGAGCTGTTGACTGAGTTCTTCCCCTTAGGTTCACCTCTCCTTTCTTCTGCTTAGCTTTTGCCCCATTCTGCCACCTCTGCCTGGATTTCTCCTCCTCCTCCTCCTCCTCTTCTTCCTCCTCCTCCTCCTCCTCCTCTTCTTCCTCCTCCTCCTCCTCCTCTTCTTCCTCCTCCTCCTCCTCTTCTTCCTCCTCTTCTTCCTTTTCCTCCTCCTCCTCCTCCTCCTCCTCCTCTTCCTCCTCCTCCTCCTCCTCTTCCTCCTCCTCCTCCTTTTCCTCTTCTTCCTCCTGCTCAAGTCTCCCATTTGAGGTCATTGTGCCCGGTCCTAGTTTCATGACTCAATATGGCTGCAGCAGCTGTTTCACAAGCTCTGAGATGTGTGTGTGCATCTGGAGAGAGGTCTTGACTAGCAGCTGCTACAGTTCTATGTGGAACTCAATGATTGGCTTGACACAGGTCACATAACAATATATGAACCAATAACTATGTCCAGAGAGTAGATATTGTAACTGGCCACCTCTAGGCTACCTTGGGGAAGCTCTACCTGCCAGAGGAACTACCAGTTGGGGAGAGGTGGAGTCTTTGATATAAAGTGGGAAAATCCTTGGACCATCACTCTCAAGTAAGTGGTGAAATATTGCTCGCAGATTCCTGGAGACTATGACCGTGCAATGTACGGAGATTTTATTTTTATTATTCATGACGCTGGAGCTGACATTCAGGATCATGCATGTGCAAGGAAAGCGGTCCACCACTGAACTAGATCCCTAGCCCAAGAATTGGCTTTTAGATATAATAGTCACCAGAGCCAGCCCAAAAGGAATGAGTGGAAATGAAATAAAACATGTAAGACCAGGAATGGAGATCACCTCCAAGGTGCGTTCCCAGGACAGCTCCAAGCTACATATACTAACTTATCCAAGAAGACAGTTGTTTGTTAAAAAGAAAGAAAGAAAGAAAGAAAGAGAAAAGATCCCGCCGGGAAGTGGTGGCGCACGCCTTTAATCCCAGCACTTGGGAGGCAGAGGCAGGCGGATTTCTGAGTTCGAGGCCAGCCTGGTCTATAGAGTGAGTTCCAGGACAGCCAGGGCTACACAGAGAAATCCTATCTTGAAAAACCAAAAAAAAAAAAAAAAAAAAAAAAAAAAAAAAAAA
>JADRCH010000046.1:563699-631199 GCA_019843965.1 Rhynchomys soricoides
AAAAAAAAAAAAAAAAAAAAAAAAAAAAAAAAAAAAAGGCTTTGAAAAAATTAAAAGAAAAGATCCCAATTGTGTCTTATAGACACAAAAGGACTTTTTTTCAAGATAAGGTTTCTCGATGTGGCCCTGGCTGTCCTATAACTCACTCTGTAGACCAGGCTGAGATCTCCCTGCCTTTGCCTGGGATTAAAGGCATGTGCTACCACTCCAAGGTCACAAAAAGGATTTTTTAAAAAAAGATTTAATTTATGTCTATGAGTACACTGTGGCTGTCTTTAGACACATCGGATCCCACTACAGATGGTTGTGAGCCACCATGTGGTTGCTGGGAATTGAACTCAGGACCTCTGGAAGAGCAGTCAGTGTTCTTAACTGCTGAGCCATCTCTCTAGCCCACAAAAAGGATTGTTAATAAAGGCCAGTTTAACCTTTCTCTTTCACCTAGATTTATAGACCATAAAATAATTTTACTGACTTGTAGTCTATAGGCATCACACAGGCAATGTCATGAGCTACATGACCCCATGTTTGTGCTGTGGGTATTTGTTTTTCTCTAAATAACTCTGATCTTTAAAGGCATTCTTTTCATTTCAATGACCATGTGCTTTTCAGGGATAGCCCCTAAACTAGACTCTTGGGGTGTTGTTATCTTTTTATTTAAACTAAGTTTTTTTATATATAATATGTTCTGGTTATGATTCCCCCCCATCTCCTCCCTCCCTCCCCTCTCTCCCAGCTCTGGACCCTCTTACCCTCTTTAGAAAACAAATGGACAAATAAAAAAAAAAAAAGAAAAGAAACAGAATGTATTAGTCATGGTTCTCTAGAGTTTAGAACTTATAGAGTGAATCTCTCTTTTTAGATAGATAGATAGATAGATAGATATCTAACTATAGATACATAGAGAGTAATATACATATATATTGAGCAATATCTATATCTATCTATAATTGCTTATTAGAATAACTTAAAGGTTGTGGTCCAGCTAAGCCAACAATAGCTGCCAATGAATGCTTGGTCCAAGAATCCAGTAGTTGTTCAGTCCAGGAAGCTGGATGCCTTCAGGATACACTGGAATCCTCGAGAAGTAAGCTCCAACGCCAGTGAAGGACAGGATTGCTACTTAGGTGAGAGTAAGCAGGCAGAAAGCTGTCTTCTTCCATGTCCTTACACAGGCTTCCAGCAGAAGGTGTGACCCAGACTAGAGGTTGGTTTTCCCAGCTCCAAATATCCGGATTAAAGGTGTGCTTTCCCAACTCAAGGTCCAGATTAGAAGTTGATCTTTCTACTTCAAATTAAGCAAAAATTCCTCATAGGTGTGCCCCTCTATTTTTTGGGTTTTAGTTAATTCCAGATGTAGTCAAGTTGACAACCAAGAATAGTCATTATACCGGGCAGTGGTGGTGCACGTCTTTAATCTTAGCACTTGGGAGGCAGAGGCAGGCGGATTTCTGAGTTCGAGGCCAGCCTGGTCTACATAGTGAGTTCCAGGACAGCCAGGGCTACACAGAGAAACCCTGTCTCGAAAAAACAAAACAAAACAAAAAAAGAATAGTCATTACTCAGAACAAACCCAAACAAAAGGAATTGTCAAACAAAACTACAAAAATGCCGAAGAAAAAGGAACACACACACGCACACACACTATAAAACTACAAAACCGGAAACCATATCACACAATCCATTATTTTTAATTCTTAGAACAATTACAGAGTAACCTTAGCACTCTTATTTAGATATGAGAAAGAGGGGGCCAAGAGAGATACCACGATGTTGCTAGAGGTGGGCCCAGCATCACTCTCCAAGTGGCTATGATTCGTTTGTGAACTTGACAGTGTAGGATCATCTGGGAAGAGAGTCTCAGTGAAGGATTACTTAGATCAGAATGGGTTGTAGGCAGTCTGTGGGATGTGAGGTGTAAAGCACACCCACTGTGGGGGCCACCATTCCCTTGGAGGGGATCCTGCCCTGTATAGGCTGGCGAAAAGAGGCTGGCACAGTTGTTCATACAACCCTTCACGCCTTCTGCTTCTCAGCCGGATAAATGTGGCCATCTGTCTCAAGGTGCTGCCACTTGGACCTCCCCATGATGGTGGACTATAACCTAGCTAACCGAGCTAAAGCAAGCCCTTTATCTCATACATGGTTTCCTCTCAGAGTATTTGATCACAGCAGCAGCAATGAAACTGTTAGAGTAACCAAGCCCGGGTTGGGTAGGCCAGAATGCCTTTCTCGGGGGAGAATGTGACACTCCCCAAGCCTGTTTGTGTGTATTTCATGAGGTGCAGCAGCTTGGGGTATCTTACGGTTGTGGGAACTGGACAGGATTAAGTCACCAAGAAACCAAAAGAGCCAGACAGTGGTGGCGTACACCTTTAATCCTAGCACTTGGGAGGCAGAGACAGGAGGATTTCTGAGTTCGAGGCCAGCCTGGTCTACAGAGGGAGTTCCAGGACCAGCCAGGGCTATACAGGGAAACCCTGTCTCGAAAAAACAGAGAAAAAAAAGAAAAAAAAGAAAAGTCTGGAATTTCAGGTACTGCACAGACAGAAACAAAGATAACCTAAGGCTTCTCAGAGGATGCCTCACTTAGGTCTTCTGAAGGAAGGGTGGGGTTGGGGGGTTTCTGGAAAGCAGTCTGATGCTGTCTCCTGGTAAGGCCAAAGACTGGACATTGACATGTTCAACAAGCAGCCCCTAAAGCTCCTGCACTGATTCTCCTTGAACCTGCCATTATTTTATGAGCCCAATTTCCCCCTTTCATTGGGCATACACCTTTGGCACTGCTTGGCTTCCTGGAGATGTCATTTGCAAAGCGGCCAGGTTTGTCTTCTTCTGCAAACTCCTTTGTCTTAACCATAATTCGGACAAGTCACACCTCTCACAGGTGAGTCAAAAACACAGTATTTGAATCGTCAGAAAGAGGTGCTTCCGGGCCAGCTGGTGAGTTACAAGCAACAAAGCTGTGTTTATAGAACAATCTGGGGTGTGTTTTATGTTTGGTACAGGAAATGAGAGGTGCATGACTCCAGTTTATGGAATTTGGCAGCCTTCCACCAATATCTCTGATTTTGTTACGTATTTGAACAGAAGGAGAGTCTTTTAGAAGACCGTGAAACCCGTCCTTTGAACATGGAAAGGTAAAACAAGTCGAGGGAGTAAGCGGAGAACATGCATTCTGTTTGAGTCAGTTGGGAGCAGAAGATGTATGGCAGGCAGTAGGTGACTAGAAACCGGCTCCAAGAAGGTGTCCAAGTCTCAGGTCCATACTGGAGGCTTTATCTCAAAGCACCCACAGCAGTGGGAGAGAATGACTGACAGTTCTTGACCAAGTGACTTTGGGCTGGGCTTTAGGCAGACCTGTTTGTTGGCAAGATGAAATTACAGGATCATATTTTGGTGCATCACGAGAGGGGAGCAGTGCCTATCTGGATCAGAGACATTGTGGAAGAAGCACACATTCTAAAGGAAAGACCCCTCTTCTGGACGTCCTACGTTTGAAGTCTTCATGAGTCACCAAGGGGTCAACTGAAAACGGGAGACCAGGGCTAGAGCTTTCACCACTGGGAGGGACCAGAGGAGGTTGCCATGGAAACAGCGAAAGCAAAGGGGAACTGGGGAAGTCCTGATTTAGGGAGCAGAGAGATGGGGTAACACTTAGTGAAACAGTAGCAAAGAGAGCAGTTGGCTGAAGGGAGCTACGGTTCTTGAGGAAATCCAGTGACACGAGGCAAGGATCAAAGCCAACGTACAGAGGTTTTCTTTATCAGATTTTAAAGATGAGATTTCATCTAACTGGTCAAGAATGATCTCCAGTCCCCAACCTTCCCAGCAACTCAGGTGCTGGGATAATAGGCATGTACTACTAGACCTGGCTACTTACCAATAATTGATTAATTGGTTAGCATCAAGGATTGGACCCAGGCCTTACACATGGCAGATAAATGCTGTCACAGAGCGACAGTGCTGGCACCCTTTCATGTTTTATTTGATGCAGCTCTGAGTTGTCCGCTAACAAAGTATCTAAAAGTATAGCCTGGTGTGGCAGCGCGGGCTTGTAATTCAGTGCTTGGGAGACTGAGGCAGAAGGATCTTGAGTTCGAGGCCCGACTGGCTAAATAGTAACACCCTCTCCTCTCCTCCGGCTCCCCCCAAATCTTACTGAGTTATACACCTCAGAACAGTCACAGTGGGAACATTCTTGCCATTAAAAAAAGCAATCAGGAAAGCAATGCAGACCTGTAAAGATTATATTCTCTTCTGTACTCTTCTATATGCTTGATACGTTATCATAACGAATTGCTTTACGTCATGAGAGAAATGGGCTAAGTCAGAAACAGAAGTAGCCATTCAGACCTCTCATAGGGATGAGGGCAGTGAAGGATGGAGCACAGGAAGAGACAAAGGCTATCTTTTCTTTTTGAGGAGATACAGCGTGGACAGAGTTCTTGGTAGAGTGTGAGGACCCACAGGGAAGGAGAGGATGAAGATCGAGGGACAGGTAGTGGGTAGAGTGTCCCCAGGAAGATGCCTACATCCTAGGCCTGGGATTTTGAATTCACCCGGCTTATCCAGGCAGCCCCGCCATCCTGTGACTGAGATAAGAGAGGACAGACATGAAGAGAACTTGGGCAATCCTATGTGGAGATGAGAACCACATGCCACGGAATGCTGGACGTCGCTAAAAGCTGGAAGGACAGACAGGAACTGTCCCTTACGGTCCTTGGGAGTTGGGTGTCAGAGTGCCACTTTGATTTTAGGCATTCGTTCTCCACAGCTGTGACAGAAACGATCACGTTTGTGGCTATTTGTTAGTGACATCCTAGTGAACTGAGGCCAGCCATACTGGACCCCGTGGTGGGTTCTAAGGCACTGAGGTGTTTCATGTGATTCAGCCCTCCTTGCCACCCGGCTCTAGCACAGCTGGGAGCTCAGTTCTTGTGAGGGTAGATGCTGAAGATGCTAACATTCCTGACAGGCATTCAACAGAAGAAGTGATTGTGTCTTCAAGTTCTTCTTTTACGTTTCCACCTGATTCTAGGAGATCTCCAAGTTCTGAGAGTTGAGCCAAGCTGGTCCCCAAGGTGTCCCCAAGGAGGCATTCTTCCTGAGGAGCATCGCTTCCTGCTGTGTGGCTCACAGGCCAGGTGACAAGGGGGTCGGCGACAACACTTGGCCACATTAGGGAGGTTCAAGTCTGATATTCCTGTCACATCTGCTGCTGTATATACCAGTGACACAGGGACTTCTCTCTTTCTGGGGCCATGGGTGTCACAGCCAGCCAACATACAGACCAGGCTGACCAGGAACCTCAGTGTAAGGCCTATTGGCCACTAGAAATTTTTTATCTTTTCCCCTGACTCTAGACTCTGGTGTGGACCCTCTGAGGACCAAGGAGGTGGGGAATCAGTCTGGAAAGGGTTGATGAGGCTGCCCTCCCATGTGCCTCGGGCCAGTTTTCACTGTTGATTTCAAGGTTGGAAGACCTCCAGGAACAGCTCGGTCCTCCTGTGGCACTGGAGTCGAGTAGCAGATTTGTCCCAGGAGAGAACACAACCCACCTCAGGAGGGTTCTGTGCTACGAGCTCTGTAAATTTCCAGCTTCAAATTCAGTTCCTGACAAGGACAGTGCCTCCTTTCTTCTTTGTCTTCCCCGACCAGCGAGGAACCAAGCCCTTTTGGACCTGTCTCTGTTCCGATGCCTCTGTTCTTCCTTTTGTACCCACTAGCTCATCCATCCTTGTCTGGGACCCCTGCTCGTTGTCCTTCCGACCCTACTGTTCTTTAGACCAGGTACTAATGCCCACCTGCTTCAGGGAGGGACTTCCCTTACTGTGGCTGTCACTTATCACCCTTTGCAGCCTGGTCTCCTGACATCTTGTCATCTTTGCTCAAACTGCACACCCAGTGGTGACACTCTGGATCCACACATCTTCATGTGGTTCTCGATCTTCTCTCCTGACCCCACTCTCTACCCTGTTGAGCCTCAGTTTTCTACGCCCTCCCTACAGAATCCCTTCCCCTTACTCCAGGCCACAGAGCCCTCGCTCCTCTGACGATTTCCACATATTAACACCCCGCTTGTATTTAATCACCTATCTTCTGCTGTGGGTAAATTTCCTCCCAGGTGTCAACAAACTTATTTATCCCCCTTCCTTGTGTTTGTTTCGGGAGGCAGGGGGTGGGAGCAGCGTAGATTATGTGTTTGGCACTGGCCTTGAAGCTTCAGGTGCAGTATGAAGGCTGGCTTGTTCCAACTGGCTCTCACAGTCTGCCCTCTGCACTGTTCATACCCCAGGAGGCTGACTTTTATGGTACCATCCACAGGTCCCCTTACTCTCTGGCTTCTGTGTGGTCCCCAGTGCAGGCCCCATCACCCTCTGGCTTCCACATGGTCCCCAGCACATGCCCTGTCTCTTTCTGGCTTCTCTGTGGTCTCCCAGCAGGGAATGGGACAGGAAATCAGAGGTCAGGGGCTTCAGGTGGGGGGTTCCCCTACTCTCTGTTATGGGGTTCCCTTTGGTGGCCATGTTACTGGTCTGTTTAAGAGGTCCTTTCAACATGGCTGTTTGTCTCAGGAGGAAGCACCTGTGCCTTCCTGTCACCATCAGGCTGAGGAAGTCACTGTGCCCCATTGTCACTGGCGACTCTCCACCGGGCCTGTGGCTTCCCCTGTACGCACCCACACATGTGTGGTCAAGCAGTCACCAGGTCAGAAGCCAGAGAACTGAGCACATTGGGCTCAAGGGCAGGACGGACTGCCACACACTGTAGTGTTCACACACAGAATCCTATGAACAGTTGGCTACCAAGAACCATTTGCTTTTCTTTCTAAGGAAGAAACCTCACTGGTTTTAATTGAATTCACAGCTTGCTGTGCTTCCCATGAGGGGCATTTTGCCCAGGTAAGACCACCAAGGTCATGTTGAAAGCAGTAGGATCTGCTCTTCTGAAGTGCTTCTGGCAAAGATCGGAGGAATGAGGGCCTCAGGGCAGGTCTGCAGTTGGGTGGCGCAAGACTTGAGGTCCTGTCGTGGGTGGGTGGCAGAGGCTAGAACCGGATCTACAGCATTCCCTTCACAGCAGTTAGCAAGCAGCAATAGCCTCAAGACAAGATAAAACCAAATCTGACACGACCAGCAATTCTACACACCCTCAAGTCCCCTAGGAGATCCCCAGAAAAAGTAGTTAATCAGACAAAGGAGATCCATAGGGAAGGAATCATGATAAAGCCAATCTGAAGCATTTCTGGAGATCGAGTTGTTTGAAACTTACCCCAAGGCTATTTTTTAAAGAACAGAACTCAGTGTCCAGGGGGCTTGGACCAGTTTTCCGTTTCAAGGATTCCCAACATAAATCTTGAGTGAGTGTACATCAGGATTATACTGTCTAGGGATGCTCTAGGATCCTGTTTATCAGGAGTTAAGAAAGACAGACAGACAAACAGAAAGAAAGAAAGAAAGAAAGAAAGAAAGAAAGAAAGAAAGAAAGAAGAAAACAGATAGCTCATCAGGAACAGATAAATAAATCTAAGACACACAGCTTTCTTAACATACAACCTCAATCCACAACTGGATCCAGTTACCTCGGGGAGAGAAAGGCATTTTCTCTTTGAGCTGCAGTGAGTGGGGTCAGCCATGACAAAGACAAGCCTGTGTGTTGTTTGTTTTTTTCCACTGGCACTGCCAGGCCCTGAGCTGTTTGGATCAGTTCCTTGGGGACAAGTTCTTGTTTGGTTTTCAGCTTTTTTTTGTCCAGAGTTGATGATAGAGGAGGGAGCTGTGTGTCTTGTGTGACCGGTGGCACTGATGGGCCACACAGAAAGATTCTGTGCTGGGGTGTCTCTTAGGAGCAGCTGTGGGAAGGAGCGACAGCCTGGGAAGAGCCTGGGGGGATTCCAGTGGGTCTCTGTATTATATATATTCATTTTTCTCTCTTTCTTTTATTGAAAATAGATTTCTTTTCGTACAATATATTCTGATTATGATTTCCCCTCTCCCAAGTCCTTCCAGTTCCTCTCCACTTCCCCGTCTGGAGCCACACCCTTCGGGCTTCTAAGGGACAATAATTAATAAAAATAAAATAAGGTAAGAAAGAAACCCAACAAGTTGGAATAGGACAAAACCAAGAGAAGAAAAAGAGCCAAAGAAATAGCACAAGAAACACGCGCGCACACACACACACACACAAGAGGAATCCTATTAAAAATACACACCAAGAAGCCCTAATGTACAGCCAAAAGACCATGTAAGGTTAAGGGGGAAGAGGGCTGGCACGACATGATGAGACAAAGACTGTCCAAAGGTGCCACTGTATTCTTCTTGTGTTGGATATTCCTGCTGGGCATAGGCCCCGAGGCGTGGCTTTCAGAGTGGCTCGAATCCCCAGTGAGACTCACTCCCTTGGGGAACCCTTCTGTTTCATTTTTTGAGTGGTTATCAATTGCAGGTACCCTCTGGGGTAGGGATGGAACATGTGTCCTCTTTCCCTCTCAGTCCTAGGCCCCCATGAGGTGCAGACCCTTGCAGGTCCTGTGCATGCTGCCATAGCCTCTGCGAGTGGATGTGCTGTGGTTAGAAGCCCCGCTTCCCTGTGTTCTCTGTCTACTCTGGCTCTTACTCTCTCTGCTTCTTCTTCCTTGGGGTTCTCTGAGCCCTGAGGGGAGGGATATGGTGGAGACATCCCTCTGGGCTTTGTGTTTTTGATGAGATTCCTGTGTGTGTGTGTATGAGTGTGCGTGTGTGCGTGTGTGTGTGTGTATAGGTGTGTTTTTGTGTGTTTGTGTATGTGTGTGTTTGTGTATACGTGTATGTGTTTTTGTATGCATATGTCTTTGTGTGTGTGTGTATGTGTGTTTGTGTGTGTATATGTGTGTGTTTGTGTGTACGTGTGTGTGTGTATGGGTGTCTGTGTATGTATGTGTATGTGTGTGTGTATGGGTGTGTTTGTGTGTACGTGTATGTGTGTGTGTATGGGTGTGTTTGTGTGTATAGGTGTGTGTTTGTGTTTATGTGTATGTTTGTGTGTGTGTTCTGATTCCTCTCATTCTCTGCACACTGTCCAGCTGTTTATATCTCTGTTTCCATCTTCTACAGGAGGAAGCTGCTCTGACAACGGCTGTGCAAGAAGACCCTGATCTCTGAGTATGGCATGATGTCGTAGGAGTCATGTTATTGCTATGTCCCTAAGTAATATTTGATAGTCCTCTAGGTCTATGGTCTATCTCAGTCTCAGGTTTGTGACTACCCATGCAGGGTCAGGCACTGATTCCATCTCACAAAGTGTCCTTAAATCAAAGCAGGTATTGGTGGTTGCTTACTCCCTCGTGTGCTCTGCCACTGTTGCACCTACATATCTTGCAAGCAGGTCACCATCATAGATCGGAGGGTTTGTAGCCTGGTTGCTGTTCATCTTTCTCTACTGATTTTTGTATTGAGACTCGTGCAGCTCGGGTTGGGTTTGGACTAATTATGAACCTGGGGCTGTCCTTAAACCCCTGGTCTTCCTGCTTTACCCTCTCTAGTGCTGGAAGCACAGATGTGCATCACCACCCCTGGCAGTTGCTGTTTTCACCCCTGGCTATTATTGTTATCAAATATGAGTAATAATACTCTATATTTTAGCTCATGTAATCCTCTCAATCTTGTGAAGTAGGTTTTTTTGTTTGGTTGGTTGGTTTTGGTTTTTTAGAGACAGGCTTTCTCTGTGTAGCCCTGGCTGTCCTGGAACCACTCTGTAGACCAGGCTGTCCTGGAACTCAGAAATCCTCCTCCTGTCTCTGCCTCCCAAGTGCTGGGATTAAAGGTGTGTGCCACCACTGCCCCGCTGTGAAGTAGGTATTTTATCTCCCCCACTTTACAGATTGGAAAACTGAGGCACACAAAGATAATTTATTTGTCCAAGATTATGCAGTTAGCAGGTAGTTCAAAGCCTGGGCTTCGAACTGTCTGGTATTGACTGTTGAAGAGTGGATAACAAAAAGTCTAAAACCAAGACACAGGCGCTATTAGGCTGGTAAACATTGCAACCGAGTTTTTTTTTCCCCTCTTTCCACTGTCTTCCCTCCCTCCCTCCTTCCCTCCTTCCCTCCCTCCCTCCCTCCCTCCCTCCCTCCCTGCCTTTTTGTTGGAGATTGGATCCAGGACCTCACAATGCTATCATGCACTCTATTCCTCTATCCCTAAGCTACATCCCCAGCCCTGATTCCCACTTCTCAAGTCATTGGTAGAAAGCTTCTACTCCCTGAAAGAGCTTGGAAACAAAGCAAGCACAGATCTCAAGAGGAAACGTTCAGCCTCGTGTCCATGGTCAAAGCACCCATCAGATGCCCCAGCTGGTATGTTGCTATGACAACAAAGTACGCATGGATCTGCACAGGGAACTTGAAGTCCCAGGAAAGATGAGGGTGCCCCCGAGGCTCATGCCTGACAGTTTGCATTTGTTGTCTTGGAAGCTTCAAAGCTTCAATACACCTAGTTGGTGGGTGTTCAGGAAATCTTGATGGTGCTCAACTTCCTTTCACCTCGGCCTGTCAGACTCAGACAGGACTGCTTCCGGTCTCTCCTCCATCCCCAGGACATTTTGTCATTGCTATGAGACCAAGTAGGATTTTAGGTATTATATATCACTGCCTCTCCCGAGTGCCTGCTTTTCCTGTTCTTCATCTGACTTTCTTGATGCATGTGTAAATATCACTTCATCTAGAACTCTCCCTGATGATTACATCAATACAGGCCCTTTGCTACAGGCTGGCGAGGCTCTAATGTCCTCTCACCTTGCAGTTTCCTCTGTTCAAAAAATATTTTCTAACACCATAAGCTACCCATTAGGGGCAGTCATAAGTTTGGTACCTGTGTGTTCCAGATCCACCCTTCAGTACCTGCTCTGTGCCAGACTCTAAGCAATTCTGCTTTGCTAACCAGAATGGGTCGAGCTTTGTTAGAGGGGACAGACCCTGAGGGAGAATTTCTCTCTCTAGTCTAGGGGCTAACTTGTAGGTTTGCACAGTGTCAGCGGCACATGATGCCTTTCTGTGGCAGCCTCCCTGGCACCTTCCAGCCAATGGCTTCTGTTGGTATGCTTCAGGCTTTGCAGTAGCTTGACAAGAGTGGGTGCCTCCCCTTGGCCAGCTTTCCTGGCAACCCCTTGTGCAGCTTCTCAGCAGATGGCTTCTTCAGAGAGTGGGTTTCTGGAAAGGTCAACCTTCATGACATTTTCCACCCATGAGGTCTGGGACAAGATGGCCTCCATCTTGAATGCTCTATGTGGGCGTAGGGGCTGAGGATGTTAACCGCTGTCTCTCTCTCTGCTCTTCTGATAATCTTTAGTGCGACCTTATGACTCACTGACCTATTCCGAACGTCAGGCTCCTGCAAATCACTCTTTAGAGTTCACTTGTAGAAATTACTATGTGGTTTTTGGATATATATATATATATTGAATATAATATTTACATATAATTTCACCATGTCTTTATTTACAGAAGAAAGTCTAACATAGAACATAATTGCGCAAAAAAAAAAAAAAAAACCACCAAAAAACCACAAACCAACCAAACCAAAAAAAGATATCTAAAACATATTTAAACATGAGCTGGCAACCATGATGCATGCCTGCTGTCCCAGCTACTTGGGGGTCTGAGACAGAAGCCCAGACATTTGAGCCTCAACAACATAGGACAACATAGGAAGACCCTGACTTGAGACAAACTAAAACAAGATAAGCCAGGTGTGGTGGTGCACACCTTTAAACCCAGCACCCAGAAGGCAGAAACAGGCAGATCTCTGCAAGTTTAAGGCCAGCTTGGTCTACAACGTGAGTTCCAGGCCATATAGAGGGACACAGTAAAACTCTGTCTCCAATAAATATAAATAAATAAATGGATCAAGTGCCTTTCCCACATAAAATTAACATGGCTGGGGTCTTCAAAGCCCCAGGACTTGGGCACGGTGCATAGCACAGCCTGTCAACATTGTCTCTGCCCCAGTATGGAATTGTGACGTCAATGGTTGAGTCTGATCACCACAAACCCCTTTTTAAGACCTTTCCCAGCCCTCTACATCCATGAAATAGGAATAAAAAGGGGAATTTTTCAAAGTTCAGTGGTCTGGAACAGTTAAGTTATTATTGTACACGGTTCTCCTGAACATCATGTTTTCAGGCCACCATATATATGTGTGTATATGTGTGTGTATATGTATATATATATAATATATATTTTATATATAAATATATTTATAATATATTTATATTATATAATTATAAAATTATATATAAATAAATATATAAAATTATATATAATTACATATAATAATTATATATTATTATATATTATATATAAATATATAATATATACACACATAATATAGCCCCCTTTGCATGGATAAACACACAAGAATCATAGGAGCATCTGAAAGTACAAGTCCACCCTGATCTAGAGGAGCCTCCCTTTTCTTCTACCTTTAGTTCTCTCATTGGCTTGATGATGGCCACTCTGGGGCCCTGGGCACAGTCGAGCCCTGTGTGTAGTCTGTCCCTTGAGCTTACCTCCTGTCACTACCTTATGGGAACAGTTCTCTGGCTCTGGAAGCCACGGTGCAGCTGCTACTTCCAGTCTTTGCATTTATCATCAGTTACAGCCACCCACTGCTCCAACTGTTTGCCAAGCTGATTCAGATTCTTGGGTCTAGGGTTAGCCCACATTCTCCTGCCTTATGTCGTGGGTTAGCCCATACTCTCCCGCCTTACAGAAAGCACAGCTTAAGATCTCTTTGCTCCATTGCCTCAACTTCTCATCATGCTTCCTCTTGAGTCTCCAGCTCTCGGCTCTCTTGGCAGCTGGGGGCACACATTATCTGACCGATGAGTGATCTACGGTGAAGGTTTACATATGACAGAATGTGGAGATTAAAAAGAAAAAACAAACAAAAACAAAAAACAAACAAACAAACAAAATGGAACGAGAGGTTTCAGGAAGCAGGCAGTTCAGCTTAATAAATAGCTCCTGCCAAGGTGAGAACGAGTCTGGGAGACACAGGTTGGGAGAGAACTGAACAGAGGCCACAGGACTGGGCAAGCAAGTTGTTAAGGATGGAGACTGTTTGCGTGAGGGTCTCACGTTGTAACCTGTGACTAATGCATGAGTCAGGCGGAGCACGTGGAAACTACACAATATAGCTTAGAAAAACATCTCAGTTCTCAAGAATAGCCTCCGAGCCAGACAATGCTGGAGGTAATTGAGAGTGGGGAGCTCATTGTGATTACTGCTCTCTGACATTGTAAAACACCAATCACTCAGCTGCTTCCTGAATTCCCAGCGCCAGGCCCGTCTTTGTCAGTCAGCTCTGGGAAATGTTAACCTCCTATTAAATCTGTTTCTCACAGAAAAGGATCCCTGGAGTATGTTCCAAAGGAAGCTTAAGCTTCGCATTACCTTAGAGTGCTCGTTTTCTTTTCTTTCTTTCCTTCCTTCCTTCCTTCCTTCCTTCCTTCTTTCTTTCTTTTTGTTTTTTATTTTTCCGAGACGGGGTTTCTCTGTGTAGCCCTGGCTGTCCTGGAACTCACTCTGTAGACCAGGCTGGCCTTGAACTCAGAAATCCGCCTGCCTCTGCCTCCCAAGTGCTGGGATTAAAGGCGTGCGCCACCACTGCCCGGCTAGAGTGCTCATTTTCTTGTCTATACATAATGTTTATTTCAAAAATTTCATTGTCGCCTACTAATTCTTAAAAGGAGCTGGACGTGGTGCATAACGCCCGTTTCTCTCTTCTCACGTTAAAGCTCTGCTTACACAGAATTCTGGGCTCTGAAGCAGTGCTTGTTGACAGTCCAATTGTTTTCTTTGTAGAGATCTATCTTGTCTTTGTTATTTCCCTTAAAATCTTCCTTTTGAGTTAGGCAACTTTTCAGTTTTAAATGAAGAGTCTGGCTGTTGTACAGGTTCACGATGCAATGTTGGTCTGCGGAGTTTCCTGTGTGTCTAGAGTTGTGGCCTACATCAGCTCTGGAGACCAGTTATTGTTTTATTTGTCCAAAGCTCGCCTTTCCTCTGATCTCATTTATCCTTCCTGCACACTAGGTTGGTATTAAGAAGAGCATCCCATCATGCTTCAGGAAGTGAGCATCCCATCATGCTCCAGGAGACGAGCATCCCATCATGCTCCAGGAGACGAGCATCCCATCCTTCTCCAGGGGACGAGCGTCCCGTCGAGCACCAGGTCTTAACCCCTCTTTCGTATTTCTATCTTCTCGTCTCTCCGTGTCATATTGTGGGTAATTTTCAGATACAGCTAATGACTTTCTTTTCATCTCTCTCTCTCTCTCTCTCTCTCTCTCTCTCTCTCTCTCTCTCTCTGCTATTTAGTGTTCTTTGATTCTAAACTGATTTTGCATGGTCCGTGGAAGACTGGAAGTGGTGAATCCAGAAGATTCTACAAGTTTCTTCCAAAATGCCGAAGGCTGGTTTGCTCCTCCTTGGGAGGCCCAGGTCTCAGTGTGGACTGCCTTCCACCTCACCTCCTCCTGTCCAGATTTTTTCCCACTGCGTGTTTCTTGAACTTTGGAAAGCTTCTCTGCTCTCTGGGAGCCCAGCTGTGCACTAAAACCACATTGTGTGTCAGAGCATCTTGCATCGTGACCGGACTTGGCTCTGACATGATAGTGGGAGTGGAGGCTGTGTATGCAGGATGTCGGGGACATGTAGACACAGCAGCAAGGTACACATTAGCCAGCGTCATGGTCCTCACAGCAAATATTTGTGAAGAAAACAATTGTGCAGGAAATAGAGGACCGCTCAAAGCTTGCTCCCTCTTTCGGTAACAACGTTTCTGTGTGTAACTTAAAAAGACTCAAGGAAAGAGAGATTACTTACAGTGTAAGACCTCTATAAAGGCCAGCGAGGTATTTGGGGGCACGAAGAGCAGTAACAGAGAAACAAGGAAAAACTAAGGGATCAACCCCAAATCTGTTTATTGAAAGAGACTCGTCTCACTGTTTACCCCTCTGCCTTCATAATTATAAGACTTAGCTAGTAATTTTTTATATGAATATCCTGTTTGGAAACCTCTATAATTTCTTTGTTTACCAGAGGTGGGGGGGAAGGGGTGTTCATTAAAGCCCAGATCCTGTTGGACAGCTTTTCCCATGGGCAGTGCTAAGGGGCGGAAGTGATCTTGAAGAGCTGTCTCCCACGTGGGCAGGCCAGTGGCCTGTCTTCCTGATGCCGGCAGATGTGGGATCCTTTCTGTCCTTAACACAGGCTTGCTGCGAATGTGCCCACCTTCCCCTTGGTGCAGCAAAGCTGCCGGCTGCGGCCTCTGTCTGGACCTTCGTGGTTGATGGAAGTCTGCTGTTGTCTATAATCTTCAAAATAAAACTTTGAACCAGGCCCTAATTCTGGGTTGGAAATTAGTTGAAGAAAATCTGGGCTCTGAACAGAAACCACATTTGAAAGAGTATCTCCCCCTTCCCCCACTTCCATTGGCTTGTGCTCTCAAAGGGAAGGCTGAAAACAGCTGTCCACTGTTTATGCAGGATTTTTTTTTTCTTTTGATCTAATTTCTAAACAATAGCTGTTTTCTTCTCCACTTAGAATGGTGTATTTTTTTCTTGGACCATTTAAGTCCTAGTCCATGTGGCCATGAGGTTTGGCCCATGACTTCTCTCTATGTCTAAGAGGAGACAAAGACACCCCCCCTCTTTTTTTTTTAGGTTCTTAACTCTAGCTGATCTGCAACTCACAGCAATCCTCCTGCCTTAGTCTCACAGATGTGTGCCACCGTGCTCACTCAGTTTTGGGTCCTAAGGTCAAACTCTGATTGCTCAGAATGCTTAGTTGATTTTGGCTTTAGGGATGAACCCTGCTGACCACTTTTTGGACCAACTCAACACAGGTTGTCTTTGGGAGATATTTTACAAGAAGTCCCTGTAGGCCCAGAAAACTTTTCATCAGATCTCATGAGCACAGACTTTGACTACCTCACACTACCTTCTCTCTCCACCAGAGCTGCCCACCTTATTTTTTGAGACAGGATCCCCACTTCTGGGCTTGGAACTTATGAAGTGGATTAGGCTGGCTGGCTGGTGATCCCCAGGAATCTGCCTGTGTTGACCTCTACAGTGCCAGGATCACAACGCCATGCCACCATTTTCACAGGAGTTCTGAGGACTGACCTCGGGGCCTCATACTTGGGTGCCAAGCACTTTACTAGCTGAGACATCTCCCCAACTTTCCAACTATATAACGTTTAAGAGACGCCGACGCTCAGATCATGGTACAGGGTTTGTCGCTGAAGTTACGTTGTGCACGTAACTGGTCTTGCCATAGGTTGCACGAGGTGTTGAGCAATGGTTTCATCCGGACACACGTATTCCCACTTCTAGCATTCACGAAGCCCGGGGAAAGAAACGTAAGCCAGAAACCGGTTGCATAACACCCATCAGCTTTATAGCTGAGTGAGCTACAAATAATAGCGCTTTCAGCTTCCATTAGCCAATCTGCCCCCGGGATTAGGATGGAACCGAAATGTTTATGGGCTAGTAAATTTTTTTTCTACTAATTTGCAAGGCTGTAATAAACCCATGAACTTGATGGCCTGCAGGAAGCATAACAAGAATTAGGAATGTAGAGCAATTTAGAGCCATAAGGCCTCTTTAGGACCTATAGGAAATGACTCCAGGAAAAACTGATGAATCATAGCATTTTTCTTTAATCAGAGAATTAAGCTAATTTAACCAGCTGTCGGCTAAGAACAAAAATTTCCCAGATGAACTTGCGACGTCTGTCTCTCTCGCTTTAAAGAATACAATCAGTTCATGTATGTAGGAAATAAAAATCAAATTTAAACAATGACTGGAACATCTCTTACCATGTAATACACACCTTCCCTTTTGAAAAGAACATTATATGCAGCCTCATTCTGCCCCCTTGTGGAGGAAAGTATTACTACACGCAGAAGACACTGATGGCGTTTTATTTTATTTTATTTTATTTTTGGTTTTTTCGAGACAGAGTTTCTCCATGTAGCCCTGGCTGTCCTGGAACTCACTCTGTAGACCAGGCTGGCCTCGAACTCAGAAATCCGCCTGCCTCTGCCTCCCAAGTGCTGGGATTAAAGCCGTGCACCACCACTGCCCGGCACTGGTGGCATTTTAATTTAATCAGACTCAGGTTAGAAATCATATTCAGCATAGTTCCCCCCCCCCCCCGTGTGAAGGAGCAGCCAACAGAATAGGAGGAAAAGTCTAGAAGTATCTCAAGGTTTATCTTTTTGTATATGAAGATTCATCATCATCATCATCGAAATCATATGCAAGTAAGAGACAGCCTGCAGAAGGTAGTTGGTGAGGAGCCTGCTGTCAGAGTGCGTGCCTGGCTGCAGTCATCCTTATGACAGCAATCAGACAGCTGTCAGCAGGAATCCTATATATTCAGTATATGCAAGGAAATAGTTGTCACAGAGAACTTGTTTCTGCTTCATGTTGAGCGTACCCACTTAAAGCACACTTACAGTTACTATCACTTATAAATAACAGCAATCTTTCATCATTATCTGATTTAATCTCTGGGCTACCGGATTGTACAAGAGAGGGAGTAGGAAAGTTTCCTGTTAGCTGCTGTTCACCTAAGTAGCAAACGAGAGCTGGGATTTCAACGAAACCTCCCAGTCCCATCAAGTGGGTCTCTTTCCACTGCACAACCCAAAATTCAAGAACCGACTGTGTGTGAAACACTGCTGCTGAGCCCCCTGGGACTCACAGTGTGTGCCTTTCCCCTCGTTCAGGAGCTAGGGCAAGAGCAAGAACTAAAACCCTACACGGGAAAGAAATCTAGCAGACAGGGAACTCATGGAACATCCACGGAGAAAAGTTTTTGTGTAAATAGATGGTCTACATGACCCTGTATTTGTCTTCCCCATTCAGAAAAGCTCTATCTGTTCTCCTTGGAGATCCCTGGGAATCTGGTTCCAGGGCCTTCATGGACCCTCAAGTTCTTTGTATTCTCGAATGCACTTTGGTTTGTCTCGAGGTTGTCTGTGATACAGACTACAGTGTAAATGGTATCCATGTAGGATGCAAGCAGCATTGCTCCCGGCAAGGTGACAAGAAGCCAAGTTCAGTTAGATGAAGGGTTTCCTTCTCCGTAGATTTTCATTCTGCGATTGGCTGAATCTACAGACAGGGCAGCTTAACTGTGTTTTTCTTCATTATTATGTTACTGCTTTTCTTGGCTTCGACGGTGGGCAAGATCTGTGGCCTGCTGCTAGGCAGAATACCACAAAGCCAATGGCTGCACACGATCACGGGTGATTCCATGGCTGTTACATAAGAAGCTGTGCCCATCTAGCTGGAGAATCTGGCTCTGAGGCAGCAAGTGATCACATGTCAAGGAGCTTGACGACAGCCATTGAGACTCTAAGCAGAGGAGCCTGGCCCATGGGAATTGGAAGATAATAGATGTGAGTTGTTTCAAGGCACAATGAACGAATTATAAAACAAGCCACTAATTATAACATTGTTACTCAGACATTGGCAGGCAGAGCAGTTATCTTTAAATTTTTTAAATTTGGGACTGCCGAGATGGCTCAGTGGGTAGAGGCGATTTTCCTGGTGACTTGAGTTCTGTCCCCAGGACCCAAGTAGAGGTGCAAGGAGAGAACTGATTCTGCCCAGTTGTCCTTTGACTCCACATAGGTGCCATGGCATCACACAGACACACACAGACACACACACACACACACACACACACACACCAATAATTATACATTTTAAAAGTTAAAGACATAAATTTGACTCTTGTATTTAAGTCGTTGGCTGCTTTCTAGTTAATCTTTACAGAAAATGTGAGAGGGGCAAGATTCTCTCCTCTTCCTCCTCTTCCTCCTCCTTTTTTGAAACACTGAATCACTACGATCCTGTCCAGTAACTCCAATCCCCGCCCCCCGCCCCCTCCCCAAAGTTCTGGATTACTCTCGGTACAGATCTATCACAGAGTGACAGATTTCTTTTGCCCTGTCGCCCCTAGCTGAAAGCCATCAGTGACCTCTCACCTTTAGCTTCCTCAGTTCTGAGTCACCTGTCCCCATGCCTGACAATTTCCAGGGACACACACCATGCTCCCTGAGGGGTCACAGGAAGCTCCTGTTTAGATCAGGTGAGAGGTGAGCCATCACTCCTGCGGGTAACAGTGCCTCTCTCCAGGTGTGTCATAGCTTTCCCAGGTTCTCTCTAAAAATTTTTGCTTTGTGTCAGATAGTCATATATCTTGATCCAGCACTCAAAGCTCCCAATGTAAGGGTTGGCTGCACACTTCAATCTGAATGTTACACTTGTAGGTAATTTCAGCTAGACTTTCCAGTTACACTTCAGAGAGCGATGCTTGGAGAAGGTAGCCAGCAACGCTCCTAGAACAGAGGGTACACATTTTAGCTCTCATTGCTTCCATCTTCTTCCTAGGACATCCGGGTTCTAGATTCCTCTGTAGGCTACACAAGCCATCTGCAGCGCAGTCACAGGACACAAGGAATCTGGCCCCCAGCAACATTTTCCGAGGACCTTTTGCACGTGGATGTGGTTTCCATGAGTTCAGAGCCCACTTCCGGTGGGGGCTTCCAGGCAGCAGTAGAAAGGCCGGACATCGGTATTGCCCTGTGGCAGCTTTGTGCAAAAGGAGGCTATGAACACAGGAAGTGCTGGTGACACTCGGCCGTTCTTGAAGAGAGCAGAGAAGGCACGTGAGCAGCCAGCCAGCACAATCTTTCAGAGTTAATAACGTGGCTAGAAAAGCCAGGTCTCCCTCCCTTTGTATTTCTGTAAAGGGAAAAGGTGATACGGTGGATCATTTTACAACTGTTTGGGACACTTTTTATTCAAATAAAAGTTACAGTATCTGCATATGCTCCCTGCTCTTGTGCAATTCTGTTTTACCAGCCAGCAGCACAGACCCAATGGAAAATTTTTAAGTTGGTAATGGTTTTTAAATAGCTTATGATAAAAATCGTCAGTGAAAGGGTAGGGTAAGCAGTAAGGATAGCTGAGATGAGATAAACTGAGCTGCTTGGACAAGATACTCTCCAACCTGTCCATCCACGTGGTGGTTGTGCAGTGAGCTCCAGGGATCCAGCTTGTGTGAAGGGCGCTGGAGTGGGCTTTTGGTGATGCTCTGGATGAGCCATTCCTGTTTCTATAAGTAACCTGTCACCCACACAGCTGTAACAAACCACCAGTAAACACACTGGTTCATCCGGTTAGACTTCGGTGATATTCTTACTTTGATCTACTGTTGAATCCCTGTCCGGACTGAGCAGATGTTCATTTACATTTCTGCAGGAAACAGTGCCACACAGCAGCAGGGAAGAAGGTCCCAAAATCTGGGGCCCAAACAACAGAGGGAATGAACACACTAATCAGCAAGATTTGGGACAGTTTAGGGGTGGAGAGATGGCTCAGTAGCTTGTTGCTCTTCCTTGGGAACCCAAGTTGTGTTACCAGCATCGACTTTGTGGTTCACATAAGTGCCCATAAGTTAAAAACAACCTTTAAACAAAAATTATGGGGCTGGGGAGAGAGCTCAGCAGGTAAGAGCACAGGCTGCTCTTCAAGAGAATCTGGGTCCAATTCCCAGAATCCCTTACGGTAGCTCATAACTGTAACTCCAGTCCCAGGAGTTCTGATGCCCTCTTCTGGTCTCCTTGGGCACAGCACCCAAGTGGTGCACAGACATAATGCAGACAAAGCACTCCTTTTTCCTTAAAAAAGGAAAAGATGGTCTGGAGAGATAGCTAAACATTTGTTGCCTTGCAGAGAACCTGGGTTCAGTTCCCTGCACCCATATGGCTCACAACCACCTATAACTCCAGTTCCAGGGGATCCAATGCCCTCTTATGACCCCCAAGAGCACCAGATGTGCGCGTGCACACACACACACACACACACACACACACACACACTCACTCACGAAGGGAAAACACTCATACTCATAAAAAGTAAATGTAAAAACGTAGATTTGAGGCAGCGGGAGTAATTTGGGGAGATCAGAGTCACCAAATCTGTTTTGGACAGTGTTATGATTTCATTGGGACATATCCCCACAAGCTCATGTGTTTGACCTAGCCCCGTCTGCTTGTGGTGTTCTGGATGGGCTGTTAAGCCATTGGGGTGAGAGATACAGACCGTGGAGGTGGGTCCCAGGGTGTGGGGCAGATCTTTGAGGATCCTGCTGACCTGCCCTGCTTCTTGCCTGAGCTTCTCTCTGGTCCAAGATGCCAGAAGGTCCTGCCACAGACGTTGGAGCTGCTACAGCTGCTGTGTCCTGCTAAGACAGACCTCTTCATAATACGCCCAAACAGTCTTTAGTCCTTTAGTCTTCTCTGCTGGGGTGTGACTCCAGGGAGGAGAGAGGCAACCGTCGCAGACATGTTAAGGCTGATTGCCAGATGGCTTCTCAGAGAAACGGTTCTAAGTAAACTTCCACTGCCGAGAGCAGTGTGGGGCTCTCTGGTGCAAAGATGACATTTGGATCTATGAAACAATGAGCTGGGGAGGGGGGGAGAGAAGTCCACTCCAAGCACCATCAGGACACAAAGATTGGTAGGAGAGAAAAGTCCAGCCAAGGACACGGAGGAGAAACCCATCAGACAGGAAGGATCTAGTGATCACAGATCCCGGGTTCTCAGGTAGGAAGAGTAATCTAGTCCTGTAAAAGCAGCTGATAGGAAGACAGTCAGTGCTTGTGGGAAATGGTGGTGGAGTTCATTGGTGGAGCAATGCCTGGCTGAGTTGTCATCAAAACAGTGGGGGGGAGTGGGACAGAAGACAATGTCAACTCTAGTGGGGACCCTGGAAGGATGGAGGAGTGCAGAACGAAGGTAGGATGCCAGGTCAAGCTTGCACAAGCTTCGCACACTACTGGCAGATCCTAAGGGGAGGGGGGCTGGGCTGCAGGGCACGTAGAGGAAGCTGAGAAACATGGTGGACATCCTGAAGTGAGTGGCAAGATGGGATCTAGGGCTGGGTTGTAATGGTGGTGTACACCTTTAATCCCAGCACTTGGGAGGCAGAGGCAGGTAGATCTCTGAGTTCGAGGCCAGCCTGGTCTACAGAGTGAGTTCCAGGACAGCCAGGGCTACACAGAGAAATCTTGTCTCAAAAAAAACCCAACTAACCAATCAACCACAAAAAAGATGGGACCTAGGACATGTGTTGTAGGTCTGGGTGTTGCAGTGCAGGGGGGGCTTTCAACGGTGCCAAGAAAACAAACCACAGAAGCATGAACGCAGTGCGTGCAAAAGTTCTCTACTGGTGGTATCTATGTCCTGGATATAATTACAAGGAAAGTCACGGCTGGAAACATAGCTCAGCGACTCAAAGCAGTGGCTGCTCTTCCGAGGACCAAGGTTTGACTCTTAGCACACACGTGGTGGCTCACAACCATTTGTAACTTCAGTTCCAGGGGATCTGATGTCCTCTTCCTAGGGCACCAGGCACTCGTGTGGTGCAAGAATATACATGTAGGCAAATATCTATGTGTACAAAATTAAAAAATAAAAAGAGTAAAGGTCAGTGGGGCTCACTGTGGGAGCAACCGTGCAAATAGTGAAGGAGAGGAGTGGGTGATGACAGATGGTCAAGATTTGCCATAGAAGGAGCTGAAACAGGGCTGGAGAGATGGTTCAGCCGTCAAGAGCACTTGTTTTTCTTGCAGAGGACCTAGGTTCGGTTCCCAGCACTTACATCTGGTGGCTTACAACTCGTAACTGCAGTTCTCCGTAATCTAATACCTTCTTCTGGCTTCTGTGGACACCTGTGTACACGTGGTGCACACACATGAAACAAAAAGAACATATCCTTTTCTTTAAAAGAGTCGAAAGCTAATCCCAGCATTCGGGAGGCAGAGACAGGCAGATTTCTGAGTTCAAGGCCAGCCTGGTCTACAGAGTGAGTCCCTGTCTCGAAAAACCAAAAAAAAAAAAAAAAAAAAAAAAGAGTCGAAAGCAGGCAGGCAGGCTGCTCCAGTAAACTATGGATTTGTAGGAGTGGGTTCCCAAAATTTACTGAGAGATCCACTCATTTAACAGACACGGAGAGCCGCCCTAGGCTGGCAGTGTAGACACTACTTTGGATAGACAGATGAGCTCACCTCCTCATGAACCATGGGAGCTACATGTCACCGTCTATCCCAAGAATATCAATATCAATGAGAGAGAGAGAGAGAGAGAGAGAGAGAAGATACTTACACTGAAGAAGTAAGTTGTAGGCAGATAGAAGATGCCCACATTCTTTCTTGAGTTCAAATCCCCCCCCCCTTTTTTTTTTTACTGAAGTGATGCAGAGCTAGCTGCTACAAGACTGAGTGGGCTTAGCCCCTAACATGCATGATGGGTCCTGGATAAGAGGCTCCACCAACATCCCCTCCCCCACCCCGCACTGATTCTGCCCCAAGGCCTCGTTCTTATTTTTTTCAAATGACCGAGGAGAAAATCCCTCCCGTGTATTGAACATTCTCATAAACCTTTCAAGCCACCTGGTCCCTTCCCTCTTTAAAGGCTCCATGCAAGGTGCTAAGTAAACCAGAGTTGTAGAAAAACACCGGGTGCTTTGGGCCTCTTTCCTACAGCTGGCTGCAGTCTAAGAGTGAGCCCTACAGGATCTGTTCAGAGCTGCATTTCATTCAGGGCTCCAAACAGCCACACTGAGCTCACACGCTTTAGGAACGGCGGATTGTTTCACAGTTCAGAAAGCCATGGGATTTTCAAGAGCTGTTGCTTCCCAGTTATGCCCCAAAGCTCCGTTACCCAATGCCACTGCCCTTATGGTGCCCATTTCCAGCTCTTAGAGGCCCTTAATGAATTTTTTTTTTTTTTTTGGAACATGTATTTTTGGTCAATTGAACTTTTTCTACCTAAAAACTAAACAATTTTCACAAAGTTGATTATTTCGTTCTCCCATTGGAAACAAAGCAATACAGGCAATCATTAATTATGGGCAACCCTTCACCCCCCACCCCCCCCCACCCCCGTCCCCGCAGAGATGGTGCACCGCTGCTTTCTGTTAAAGACTTGTTAATACCCAGCGGCGACAGTAACTGTCTGTGCCGATCTAACCCAGTTCATCTTCCCACATCTCCTCTTGTGCTGCCTTTGCCTGCTGGAGGAGATCACCATGTGACCACACCAACATTTTGAATTTTGAAAACTTGAATAAATTCATAACCTTGGGACTATCTAGTATTAAAATGTTCAGGGCCAGACACATGGCTCAGTGAGCAAAAGTGATCACCTCAAAAGTCCGAGGACCTGAGTCTGATCCTTAGAGCCCACTGTGGAAAGAAAGTGCCAACCCCTGAAGGTTGTCCTCTGACCTACACACATACACACACAACACACACAGACACACACACACACACACACACACTCCCCACAAAACATAAAAATCAATCTCAATCTAAGCTGAGTGGTAGTGCCGCACACCTTTAATCCCAGCACTGGGGAGGCAGAGGCAGGTGGGTCTCTGTAAGGTGAGGGCAGCCTGGTCTACAGAGAGAGTTCCAGGATATCCACACAAGGATACACAGAGAAACCCCGTCTTGAAAAACAAAATGAAATGAAACCAACCAATCAAACAACTAAACAAACAAAAACCAAAAAAACCCCAAAAGAAAAACAAGAACAAAACAAACAAAAATCAGTCTTAAAAATCACGAGTTTAATGTACATTTTTGTATGTATTAGGACCTTGGGTTAAAAATCACGTTAATACACTGCAGAGGGAAACGTCTTACCCATGTAGAATCTTGGCTTCACCCGAGTGTCTTCATTTAGAGTTTTAGGTGACACTCCAGGCCTTGTTGAGAAACTGCATCTAAGATCCTTGGAGTTTATGGAGTGAATTCAAGTTAGTGAGCACCTGGAGCTGTCTTTGTTGAATTCCCTGCTGGCCTCTCACGGCTCTCAGCAGAATCCTGTTTTTACAGGGTCCTCTATAAAAATAAGGGGGTAGTTCTAGAATGAATCCAGGTGATTATGAGTTCCTTACCCTGGGATCCTGCTTTGGAAACTCAGGCATGCTCCTGAATTAGACAATGTTGGAGGTCCCCCTTCCCATTGGCACAGTCCCCTGGGAATCATCATGAGTGTGCTGTCTTCAAACCTATCTGGGAACAAACAGTATTTTCAGAGATTCCAGTATTTCTTTTAAAAATATTTTAATGAATTTGCTTTTTTTCTTTTTTTCCCCTCTCTTTCTTTTAAAAATACACTACCAAGAAAAGCACACGTATCACACACTATAAAGGACTAAATGTTGAAATTTTATGATTAGTTTTGCTTTATATATTAATATATATTAATACATATTAATATCATATTAATTGATATACATTAATATATATTAAAATATATATTTGTTATAGATCTCAAAGATAGAACATTGAAAACCTCTTTATTTTCTTTTTGGTCTTGCCCTATGTGTTCTTGCTCTGGCACAGGATTGTTTGTTTGTTTATTGGTTTTTTCGAGACAGGGTTTCTCTGTGTAGCCCTGGCTTGGAACTCACTCTGTAGACCAGGCTGGCCTCGAACTCAGAAATCCACCTGCCTCTGCCTCCCAAGTGCTGGGATTAAAGGCGTGCGCCACCACTGCCCGGCTTTTTTTTTTTTTTTTTTAAGATTTATTTATTTAATGTATGAGCACACTATTGCTCTCTTCAGGAGAGGGCATCAGATTTCATTACAGATGGTTGTGAGCCACCATGTGGTTGTTGGGAATTGAACTCTGGACCTCTGGAAGAGTAGTCAGTGCTCTTAACCACTGAGCCATCTCTCCAGCCCAGGAGTTCTTAATTACCCTAGAAAGATGGAAATATAAGCATAAGAAAAAATAAATAACATCATCCAAAATTAAGTTAGCCCCTCAAAATCATCTCCAACCCCCACATGGAAAACAGGTTACAAAACTGGGGTCATTTTTCCCCTAATCACACATTGTTACACATTGTGAATGTCTTTTCATGTGCTACACAACCACATTAGGGCTTCTATTTGTAAATTATGCATTATTCATTACAAAGTAAAATATTCGCATTACTAAACATCTGGGAAAATTGAGGCGTGTGTATTTCTTCATACCAGCATGTCATTTTCAATATTGCATTTTGTATTAATGTATAAATAAATAAGAGAGAACGATCATTATTTATTTAACTAGTCCTTGTTAATATCTAGCCCCTAGTTGTTTATTTTGTAGTTTTTTAAATAAATAATAGTTGTTGAAAATTTTGCACAGAGATGTTTATATATTTCTTTTTTGTTGTTGTTGGTTTTGTTTGTTTGTTTGTTTGTTTTCAAGACAGGGTTTCTCTGGGTAGCCCTGGCTGTCCTGGAACTCACTCTGTAGACCAGGCTGGTCTCGAACTCAGAAATCCGCCTGCCTCTGCCTCCCGAGTGCTGGGATTAAAGGTGTGCGCCACCACTGCCCGGCTATGTTTATACATTTCTATGATTAGTCCCCCATTTTATGATATTCGAATATCTGATGATCGTAAGGGTAATGCATATTTATTTAAAAAAAGCTTTTTTGAATGAATAAACTCATCTTTGTCTGAGGCAACTGAAACCTCTTCATGCCTAACTAAAAACTTCGGCAGAAAGGGGGAAAAAAAGAAAGACAGACAGACAAAGAAAGGGAGGAGGTCTGGAGATGGCTCTGTGCTCTTTCGGAGGACCCGGGTCTGAGTCCCCTGCACTCACGTGACATCTCCTACCTGTCTGTAACTCCAAGAGATCCAATGCCCCTTTCTGACTTCCGCAGTCACAGAGCATGCCCAGGACGCATAAACATGCACGCAGGCGAAACACCTGTACACGTTGAAATAAAATTTAAATTAAAAGAAGAGGTACATTTTTACGTGAGCCACAGATTCCTTCAATGCTACTAAGCCAGCACAGAAAGAGGAACCTGCGCTATTTTTTTACGAATCTGAAATGACATTAAAAATTCTATGCAGCAATGGCTACACTAGCGACTGTAGACCAAATCTCAGCTATGGATATCAGCCACGAAGTCCAGCATGAACTATCAGCAATCAGGCTTTAGTAGCACATTAACAGACTCATAGAAGTGACAGTTGGGCTTATGGCAGGATTGAAAGGATTTCCCACAACCAGGAAATCTATTATTATGAGGAGAAATTATTGTTTTTGTTTTTGTTTTTCCATAGGCACAAAGAGAACATTTGAGAAAAGTTGATACTCATTCTTGGTGGAAGATGGAATCAACTAGCAAGAGATGAACGTTTGCATTCATGGGCACATGCGCTTATTTTGGTCTAAAGCTCAGCATGAACATACTGGAGAAATAAAACACCTTTCCACTGAAGTCAGAAGCAAGGCAAAGACGCCTACTAACAATTTGTGCCATTGAACAGTAGGCTGTATATGCTACCAAATTCAATTAGATAAAGGAAATTAGACATTAAGAAGAGGTAATAGGATTATTTGCAGCTGTTACATCCAAAAATTCGAAAGTCATATCAAAATAGGAAGTGATTTTGTTTGATTAAAAAGTAAATATGAAGACATAAATCCACTTTTAAATAAAAATAATTCGGAGAGACGATGGAAGGACGTAGACAAATTCGATTTTGAAGGGACCCTGGCCAGCCTGAGCATGGCGAGCAGGCCTTCCCCCTTTCCCCCATTCCTTCTGCCTTGCTAAAAACCATCAGATTACATTCCCAGAGCTAACTGTGAAGAAATGCGAATGATTCCAGATGGCGGTGGCCAAAGGCACCCATGGGGTGGGGCAGAGCTGCTTTGAGGCGCCTGCGAGACCCCGGGGGCTTCAAGGGGGAGACGCAGTGGAGAGCGAACCTGCAGGGCACACAGTGTCTCTGAACAACTGAAAAGGGGCGGGTCTCATCGGACAAAGCTTTTAAAAAGCGGGCTCATGAAACGGAGAAAAGATGGTGGAGCCCGGCTGCGTGCACGGCAGAGAAAAGCAAAACTAGAGATGCTGCAGCAGCAGCAGCCTTGGCGGATGGTGGAGCAGGTCATCGCTGAGGGAGGCTGGTCCTCAGCCTTTCCCGGGAGGCTTTGGTGCTGCCCTTGGGCTGCAAGCAGGATGGTTCTACTGGAAAGCCAGGAAAGGGAGGTGTGTACTGGATGTGCTGCACAGCCATAAGGTCACCTTGATTCTGGGCAAGAGCAGGATATCCACGATGGGTCTCAGCAATAGTCCAATATTTGTGGTGCTTCACAAACCAGAGAGCTTGAACCTGACCAATGCCTTGTTGTAATAAGTATTTGTATGTAAAGCTGTTTGGGACACAAATACACACGCACACACACATACACACACACACACACACAAGTATATGTATATACACAAATATATATGTATGTATGCTGTATATATTTATTCACAACACCCAGCATATGTCTGTCTGTCTATCCATCCATCCATCCATCCATCCATCATCTGCTGTGTGACACGCAGCAGTTTGCATTGTTACTGTGATAAATGAATGTGTGATGGAGAGATGCAAAAGAGGGCGGGATGCACTAGAGACACTTGGCTGTGGTGACAGGTGTGGGAGCATGGCTGCAGTGGATGGGGAACCTGTCGTTGCTGAGTGGAGCCGGCAGGGTGGTGTGCAGCAGCCTGGATCTCATGCAGCTCTGTTCCCAAAAGGGCTGCCCAGCCCCACAATCACCCAGACTCTGAACAACAAGAAGATATTGGAGATGAAGAACAAGTTCATTTTCTGGATTAAGTCCCCTCAAAAGACCTCCATGGTCCACGCTGCCACCGGAGGCCAAGCTGGTGTCTGTGATCTGTGCTCCCGGTGGAGGCCATGTTGAAGTCCGCGGTGGGCGCTGCCGCTGGGGAACATGCTGAGATCCGTGTTCCTTGGTGACACCAGAAACCACGTGGAAGTCTAAGATCTGTGAGACTGCTGGCTGTTGGGAGCAGGGACGCTTCTTCTGCAGTGACCTGGATGACTGAAGACTCGTAATTGAGAATGAGAGATACTGAAGGTTCCTGTGGCAAGCTTCTCCCCTCCCCCAAGAAAAAGCAACGGTCCACACAGGAAACCATTGAAGAGAGTTCTTTAAAATTGTGATAAGGATGCTGAAGTGTAGCTTTTCACAGTTGATGGTTTCTGGTGGTGGGAAGGTCTTAGTTATCCTTAAGGGGCCGGCCACAAGGAGCTTGACCATGCTCCAGGGAGTGTATAGGCAATACAAATTGTACTTGGTGTATTTTTATTTTTGGGGGAGGGGGGCACAGGGTGGGAGAATGGGCCCAGGAGGAATGGGAGGTAAATGTGATCGGGGTACATTGTATGAAATTTCCAAATAATCAATAAACACGTTAGGAGAAAAGAGAAACGGGCAGGAAGAGGCAAGATGGCAGGCGAAGCAGTTAACGGCACTTGTGAACAAACTGATGACCTGAGTTTATTCCTAAGGACCAATATGGTGGAAGGTGAGAATGGACTCCTGAAGGTTGTCTACTGACCTCCAGTCATGTTATGTGGCATGTGAGACCCCTACTCCGATAAAGATCATAAACCTAGTACAAAGCAATGATGACTTACATGTATAACACGGTGGAGCAGAGTATCCTCAAACAAGTGTGGTCCGATTTATTTCTTGTTGTTCTGGTGTATGATAAAGGTGCATTTCAAATCAGAGGAGAGAAATAGATCATTCACTTACTGGTTTGGGGTCGACATGAGTTTGTATGCGTACCTCCTATCTTGTATCAAAATAAGTTTCTGATGAATCAACTATGTGAGGTGAAGAGACATGAGAGAAGGCATAGAGGTCTTTTGAGTTGAAATTGAAGAAAATTCTAAGTGTAACAGGAGACCCGGAAGGCTTCAGATCAACCTTTGAGAAGATGGATTACATAAAAAGAAAAGTTCACTATGACAAGATCACCATAGAAAAAAACAAATTCAGCCACAACCGGAAGGGAAGTGTGCCATTCTTACCCATAGGGCTTCGGTTTTATCTGACAAGGGCACCTCTGTGAGACAATAACAGGGGCAAAGACGCAGCTCAGTGGAAGGATACTTGCCTAGCGTTCAAGAGGTCCTGGGTTCTATTCCCAGCACTGCAAAACAAAGAAAAATGACCACCAAAAGGAACAGATGCGAACCATAGGAACAAAACACAAAAGGCTCTTAAACATGCAAAAAGATGCTCAATTTCACATACAGGAATAAAAACTAGAAACATTTCATGTATCGGTTTCGCAGATCTCCTGTTTGCTAGCATTCTGCGTAGGTGGAAGCCAGGAACAAAGACACAGACACTGCCTGGAGTGGAAACTGGCACGCTGACTAGAAAGGGTGATTTGCCAGTGTCTAACCACACTACAGATTGAATATCTTTTTACCCAGTAATCCATTTCTAGGAATTTAGCCAACAAACAACTCTTGTGTACGCAAACGGCATTTTTTTTTTTAAAGATTTATTTATTTTTATTTATATGAGTACACCGTAGCTGTCCTCAGACACACACCAGAAGAGGGCATCGGACCCCACTACAGATGGTTGTGAGCCACCATGTGGTTGCTGGGAATTGAACTCAGGACCTCTGGAAGAACAGTCAGTGCTCTTAACCGCTGAGCCACCTCTCCAGCCCCAGACGGCATTTCTTTTATGACAAAGTCATTCATCATATAATTATTTATAATCACGAAAGTTTGGAAACAATTTAAATGTTTAGCAGCAGACGACTGGATAATGAACTACAGTGGTCCCTTAATATAATGGAAAGATATCACGAACTTTTTTCAAAGCAATGTTGTAAATTTTTTTTCAGCTAGAGTACAGAGTGTTGTCTAATAATTTGTATGAAAAGGAAGGATATTATATTTATTTGTGTTTGCTTATAGATCAACTGTTTCTTTTAAAAACGATCTATACTGTTTTAAAATATGTGTCTCTGTGTGGGTCTGTGCATGTTAGTGCAAGTGCTTTAGAGGCCAGAAGAAGGCCTCAGGTCCCCTAAAGCTGGAGTTACAGGTGATTGCAAGCCGCCCAACATGGATGCTAGGAACTATGGATGCTTTCTCAGGAAGAGAGGCACACCCTCTTAACCTCTGTGCCAGCTCTACATTCCTGAAGTCCATATTTTTGAATGCACACCCAAGTGCCTTGGGATGCAAAAAAGGTCACACAGGCGAGGGTGACTTAGATAACAGAGATCCATTGTCTGTCTGTCCTGGCTTGGTTTCTGTTGCTGTGATAAAACATGGACCAAAAGCAACTTGGGGGGAGGTGAAGGGAGAAATGGTTCATTTCATTTTATAGCTTCCAGTCCTTCATCTAGGGCAGGAGCTCAGGGCAGGAACGGAAGCAGAATCCTTGGAGCCATGTTCCTTACTGGCTTGCTCTCCATGGCTTAATCAGCTTGCTTATTTACACAACCGAGGACCACCTGTGCACTGACTACTTTCAGTGTGTTCTTAGATCCAATCACTACATCTCACACAAGTGTGCTGAGTCAGGAGCATGGAGGGGTGAGGGAGAGGTAGGGAGCAGAGCTTAAGACAGAAGCTGTGAGGTCAGTTTAGCTCGCAAACGTTGATTACAGGAGGAGTCCATGGCAGAGTAAGCCGGATTGCATTGTTTTTCTTAAAGACGAGTTAAATGTAGAAAAGCAGAGTGCACAGTACATAGCTTTAAGTGATCCTAGAGAATATGATTAACTCGGTTATAAGGTTAGGTAAAAGATCAGGTTGTGAAGGTGGGCTACAAAACAAAAATCCCAGAAAAACTATTCCCAGATTACAGTCTTTATTTAACAGTTTAAAGTCATTTACAAGATCCAAAGTCTCTTAACTGTGGGTTCCTGTAAAATGAAAATCAAGTTAAATACTTACTTATCCTCAAAGAGAAGACCTGCTGGGCACAATTACAATTAGATTAATACAAATTCAAAATCTAATAGTCTTAAAAGCTCAGTGTCTGACAAGTGGGATTCAGTCATAATCTTCTGGGTTCCAAGGGGCTTGGGCAGTCCATTTTCTCTGGCTTTGCAATCTACAATAGTGGAGCTTGTTCAATAGGTTCGGTCTGGCTCGACTCCATACCTGTATCAGCCCTTGGTGGTTGGCATGGACCTGGCATCTCTAATTTACTGGGGTCTCAACTGCAACTGAGGCTGCACCTTCATTGACAAATTCTCTGGTCTATTCAGAGACTCCACTCTGGCCATGTAGTGTCAAGCATCAGCTGTTCCCTATGACTCCTTTCATCCTGAGGTTTCCAAAGCAACTGAGTTTGCATCTTCACTGATGGCCTTTTCTGGCTTCTCTTCAGAGAGACTCTGACCCTGTCACACAGTGCCAACCAAGCTCTCCACAACCGCTTTATGCCCTCAAAACCAGTACCACGTAGGAGACTCTTACACATTATTTGCCAGGTTCTGCTGCCAGTGTGATCTATGGTTCCAGTAAAGGAGAATTTTTAATTCCAGATTCTTTTTTTTTTTTTTTTTTTTTTTTTTTGGTTTTTGGAGACAGGGTTTCTCTGTGTAGCCCTGGTTGTCCTGGAACTCACTCTGTAGACCAGGCTGGCTTCCAACTCAGAACTCGGGCCTGCCTCTGCCTCCCAAGTGCTGGGATTAAGGGCGTGCGCCACCACTGCCTGGCTAATTCCAGATTCTTAATTCAAGCACATCACAACGGTCCTGATAGAGTCTTTGATTTTCTCTGAAACTCTACAAGCCAGGTCTCCATTAACTCCGTTGCTCTCAGTATTACCCTCCATAGCAGCTCACTGAGTTCTGAGCACTCACGGCTTTTAGAGCCCCAAATTTCCCGGCTCATGGCTGTGTTCACTAGTTTGGAAGTATCTACTCTTCAGACATTTCATTACATAAGCATAAAGGCTAAGTCTTTGGTGGTGGTGATTGATTGAATCTCTAGTTTTTCTTTTTCTGACAACAGAGGGTAAAAGTTCTCATCCTATAACTAGAGGGGGCTCAGCTTTCTTAAAGAACCATCAACCTAGAGATGGCCCCACCCACAATGGGCACGGCCCTCCCCCCACCAATAACTAGTTAAGAAAATGCCCTACAGCCGGATCTTATGGAAACATTTTCTCAATTAGGGTTCCCTCCTTTCAGATGACTCTAGTTTGGGTGTTAGGTTGACATTAGACCAGCCAGCACACAGCTTGTTCTGCCTCTTTGTCACTTGCTACCTGGAACAGAATGACCTGGAGGAAAAGCTGAAACACTGGGTCATTGTCCCTGACAACCTGTTGACTGCCATGCATACTCCTGTAAGACCTTGCTTGCTTCTTTGTTCCACCTTGTGGTTTTAGAGTATACAATGAGAATGCACACTGGACCCAATACTAAGGTCTTTTAGGAGGCACCCTTGCTTTGACCCTGTTGTGAATAACTTACTTAGTCATTATCCTACTTAAGTTTGTCTCAGATGGTCAGAGTCGGGGGCTCGTAACCTCCTGCTTTGCTGTTATTGGGTCATCTTTATTCAAGGTGTATGCTATAAAGGAAGATGTGTCGGTTGAGAAGCAGCCAGAGCAATGGCTGTTTCATATGTAATTTTGTTCCCAGATTAAAGAGGAGGCCATTGGATTCTTTATAAGTCTGTGTGTACTGGCTGGTTTTGTGTGTCAACTTGACACAAGCTGGAGTTATCACAGAGAAAGGAGCTTCAGGTGAGGAAATGCCTCCATGAGATCCAGCTGTAAGGCATTTTCTCAATTAGTGATCAAGGGGGGAGGGCCCCTTGTGGGTGGTGCCATCTCTGGGCTGGTAGTCTTGGACAAGTTGACCAAGCCAGGGGAAACAAGCCAGTAAGTAGCATCCCTCCATTGCTTCTGCATCAGCTTCTGCTTCCTGACCTGTTTGAGTCCCAGTCCTGACTTCCTTTGGTGATGTACTGCAGCATGGAAGTGTAAGCTCAATAAACCCTTTCCTCCCCAACTTGCTTCTTGGTGGTGATGTTTTGTACAGGAATAGAAACCCTGACTAATACACTGTGTAATACCCACTTTAAAAGGTATTCCACCAGGACACTGCCTGGGCAGGTTGGAGCTGTTGAATGCCCAGTGTGCAGATAGTTTGAGTGTACCTCTTTTCTAAATTCTCCTCTGTGCCCCAGGCTCCTTAACGAATATACACAGAGATTTTATAAAAGCTCTCATCCTCAGACCTGCTTCCTTCTTTTCAGACCATTTTGGTCTGTATCATTGTGAGCTAACATGTGCATGCTGGGAATCAAACCCTGGTTCTCTGGAAGAGCAGCCGGTGTTCTTCTTAACTGCTGAGCTCTCTCTCCAGCCTCCAATCTTACATCAGGATCCTACTTGATCAGTTAATTGCTCAAGTTTTTCCCTTGGAAGACCTACTCGAAACCAGATTCCGGCAGCTCACTTGTCTCTGCCTGCTCCTCCCCTCTCCAAACTGGCTTCGTTAGCAGCTTTGGTGACATTTTCTGAGATTTAGATCTGGAATAAATTTGCTCAATTAGGGACGTAAAAGAAGAGGAGAGGAAGCTCAAAGTAAAGAATGCTGAAGTGTCGTTACTCAAAGGCATTAAAGTATTGGAGGCATTAAAGTATTTTACCTCTGAGAACCCAAGATAGGCAGAAATTCCACCCAGAATCATTGACTCTGGGTCCCAAGGCTTTGGGAGAGAAATAGGAGCTACTCTGCAGCTGGAGGTGTGCTAGAAGGCGGGGCCATGAGAGACCAGCCCCTGCCGGAAGCAGCAGTGTGGTCACGTGGTGCAGAGAAGGCGGAGCCATGAGAGACCAGCCCTCCTCCCCTCCCCCCCTTCCAGCAGCAGTGTGGTGCAGAGAAGATGCGAAGTGCAGTTCGCGAACTTCCCGGAACAGGGTCTGAAGCGGGGGTGGGGTGGGGTGGGGTGGGGTGGGGTGAGGGTGAACTGGAGGATAAAACAAAACCTGCCCTGGAGTTTGCCTCCAGTTAGTCTCGCTTGACGATCGTGTATCCCAGGAAACTGTAGCAGGTTGTCTAGGTTTGGGGAGCACAACATGGGAAAATTTCTGCAAGTCATGCACCTGCTATTCTCCCATCACACCAAATCCCCAGGGTATGGAGAATTCTTAGCCGTGGCTGGGTAGTATATTACCCAGTATAGTACACGTTAGTACAGTACACTGGGAACCAGTCTTACACCGATGCGCCATCGTTTTTTATTAGATGGTTCGCTCTGGGCCACTGTGTCCATGTGTTAACTTACCTGTTATCTTCGCTCTATGTCTTCTTTCTATTGTGTTGGTTCTTTGTGGGGAACTAGCTGTGGTTCCAAGGCCAGGTTGTGAGGAAGATCTGGGCTTAGCGGCCACTGGGTTATCGGACATCAGAATCTTTTCCTGCCAAGGATTTGAGTTACCCAGTTTAGTGATACCTTTTACAGAGACAAAGCTCTACACATACATGCACACACACACACACACACACACACACACACACACACACACAGAGAGAGAGAGAGAGACAGAGACAGAGAGAGAGCGCCTAGGAGTCAGGAAAAGACTTGTTCATAGTTTCCTGCTTTTCCCACCCTCACTCTCCCATGTCTCCCTTAGTCACTGGCAAACCCTGTCTGTGTTCTCTGTATTGATATTAAGATGACTTTATTGTGTCACCGAGGACACACATATTGTTAATAGACACTTCCTTAGGAAGTATGACCCTTGCTGGGTCATGAGTAAAGTTTGAGCCAGGCTCTTCCCTAAGTGTGGAAAAACTGATATACTTAGAAATTCTTAAGTTTTGTATTATTTCCTTTCTTCCAATTTTTAATTGTCTTTTATGTGCATCTTTTGCCTGCATGTACGTCTGTGCACCATGTATGTGTCTGGTGCCTGTGGAGGGCAGGAGTGGGGGTCAGTTTTCCTGGGACTGGAGTTAAAGATGGTTAACTGGCTGGGTGCCACGTGGGTGCTGGGTATTGAATCTGGGTCCTCTGGAGAGCAGCCAGTGCTCTTAACCATTGAGGCATCAATCCAGCCCTTGCATTTCTTACACATAGATTTGTATCCATTTGTTTGTCTAACACAGATTTGTTGAGCACCTACTAGGTGTCAAAGCGGTCCCTGTCATGGATCTTATAGCCTATAGAATCGAGATCAGACTGCACATGTTGTGTGATGTGTGTAATCAGGTTGAAGAAAAATAAAATACAGTAGCACAAAAGGAGGCTAGGTAGGGGTGACGATCCCTGTTACAGGAGCGGTGGAGCAATGGAGGGGCCTAGGAGTTTCAAGGAGAAGGGTTAGTGAGTGCAAAAGTCCAAGGTGGTATAGTGACTTGGAGAAGTGTGCAGATTGAGTCAGAGACGGAGGGAGGGAGGGGAAGAGAGAGAGAGAAGAAGAAGGAGGAGGAGGAGGAGGAGGAGGAGGAGGAGGAGGGATGGTGATGGAGAAGTGTGCAGATGAGTCAGAGAGGGAGGGGGAGAGAGAAAGGGGAAGGGGAGGGGGAGGGGGAAGAGAGAGAGGAGAGTGGGGACAGTGATGGAGAAGTGTGTGAGGGAGAAGGAAGGGAGAGAAAGAGGAGAGGGAGGAGGGGAGAGAGAGGGGAGAGGGAGAGGGAGAAGGAGAAGGGGAGGGGGAGAGGGAGGAGGGGAGGGGGGAGAGGGGAGGAGAGGGGAGGAGATTCTAAGAGGCAGAGGGCAGGGAAGACCTTATCAAAGCAGCATCTTCTGGGCATGGCCAGGACCATCATACTCAGCGAGGCAACAGCAGCTGTGATTCCCGCACAAGACCTGCATAAGATCAAGCTAGTAAATATTTCAGTACGCAGTGAGAGAGTTCATCAGTTCTGAGCCCTAACTGAGGAGTGAGCGACGGTTGTTGACTTCTCGGGAGTTTTAAGGTGTGGCCCCTGGTAGGCTGACTACTACCTGTGGGCAGCACAAATTTGACTAGTGGTTTTTGCTTTTTGTTTTTTTGTTTAAAAAAAGGACATTAAATTGGACAAATTAGAGGGGGGTGGGGAGGTGGACCTGGAGGAATTAGGGGGAGGAGAACGGGATGGATCAAAATACATTGCGTACGTAAAATTCTCAATAAAGAAGTATATTTTGAAAGAAGAGCTGTTTGAAGAATGAGGTAAGCATGGGGGTGGGCAGAGAAGTACACGGAGACAAAGTTCCTTTTCTTTTGAAATCCTGTACGTGTCTGTATCTGAATTCGTGCGCCTAAGGGCAGGTGCCTGTGGAGGCCAGAGTTGGAGGACGCTGGGTGGGCACAGCAGGCAGAGGCAGGAAGCTCCTGGGTTTGACCTGGCCAGCTCGGCTACATAGCCAAACACTATCACAAAACAAAACAACACAACATAGCTACATAAATAAACCTACAAGCACCCTCCACCCCCCAGCCCGAAACAACACCAAAAACATTCCTGAGTCCACTTCAGGATGGCTGAATCTCCAGGTGTGGAATAATAAATGTGTACAGCCCGGGAGCCTTTAATCCTAGCACTTGGGAGGCAGAGACAGGCGGATTTCTGAGTTCGAGGCCAGCCTGGTCTACAGAGTGAGTTCCAGGACAGTCAGGGCTTACACAGAGAAACCCTGTCTCGAAAAATGAAAAATAAAAAAAAACAAACAAACAACCCCCCCAAAAAAACAACAACAAAAAAACAACCCACCACACAGTGGATTCGTAAGCATGAAAGGGCGTGTCCTGCTGAAGATGGGGTGTTTTTGAAGTCCTGAGACCAAGCCAGGGGCTCTGCATTTCCTAAACTTTCTAGAAGTGTTGACGCCTCTCTGGTTCGTGGGGTCATGGGAGCAGCGTGGAGGGTGTGGGAAAGCATCCAGGAGGGGTTGACGTACCAGGTGCGATGGAGCAGCAGGATGTGCCTCACGTGGCATCCCTAAGACGCGTGGGCTGCTGGGAAGGAAGGCGAGAGGCCTCCCTGGCAGGGGCACCCCAGGGCGTGGCGGGTAGGGTGCGGTGCTCGCAGTCTAGGGTGCTCTGCTCTGCCACCCGGACATGGAGTCCTGCAACGTGGAGCTGATTTTTGACCGCGTGGGACACTTCGGCAGGTGGGGAGGCAGAAGAGGACATGGAGTCAGAGTGGGGTGGCGCGTGATCGGGACGCTGAGGTGTCTGTTTCTGTCGGTTGGCATGGGTTCCACAGCTTCTCAACCCTGTATTTGCCCAGTACGTACAGAGGTCTGGCCAACATGGCCTGGCTTGTCCTTTTGGCCTCTGGCCACAGGAGGCACTAGAGTTTGCTTGGACTTGGCAGGTGCAGGCAGTAGTCACGCCCCTTCAGGACAGTTGGGACTTGAGGTGCTCTCTAGACCACCAACTGGAAAAATAAAGCATAATTGGAAGGCACGGTCACAGGTATAGAAAAACGGCCAGCCCAACCGTGTTCTTTCCCAGTGTCCGGGATGAATACCTGCATGCACCCTAGTACACTCTCCCTCTGGGCTTGGCAGGTTTTCTTGGCTGATGATTAGTCTTTGTTTTCATTTAGATACCCAAAGTATGCAAGAATCCCTTAATTTGATGCTCACTGCAAAAGACACGTTGGAATTCTTGTTTGAATGACGGGGAAATGGAGGCTGTATGGTCAAAGACCCATAGCTTGACATAGAGATGACGGGATCAGCTCTCACGTATGAACTTTGATGGGCCTGAATGCTTCATTTACCACCTCCCCATCTGAAAAATTGGGCTAATAATGTACCTTGGATGTTTACAAATAACTGTAGAAATACGTATTATGGTTAGAAGTGGTCCACATGTGGAGTCCTAGTTCTGAGAAAGAGGACAGAAAGCTCCAGGCTAGCCTGAGCTATATAGGAAGATACCACTTTAAAAGGGGGTGGGGAGGGGACTGGAGAGATGGCTCAGGGGTTAAGAGCACTGGTTGTTCTTCCAGAAGACCTAGGTTCAATCCCCAGCAATCACACGGCAGCTTACAACTGTCTGTAACTCAGATCTCAGGGAATCCAACACGCACATGGCGTACAGACAGACATGTAGACAGAATACCCATTCACATAAAATAAAGGTTGAAAAAAAAAAAAAAAAGAAAAAATAAAAAGAAAAGTTTACCGGAGGTTTCTATGGACACTCACCTACAAGGCAGATGGTAATTATGTCTCATTTTCTCTTTGTGTTTAAGGAGCTAAGTAGAGCAGTCATAGAAGTTAGTGTTCAGTTAACATTTGAGGTTAGGAATAACTCAGTAACCAGGCATGGTGGCTGGCTGGAGTTTATAATCCCGGCCCTTGGGAGACTGAGGCAGGAGACTGCTGAGTGTTTGAGGCCAGCCTGGCCTCCACAGCAAGTCCTAGGCCAGTCTGGATTCCAGAGGGAGACTGTTCAGAGTGGAATCGGTACCACTGGATTCCTCCGGCACCATGCAGGGCAGTGTTGCTGTCCCTAGCCCCTCCACCCAGCTATTCCCATTGTCCTCCCTGTCAGACACTGCTCCCTGGGAGGGAGAAGGGGTCAATGAGTTTGTAGTTGGCCACGGTGATGAATGTAAAAGTCTCCCCATCTGGTGATAAGCCCCGGCTTGCTTGGGTTCCCTGAGTCCCCATGTTGCTGATTGGGGTGCAGGGGATGGACCCGGGAAGCAGCTTGCAGGAGGGAAGGGCCAAATGCTTCCAGCAGAAAGTGAGATCAGTGTGTCTGGTAGATGCCACCTCATGTTTTCTCCATTTGTTCTAGTTGGTCCTTTAGTTGTTTTTGAGTTAACTTTATTTTGTGTGTGAATATGTATGTGTTTGCATGTGCACACACATGGGCATGTGGAAGCCAGAGGTCAGCTGGTGGGTGTCTTCCTTGGTTGCTCTCCACTTTATTATTTTAAAATTTTAATTAAATGTGTGTGTGTGTGTGTGTGTGTGTGTGTGTATACACCAAAGCCAGAGTGGCTGTCATATTCCATTGGAGCTTGAGTTAATGGCATTTGCTAGCTGACTAATGTAGGCAGTGGGACAGAGAACTGGTCTTTTTGTATGGTAGTCAGTGCTCTTACCTGCTGAGCCATCTCTCCAGCTCCTCCTTGGTACTTTGCAAGTTAGGGTCTCTCACAGAGTCTGGGGCTCATTTAGAGGCTGGGCATGGCCAGGAAAGCCTCAGGGATCCTCTGTTTACCCCACCAACCCTGATAATAGAAGTACTTGCTGGCTCACCTGGCTTATCCGTGGGAGCTGGGGATCTAAACTCAGGTCCTTGTGCTTGTGTGGCAGGCGTGAGAGGAACAGCTTTGTTTGTCTTCCATAGCTTGCTTGGGCCATAGTCCACTGAGGGAAGCCAAGAACTCAAGGCAGGAATCCAGAGACAGGAACTGAATTGGAGCTGAGCCCATGGAGGGGTACTACTCGATGGCTTGCTCTTCCATGGCTTGTTCAGCCTGCTTTCTTATTCTGCCCCCAGGACCACCTTCCCAGGGGTGGTACTGCCTATGGTGAATGGGGCTCTCCTACATCAGTCAAATTAAGAAAACATACCATAGACATGCCTACAGGCCAAAGTGATGGCATTTTCTCAGTCGGGATTTCATTTTTCCAGATGGCACACACTTGACTGTATGCTTCAGCTCTGAGTAAAAACTTCATACCACCGGACTCTGCATCTCCCAGGCTGTTAGTATGTGTTGTCTGGAACTTGAACAAATTGCCTGCTGACGGACAACCAAGCTCTCAGTGTTTTGAAGTTAGAGGCCACTGGGTTACAGGACATCAGAATACTTTCCTGTCAAGAATTTGGCAGAGGGACTAGAGAGATGGCTCAGTGGTTAAGAGCACCGACTGCTCTTCCGGAGGTCCTGAGTTTAAATCCCAGCAACCACATGATGGCTCATAACCATCTGTAATGAGATCTGATGCCGTATTCTGGTGAAGACAGCTACAGCATATTTACATTAAAAATAAATAAATAATTAAAAAAAAAAGAATTTGGCAGAATGAGCAAACTTGCTGCCGACTTCTGGTCACAACAAGAGCTGCTTTTATTACCTTCAAGGGTAAATGGTGACACTCAGGGCTCTAATCGCTTGTTGAAAAGTAGAGACGTCCTCATGTTAGGTTTGAAAAAATAGGAGGTTTTCTTAAGTTACGTTGGCTTTCTGATGCTGAACTTGCTGGGCAAAGTTTGTTTGCTCAATAAATGTGAAGTAGCTTACACACTTGTATGTTAGTTAGAATGACTTAATGAGTGTGGAACGAAAACTTAGTGAATGTACTTGAAAACACACACACACACACACACACACACACACACGAGAGGAGAGAGAGAGAGAGAGAGAGAGAGAGAGAAGCACCTGTAGTTATTTCTATATTTACCTATCTATATGCATATATATAAGTGTATTAAGGTCAATCTGATGACAACCTTCATATTTACTGGTGTCCTTCCCCCACCGGCAGGCCAGAAATAGTAACTAGCCCTTTCTTCTTTTTACAGGTTCCAGATAGTCCTGTATCTTATCTGTGCCTACCAGAGCATCTCTTGTGGTATCTACTATCTGTCCTCTGTGTTCATGTCCATTATCCCTGAGCATGTGTGCAAGCCCCCAGGCATGGTGCGGAAGGCCGTTTTCCACAACGTATCTGCTAGGAGGTTGGAGGACATATTGGCCCTGTGGTCTCAAGAGCACGAGGATCACATTATGGTGGAGCTGCAGGATGGGGAGATCTGGGAGCTCACAAGATGTAGCAGGACTTGGCAGAAGAACACATCCCATTTGGGCTCTGAATACAGTGGCTATAAACGTGACAGTGCTTGCTCGGATGGCTACATTTACGATCCAAGCAAATGGAGGAATTCTGTGGTGAGAAATTTCAACCTGGTCTGTGATAAAAAATGGTATGCAAGCATGATCCAGCCCTTGTTTATATTTGGCGTGATGCTGGGATCAATTGCTTTTAGCTACCTTTCTGACAGGTAAAAAATACAATATTTAGCCCTGTTGCATGCCTTAGGATTCAACTTTCTGTCTGGGTTTCCTGGAGGGCAGAGTATTATGTCCAAAGCCCCAGTTATTTTCATACTTCCTATCTAATGGGTGTCCTTCTGCTGATCCATCAGTTAGGTATGCGGGGTAACACAGTGGTAGGATGACCGACTGAGCAGCCCACCCGGGCTTTGACGCTGCTTGTACTGCCAATTAGCTGTGCTTGCTGGGAAAGCAGACTCATCTGTTTCAGAACAGTAGTTTATAAACTGATGCCCCACAAAATCATTCACCCTGAAGCCTTCTTGAAAAGAGTAATATAGAAGAAACCACTTTGCACATATAGCCACTAGATGGAGAATGATTATTCCTATGTTTTTTCTCTTTAAGTAGATTTGATTTTAAAGACAGGTGGCCTTAGGCCATATTATCTATAAATATGAAAATCTGATTAACTGGCTTGTCATAGTCTCTTTGTGCTGTCATAGCAAGAATGCTGTCTGAATCAGGGTTTCTATTCCTGCATAAAACATCATGACCAAGAAGCAAGTTGGGGAGGGAAGGGTTTATTCAGCTTACACTTCCATGCTGCTGTTCATCACCAGAGGAAGTCAGGACTAGAACTCAAGCAGGTCAGGAAGCAGAAGCTGATGCAGAGATCATGAAGGGATGTTCCTTACTGGTTTGCTTCTTCCCCTGGCTTGCTCAACTGGCTTTCTTATAGAACCCAAGACGACCAGCCCAAAGATGGTACCACCCACAAGGGGCCCTCCCCCCTTGATCACTAATTGAGAAAATGCCTTACAGCTGGATCTCATGGAGGCATTTTTTCACCTGAAGCTCCTTTCTCTGTGATAACTCCAGCTTGTGTCACGTTGACACAAAACCAGCCAGTACAAATGCCATATACTGGTAGCTTATACACGATAGAATTTAGTTCTCACTCCTGAGACCTGGGTGCTCTGGGATAAGAGGGGCCAGCAGGACTCCTAGCTGCTGAGGCCTGCTCTCTGATTCCAAGATGGTGTGTTACTGCTGTAGCCTCCAGAGATCAACACACTCTTGCACAGAAGAAAGGATGGGGGTGGGGCTGGAGAATTCTTCTGTCAACCTTGAGCGCCATCATAAGGGTGTAATTCTAGTCAGGAGACGGGGAGTCCTCATGACATGATCATCCTGGGCATTTTGAGGCTTGTATTTCAACATTCATTTTGGAGCGCAGATCATCACACACATCACAGAACAGCCATATTGTTAAGCATTCACATTAAAATAAATGCAGAACTCTAAAACAGAGCACATTTTATCTTGGCCCAGATCACTCTTTTACATACCTCTGCTAAAACATGGTGATGAACGTGTTTAGTCTTCACAGCCGTGAGTTTTCCAAGCATGTTTTGGGTACTGGGGACTCAAATACAGCAAACTTAGATCATAAACCCTTGCCTTTCTAGGAGACAGCTGTGAAATGTCTGAAGTGAATCAGCGGGGCTTTGTTGTGGCCAGGCCATTACGTATTGTATCGTCATGAAGGCTCGTAGGTGTTCTTTTCATCTGGCAGATGGGTGCATAAATGATTATCTAGACATTTTTTGTTGAAATGTGCTCAGTGTTCAATGCCCAAACTCGGCATATTCCCAGCCCTAGGTAAAGTGTGCTGAAATACCTTTGCTCTGCACACGGAATGCTCAGAAACCTGGGTCAGAGAACAGAAGATGCCAACTCAAAGCAAATCAAGTTCCTTTGCAACTGGTGGATTCAAGGAGGGTTGGAATGTCAGGAAAGAAGGCTGGAGAAAGGAAATGAACGACCAGATACAGAAGTAGGGCCAGTGCTGGCTTCATCTGAGGGGATGCGGTAGCGTAGTGGTGTGAGGTGAGAAAGGCCAGTTGAAGTGAACCATGTAAGCTGTGCAGGGTTGACAGAAAGCAAGGAAAGCAGACAGGGAGAGACGAAGACACATCTGGGAAGCATTTTGAAACTAATGCTATAGAGTGAAGAGTGTGCAGGGAGGTTGGTGTGCCCCTGTGTGTGTGCTCATTTGTGTGTGTATGTGCATGTGTGTGTGCTTGTGTGTGCTCATACATGTGTGTTTACATGTGTGTATGCAATTGTCTGTGCATGAGCATATGTGTGTGTGCACGTGTGTGCAAGCAGGGAGGTGGTGTGCCTATATGTGTGCGTGTGTGTACATGTGTGTGTGTTCATGTGTGTGTATGTGAATGTGTGTGCATATGAGTGTGCATGTGTCTGTACATGTGTGTGTGTGTGTGTGCACACATGCATGCATGTGTGCAAGCAGGGAGGCTGGTGTGCCTATATGTGTGCATGTGTGTGTGTGCATGTGCATGTATGTATGTGCATGTGTGTGCATGTGTGTATGCATGTGTCTTTGCATGTGTGTGTGTGCATGTGTGTGCATGTTTGTATGCATGTGTCTTTGCATGTGTGTGTGCATGTGTGTGCATGTTTGTATGCATGTGTCTTTGCACGTGTGTGTCTGTGCTCGTGTGTGTGTGCATATGTGTGTGCGCACATGCATGCATGTGTGCAAGCAGGGAGGCTGGTGTGCCTATATATGTGCTTGTGTGTGTGTATGTGCATGTGTGTGCTCATATGTGTGTGTGCATGTGTCTATGCATATATATGCATGTGTGTGTGTGCTCATGTGTGTGCACATGCATGCATGTGTTTGAGCAGGGAGGCTGGTGTGCTCCTGTGTGTGTGTGTGATAAGGTTTAGAAGCCTGGATACTGAGTGATGTTGCCAAACACTCCAGAAAAACCTAGGAGGGAAAGAACCACATGTCTGGCTACTGATAGGTTTTCTCCATTGAAGAAATCAGCCAATTCCGTCAAATTAAAAGTAAAAAAGAAGTCAGGTTTATTTAGAAATTGGCTCTTGGGTGAGCTCACCAGTCTTGGGATGAAACTGGAAGAAACTGAAGGCAGACTATGGCGTGGGGGCCTCTTATAGACTCTCTCTCTCTCTCTCTCTCTCTCTCTCTCTCTGTATTGTGACCTCAGGAGAGGGGGGTTGGGACACTTGTCAGGAATGTCAGGAACACAGATCTGGGCCTTTTGGGGGGCCTTTTCTACTTGGAGGCTTTCCCAGGGGGTGGAGGTGGAGGAAGAGGGAGGAAGTAGAATTTGTTGGACCACATGGGGGAAAGGGACAAGCTGGGACTCCAACCGAGCAGATACTTTGAACAAGCTAGCATTACCCCTGGATTATGGAAAATATAGGATGGGCTGTTCACAGTTAATCGCACCTGTAGCCATGGAGCTGTATGGGGAGGGTGCTAGGGCTGGGTGACATGTAGACAGGTAGAAGGTGTGTGTGTACGCACATGTATGCATGCCATCCACTTGTTACATCTGTGGAGGAAGGAAATGCAGGCTGGCTGAAGACCCATTTGTCCATGACACGTTATCATTGAGAATGGGTGAGACTGAAGCTGTAAGGAAGGAGCTAGAAGGGGGGGAAAAAGAGAGAGCCAGGAACATTAAGGTCTGGGAGGAGGTGGGAGGATGCAGGCTGTGCAGACCAGTGGTCAGGACAGGAAGCTGAGGGGCTCCCTCTTTGATGGTCTGCAGTCATTCAGAGATGCTGTTCTCCTGCAGAGAGGGAAGACCGTGGTGGGGCGGAAGGGCTTCATCAGCAATAGCTAAAATAAATTCTGGTGGTGTTCGTGTCTCAGATAGGGTGGGGAAGCACCGGAGGGAATGGCCAATAGGTCCCACTGATGTGCGTGGAGGCTGAGAAGCCTAAGGAAGACCATGCAGGGTAGGTCAGGTCAACTAGAGTTATCTGAAAGGGGAGAACCTCAATTGAGAAAGGCCTCCATAAGATCTGGATCATGGTCGACGTCAGGAGAGCCCGGCCCATTGTGGGTCATGTGGTCCTGGCTATGATAAGAAAGCAGACAAGTTGGTACCAGGATTGTAGGATATTACTGTGACCCCCTTGACCGTGCTGTTTTGGGGAGGATCATGGAAGGACTTTGGAACTTTGTACAGGAGAAGCCATTGAGTGTTGAGTGCTTGATGAGCTGTTCTGTAGGAGCTTGGAAGGTCAGAATGTTGAAGGTAATGCAGACAGTGGAGGCGGTGCTTGTGAAGTTTAAGACAGAGTTGGAATTCTCAACCGAGGAATCTCGCATGGCTAAGAAGCACTTAAAGAAATGTTCAAAGTCCTTAGTCATCAGGGAAATGCAAATCCAAACAACCCTGAGATTCCACCTCACACCAGTCAGAATGGCTAAGATCAAAAACTCAGATGACAGCAGATGCTGGCGAGGATGTGGAGAAAGGAACACTTCTCCATTGTTGGTGGCATTGCAAACTGGTGAAACCACTCTGGAAATCACTCTGGAGGTTCCTCAGAAAATTGGAAATAGATCTACCTGAAGACCCAGCTATATCACTCTTGGGCATATACCCAAAAGATGCCTCATCTTACCACAGGGCACATGCTCCACTATCTTCATAGTGGCCTTATCTGTGATAGCCAGAAGCTGGAAACAACCCAGATGTCCCACAACAGAGGAATGGATACAAAAAATGTGGTTCATTCACACAAAAGAATACTACTCAGTTATTAAGAACGAGGACATCATGAGCTTTGGAGGCAAATGGAACTAGAGAATATCATCCTGAGTGAGGTAACTCAGACCCCAAAAGACATGTATGATATGTACTCAGTGATAAGTGGATATTAGCCAAAAAAGTACAGAATACCCAGGATACAATCCACAGAACTCAAGAAGGTTAACAAGATGAAGGGCCCAAGTGAGGATGCTTCAATCTTACTTGGGAGGGAGAAGAAAGCAGTCACCAGAGGGACCTGGGGGGGGGAGGGAAAGGGGGAACATGATCAAGTATGGGGTGGGGGTGGGGCAAGAGAGAATCCCCGAGGGCCAGTAGAATGAATGGAAATATGAAATCTCAGAGGGCGGGAGGTGGGGGGGACCCTCCAGAAAGTACCAGAGATCTGGGAGGTGAGAGTTCCTCAGGACTCAAAGGGAGGGACCTTAGAGGAAATGCCCAACACTGGAGAGAGGGAACGAATGTGTAGAGTCCACCTCCAGCAGAAAGACAGGGCATCAAGTGGAAGGATGGAGTTGCCATCCCACAGTCAAAAACTCTGGCCCAGAATTGTCCCTGTCTGAAAGAACTGCAGGGACAAAAATGGAGAAGAGCCTGAGGAAAAGGAGATCCAGTGACAGGCCCAAATTGGGATCCTGCTCAAGGGGAGGCCCAGAGCCTGACACTGTCACTGATGCTGTGGTGTGCTTGCAGACAAGAGCCTAGCATGGCTGCCTTCAGAGAGGCCCAACTGACTGAGACAGACACAGACACTTACACCCAACCATTGAACCGAAGTCGGGGACCCCTGTGGTTGAATTAGAGAAAGGCTGGAAGAAGCTGAAGAGGGGGTGACCCCATAGGAAGACCAGCAGTCTTAACTAACCTGAACCCCCGAGATCTCTCAGACACTTGAGTCACCAACCAGGCAGCATACAAGACAAGGCCCCCAACACATAAACAGCAAAGGCCTGTCTGGTCTGGCCTCAGTGGGAGAAGACTTGCCTAACCCTCAAGAGACTTGAGGCCCCAGGGAGTGTGGAGGCATGGCGGGGGGAGGGGCACCCTCTTGGAGGCAGGGGGAGGAGGAATGGGATGAGGACCTGTGGGAGGGTGGTAACCACTGGACTATAAAAAAGGTAATTAAAAAAAATAGACTGTGTAGGACTGTTTGTTATTTTGAATTAAGATGCTGTGGTTCTGTTAGCTGGAGTGACGAGCAAGATACTAGAACCACTAAAACAAAACCTTGGCATGGCTGGGAATCGTGACGCTGCTCAGCCGGTCTAAGAATTTAGCAGTGGTTAAGAAGGGGCCAGCTTTGCTGAGGTGAAAACATCTGGGAAGTGTTTCTTGAGAGTCAGTGCACAGAAGCTGCATTCCAGAGGTGGCCAAGGTTGTACCTTGTGCTGCAGCTAGACTTGGTAATGTGTAAGAGTCACCCAGGTGGTTCTGGTTTTGAAGGCGCAAAGGGGTCAGAGAGGCTTGGCACTGTGAGAGGCCATGGAAAGCCACTGGTGAAGGTGCAGTGTCAATTGCAGTGGAAGGCCCTGGACTGAAGTGGTCATGCACAGAAGTTGAGGCTTGGCACCATGAAAAGAGCCTATGAGAGGCCATTGGTGAGTGTGCAGCCCGGTTGCAGCAGAAGACCCCGGCATTTTGGAGATGCCAGGACCATGGGAAGACCACCAAGAGCAGCAGGAGCAACTGAATGGAGTCAGCCAGCGCCTAGAAGACAAACTGTGTTGCAGAGGGAAGAGCCAGAGAAGTGATCCCAGTGCCTTGAAGGAGTCCAGAAGATTGAGAGTGAATCCCAGGTTATTGGACATTTGAGTCACTTACATTGTTCAAGTTCGGTTTCACTCTGATTTGATTGTGACCTTACCCTGGTTCTTCCCACAGTTGAGAGACTTGGAATTTTAAAGGAATTTTCGATTTTTAAAGAGAATGAATTTTCAAAGACCGTGGGACTCTTTAAAAGCTTGAAATATTTTATATTATGCTATTCATATTAATGTGAGATCTTGGGGATAAACAAGAAAGGAAGGGTTGTGGCTTAGTGATGTGTCAAGTTGACAAGGGGTCAGTAGTCCTGGCTAGGTTTTTTTTTTTTTTTTTTTTTTCCCGAGACAGGGTTTCTCTGTGTAGCCCTGGCTGTCCTGGAACTCACTCTGTAGCCCAGGCTGGCCTTGAACTCAGAAATCCGCCTGCCTCTGCCTCCCAAGTGCTGGGATTAAAGGTGTGCGCCACCACTGCCCGGCGTCCTGGCTAATTTTATGTCAACTTGACACAAGTTGGAGTTATCTGAAAGGAGGAACGATATCGCCCTAAGATCTGGCTATAGGACATTTTCTTAATTAGTGATTTATGTGGAAGGGCCCAGCCCATTGTGAGTGGTGCCATCCCTGAGCTGGTGGTCCTGGGTTCTCTGAGAAAGCAGGCTGAGCAAACCACAGGGAGCAAGCCAGTAAGCAGCACCCCTCCGTAGCCTCTGCATCAGCTCCTGTCTCCAGGTTCCTGCTCTGTTTGGGTTCCTGTCCTGACTTCTTTTGGTGGTGAGCAGTGCTGTGGTTCACATTGGCATAAGCTAAGTAAACCCTTTCCTTCCCAACTCGCTCTTCAGTCATGGTGTTTCATCACAGCAGTAGCAACCCTAACTAAGACAAAGAATGTGGCCATGACCGTTTTCTGTGACTGGTCCCTACGTGTTTGTATTTTCTTTTTGGTCCCAACTAAACTTACCGTAGAATACATCCATATTTATATCTATCTACTTAAAACAATTTGTCAAAGATCACTCACAGGGGAAGTATATTTTCAAATCATACGTATGTTGAGGATATTTTGTATCCAAAATATACGTAACTCTTTTTGGGGCGTGGTAGTGAGAGAGGGTCTCCCTACATAGCCCTGGCTGTCCTAGAATTCATTAGGTAGACTAATTTGGCTTTGAACTCACAAAGATCTGCATGCCTCTGCCTCCCAGTTACTGGGATTAAAGGTATGTGCCACCACATTTGGAAAATATAGATACCTCTTAATATTCAACATTAAAAAAATACAAGCAAATTAATTTCAAAACACTCAAGAGACTCTGATTGATAGTTCTCTAATAATAAGTGAAGATGGCCACCAGACACCTGAAAAGGTTTTCGACACCATGAATCATTAGGGGCTGTGATGAGATAGTGGTTCATACTCCCTGGGATGGCTACAGGGAACCGGAAGGTACTGGTGAGGATGTGGAGAAACTGTGACTCTCATTGCTAGTAAGGTGGTAAAACCAGGGAAGCCATCTTGGATAACAGTCTGGCAAAATAATCCAACAGAGTGAATAAACCCAGGAGAGTTGAAAACAAGTTCTCACAAAACCCTGTTCACGAATGCTCAGGGCAGCATTAACAGAAGCCAAGGGTGTGCTTACTGGAAAACCCAGAGGAATATTACTCAGCTATGAAAAAGGAGTCATGCTGTGACAGGTGAATCATGAGAACACGATGCCAAGTAAAAGATGGCAGACAAAAGGCCATTTATTGTTTACGCCATTTATACGAAATGTCCCAAACAGGCAAATGAGAGAGAAAATGGATTGGTGGTTTCCAGAAGTGAGGAGGACAGGGAGTGGGGAATAGTGTCTCCTAAGGTCTGCTCTTCTAGGGAGTTGACATATAGGTCTCAGAATAAGACAGAAACTATGCTTATATAACTCCAGGAATCTACTAAAAACCACCAAAGTGTTTAGCTGGCCAGGCTTTGTCTTAAGGCATTTGAATCATATAAAAAGGGCAAGAATGATATTTGGTTTTGTTTTCCCCAAACAAGTCCCTCTCTCAATTATGATACTGCTCAGGAGTCGAGGGTGGCAAGATTTATTTATTTTTACTTTGTGTGTGTTTTGCCTGCCTGAATATGTAGACACCACATGCATGCAGTGCCCACAGAGGCCAGAAGAGGGCGTCAGATCCCCTCGAATTGGGGGGAGGAGGGGTTACAGACAGCTGTGAGCCACGGTGCAAGGTCTGGGAAACGCATCCGGTCTCTGCAAGAGCAGCCAGTGCTCTTAACCAGGGAGCTATCTCTCAGGTCCCAGAGATCAATTTTTAAAGTGTGTGTGTGTGGTTAACAAGAACTGTCAATGCCTTGACTGGAATCTCTACTAGCGGAGAAAAGAAGCAAGCAGAGGAGAGGGCTAGGAAGGGGCATCCCACCTTCCCCCTCAGTCCTAAGGGGATGGTCCAGTGCTCTGTGTGTGTATTATTAGCAGCGGAGCCAGAGGCCCTTCGCACAGAAGGGTTGGTCTCCTGAAGATGTGTGTTAACTCATGATTTGTTCACAATAAATGAATACCTGAAATCAAATACACAATGTTGGCACCGTTTGTCGTGTATGAGCTGGACGGGCCACTTAAACCGTGGCAGCCGCCCCAGAGTGCCCTCCCATCCCCCCCACCCCCCTGTCCTCCATTTTCAGGTTCGGAAGGCTAGTGGCCCTGTGGTACACGAGCATCAGCGTGTTCTTCTTCGGGATAGCATCAATCTTTATATTTGATTATTTCAGCTTCATGGCCGCACGCTTTTTCCTCGTGATGGTGAGTTGTACACATTGCATGTTACACTTAACTCCTTTAGTTTTGTTTTGGGTTTTTGCCTGTTTAGAATCTACTGAAAGAGACCCTGGGCTGACCAACCATTGCCCACTGCAGAAGACTCTCCGTGTTTACAGTGGCACTCATTAAAATGAAGAGATCGCTGCGCATTAATCTTTTGTTTGATTCTGCCTGGTGCATGGCCTGTATCCTGTAGCTAGGAAAGCATTCTTTTATTCCTGAGTGATTTTATCAGATCAGGCAGAACCTGTATGCACACACCTGGCAGGTAAAGGATACCATTACCTGTCATTATATGACAACTTTGCAGAGTGAAAAGGAGACAGAAAGCCTGTGTGGGTTACAGAGCACAGGGGAGAGCCATGGACAGGAGTGGGTGTGAATACCAACCCTTTGAGCACAGGTTAGCCCTTTGAGCCCCAGTTTATAGTCTAAAAACTTCAGACAACTGGTCAGCCAGTGAATTCCATAGGATGGAGTATAAGCTCCCACGGTGACAGAAACTCACACAGAGCAACATCAGTGAAAACACTACCTACACACTTTCTCTTCTATTCAGTCCAGGACCCAACAGGAGGGAATGGTGCCACCCACTTTTAGGCTGAATCTTCCCACATCAGTGAACATAATCAAGACTAGATCAACAGACCTTCGGGCAAACCAACCTGTTCTAGAATGCCCGTTAGTGAGACTCTTCCCAAGTGACTCGAGACCCTGTCAAGTTGACAATTAAAGCTGACAGTCAGCAAATAAGTGTGCCTACACCCATTTTTGTTCCGCTCCTGCCTGTGGGTGTGACTAGTTGTTTTAAGTCCCTGCCACTGTGACTGTCCTGTTAAAATGAACTGTAACTTTGAATCAAAAGCCTAAACAAACCACTTCTACCCCCAGAAAACAACAAAAAACAAACAAACAAACAAAAAACCCAACCAACCAACCAACCAAACAAACAAAACCCAAACTAAAACAGAAACCTAACAGTCTTTATTAGGGTCACCATTGCTGCAATGAAACACTATGACCAAGAAGCAAGTTGGGGAGGAAAGGGTTTATTCAGCTTACACTTCCACATGCCTGTTCATCACCAAAGGAAGTCAGGACTGGAATTCAAGCAGGGCAGGAACCTGGAGGCAGGAACTGATACAGAGGCCATGGAGGGGTGCTGCTTACCAGCTTCCTTCCCATGGCTTGCTGGTCTCTCTCTCTCTCTCTCTCTCTCTCTCTCTCTCTCTCTCTCTCTCTCCTTTTTTAAAGATTCATTTATTTATTTTATGTACACTGTTGCTGTCTTCAGACACACCAGAAGAGGGCATTGGATCCCATTACAGATGGTTGTGAGCCACCATGTGGTTGCTGGAAATTGAACTCAGGACCCCTGGAAGAACAGTCAGTGCTCTTAACCCCTGAGCGATCTCTCCAGCCCCTGAACCTGCTTTCTTATGGATCCTAAGGACCACCAGCCTATGGATAGCTCCACCCACAATGGGCTGAGCCCTCCCACATTGATCACTATTTGAGCTTGATCTCATGGAAGCATTCCTCCACTCTCTGATGACTCTGGCTTATGTCAGACTGACACAAACCAGCCAGTACGTTCACAAGCCCATTAACTTTACTATTTTTGCTGTAAGAAAGACTATAATCTCTGCAATCACTCAAGTGATAATTTGTTATGGTTTTATTTAAATTTTGATGTGGAGCCTTGAACACACAGAGATCTGCCTCTCTACCTTCCCAGTGCTAGGATGAACGGGTGTAACACCATGACCACCTAGAACCTATCATTTGATTTGATCTCTGTTTATTCCAACAGGACATACTGTTTTTATAGTCGGAGTTTTGCTAAATTAAAGTTAGACATATTTTAGCCAGGGGTGATAGCGAAGGCTATACTCTCAGCACTGGGCAGGAAGTTGGAGGCTAGCCTAGGCTATGTAGTAATAAATATATAAAATAATAGCAAAACAGCATTGTTTTTTTTAAAAAAATTACCCAATTTCTATTGCGGTAAGTTATACCTCACAATGCTCATCATTTACAAGGACCAAAACTCTTTGGCCATTAAGTGATCTCTGTTCCTCTTCTCTGTAGCCCCTCATAAGCAGGACACTTTGTCTGTCTGTCTGTCTGATGTTCACTACTAACTACAGTATAACTTAGTTGTTTGTAACTCTCTTATTTCATTTTGCGAAAAGTTAATCCACCCTTCCTTGTTGGTTTGTTTGCTTTTTGGTTTCTGAGACAGGGTTTCTCTGTGTAGCCCTGGCTATCCTGGAACTCACTCTGTAGGCCAGAAGTGGAATTGTTCAATCTTGAAATATTTTTATTTATTTTTTTTGAGGAATTGTCATACTGTTTTCCACAAAGGCTGTACCATTTTACATTCCTATTCATGGCACATAAGAACTCAAATTTTTCTACATCTCCTAGCATTTGTTTTCTGCTTTTTCTTTTAGCAGGTGTCTTTGAAAAATATTTTTATTTTATGTCTATGGTGTCTTGCCTATGTAAGTCTATGTACCACATGTGTGCAATACCTACAGAGGCCAGAAGAAGGCATTAGAGCCCCATCAAACTGGAGTTAACAGATGAGATTCTGGAATGTAGGCACTGCCCTGTAGACACTGGGAGTCAAACCCTAATCTGCTGAGCCATCTCTCCAGTGCCTAGGCCCTATCTTAATGGATGTGAGGTGGCATGTCACCATAGACCTGATCTGTATCTACTTAATAGTGATACCATAAACTTGTGTGAAGTGCCTCCTTAAATCATTTGTCCATTTCTGAACTGAATTGGGTTTTGTTTTGATTTAGGAGTTCTCTGTATAATCCTTTGCCAAAAATGTGATTCACACACATTTGCTCTAATTCTAAGGGTGGCCTTTATACGCTATTGCTAGAATTTTTTGAAGCACAGAATGGTTGATCAAATCCAATCGGTTTATTTTTATTGTTGTTGTTGCCTGTTAAAATAAGGTTTTAACCAATTCTACCTTTTCCCCCATTAATCTCCATAAAGTCCTGACCCCAATTGACAAGTCAGATGTAACAGGCATTTAGATACAAAGACATGTGCTTTCAGAAGAAACTGAGACTATTCCCTTATAATGGAACTTTATTAGAAATTAAGCCAAGTGGCATCTAATACTTTTATCATAAATAGTCTCTAAAGTTTGCTACCTGCAGCTGCCCAGCAGCCATGGGTGAACTGGTCTACCTGAAAGGGAGGCTGGAAATGAAGAGGGACCGGTGCGAGAGAAGAATGAAGCCAAGACAAACGTTTTTGATCAAGGCTTAAAGTTTTGTATTCAGCATTGTGTTTATATAGAGAAAGCCCACAGACCCCATCCTTTGTTTCAGTTAGATTGAGTTGCAAAGCAGGCTCAATGGAGTGGTCAGCTCCTCAAAGCTCCTGTAGGAAATTGCAAATGCAAAGAGGCTGGTGGACTCCAGCTAGCCTATTCAAGGCTGGGGGAAGGGCACAATTTCCTCTTTTTTGTTTTTTAAAAGATGAGCTGGATGGGGGCACAAGATTGTCTTGTTTTCTATAATCCTGTCTAGGGTAAAGAGTGGCTAGGCAGATGTGCCTGTCTTAGGTCAGGGTCTATATTGCTCCTTCTTACCCATCATGGAAGACAATCATAGCTTTTGATATATGTCTCTTGTCTTAGGTCTATAGGAGTTCAAGAACACACCCATCTCTGGCTACTGGCCTTCAAAGGCACACTCTTTCCCATTTAGACCAAAGCCACAAAGAACATATGGATATGCACTCAATGCATTTCTTCATAGCGCTGAATAACTGCCATGGTGAATAGCTGAGTTTGCTGAAAGCAATCCTGTGTGAAGGCAACTAATCTCTTTAAGATACAAGGTCCAGAAGTTAAAAGCAACAAGATTATAATTAATGGTCCAAACAGTGTAGAAATTAAAGTTGTAAGCCATGGGGAAGTGGATAATCAGGATTCAAACCATCCCTGATTCTGTTCCTTTTCTCTTTTCCTTTCAGTTAGTCCTTCTCAAACTTTAGCCATAGATTCCTTTACTATTCCCGAATGTTCAATGTAAAAGTAACATTCTTCATGGAGGGCTGCACATAGTCCTCCCTGTTGAAGGAATAAAAGATTTGGAGCTTAAACACATGCACTAACACTTGCTCAAAATCCAGATCCTGTCTAATTTTATCCACTGCAAATGTAACTTCAAAGAGCTGTAACCGACTTCCAAATATGTCTGTGAAAATGTCCAGAACCAGCCTTCCAAATGAAGGCTGTCATTTCTTTTTTTCCAATATTGGATTGATTTCTAGACCAGTCCACGACTGAGTCAGAATAACTGGTCACATTGAAGGAAAGAGAAGAGTCATTATAACTTCTCCTTTTGATTAATTTTTTCCAAAGTCTCCATCTTCTCTGTCCCACAAGGTCTAAAAGCTTGAAGCAAGAGGCAGCTTGTCCAATCTGGGATATAGGCAAGCAAAGGTGGGTCAAGAACATATGTCCAAAACAGCTTTCCTGTCACCATTGTCAGGGCACTCAGCAAGCTCACAGGTCAGCATCATTCTTTGTCCCATCATCAGCTTGTCACACCAATCACTCTGGCAGCCAGCACACTCCTGCAGCATCCTGTGGAAAAAACACAAACATGCCCTCTTCCCCATATTAAATACCTGATCATGATTATGCCATATGCCAGTAAGTGGATCCATTCATTTCACCTAGGCATTGATACTCAGCAGAGAGTTCCTTGGCATCCAAATTTTAAAATTTTAAAATAAAAAGCATGATTTAAATAATCTTGTGGTATACAGGGATATAATTCCCCCGGTTTTGTTTTTTATGAAGATATTGTTTTAAAGTTCCATGTGCCTATTCCACAATACCTTGTCCTTTGGGATAATAAGGAATCCCAGTAATATGTGTAATATTAAATTGTCTACAAAACATCTCAAATGCTTGACTGTAATTGCCAGTTCCATTATCTGTTTTAATCTGATTTGGAACACCGAGCATAGAAAAACAATGCAGGTGATGACTAATTACATTTTTAGTTGTTTCTCCTGTTAAAGCAGTTGCAACTAGAAAGCCTGAAAAGGTGTCAATACTCACATGTACATATTTTAATTTTATAAAATCAAAAATAGGAGTACCATCCATCTGCAATAATTGATTAGGTTTAAGACCTCAAGGACTAGCATCATTATGTGGTACAGGTAGAAACTGAGGACTCTGAGAACAAGTCTTTACAATTTGACATGCATATTTTCTAGAAATACCAAATTGTTGTCTCAAACTATTACTATTTGGATGATGTAAAGAATGAGATTGTTTGTTCCTGTGTAAGGCTTATAATCTGCCTGGTATACAAATCTGCTGTGGCATTGCCCTAAGGGATCTGTCCAGGCAATCCACTATGAGCTCTTAAATGTCCTATAAAGCAAGGAACAGTTCATGTTTAAGCTATATTTGTATAAATAACTGCAGAATTTGAGAATTAGCAGTATCTAAAAAAGGACAAATTTCAAGCAACTGTAAACCCTGAGCTATATATTGGCTATCAGTATACAAATTAAAAGTTTGATTTTTCAACATTTCAAAAACAGTGGCTACAACACATAATTCAATTATTTGTGAAGCAGGGGAAACTCAAGAGAATGAACATGTGATCCAATTACATATGTTTCTCTCCCATTAGATGAGCTGTCTACAAATCCAGTAAATGCATTCTTTATTGGCTGCATGCATAAATTTACAGGACATACAAAAGCATGTACAGAGAGGCAAATTCTAACAACTTGTCTTTGGATAATGATTATCAATTTTGCCTAAAATGTTTGCCATGCAATAGGCCAAATATCAGTATTCTGCAATAACCAATTTAATTGCTGTTTGGAATAAGTAATAAACATTTCATCAGGTTCTTTCCCAAAATTTTTTCATGATTCTATCCTACAATTCTGTATTAACACAGCAACAGCTTCATAATAGGATGTTCAAACTTGGAGATGAAGAAAGGTGAATCCACATTAATGGTCCCTTTTGCCAAAGAATTGCTGTGGGCACGTGAGTAGCAATCAGGCAAACACCCACCAATTGATCAGTCTTTATAATGTATCTGTTGTAAACTATTACCTCCCTCTACTTTCTGCAAAGTTATTACCCGTCATCAGTTAATTTCCATCTCCCTTGAGAATATCAAACAGAGGCTTAAGTTCTTCTGTGGTGAGCTTAAGATGAGGTCTTAGCCAATCAATACCTCCTAGAAGCTTTGGAAAATCATTAAAAGCAAACTATCTTTTCTTATTTGAATTTTCTGTGCCACAATTTGTTTAGAATATCACTGAGGCCCCAAATATTGAAAAAGATATTGCCTTTGAATCTTTTCTGGAGCAACAGCCACTCCAAAATTTTAAAGCTCATTGTAGAAGAGCAAAGGCTTGTAGTAAAACCCCTTCAGAGGGATCAGCTAATAAAATACCCTCCGTAATGAATAATATACACTGAAGGATTCAAAGTCCTAACTTCTTGTATTGAAGCAGCAACAAATATTTTACGGAACATAAACCTATTTCAACCATCAAGATGCAAAGGAATAGTATAAAAACAATCCTCCAAGTCCATAATAATTCTATAAGCATTTCCTAGAGTGGCAGCTAGAGTAGGCAAGCCAGGTTCTAATGCCTCCATAAGTCCCTAGTTTCATTAACCTTTCATAACTGGCAAGTTTGAACTTTGTTTTGGATTAATGGAATAACCAATCCCGTGGAGGTGAGTGAGTACATCAGCTCCAATGTCTGTTAATCCTTCAAAACTTTTTCCTTCAATTATTAATTTAAGGTTAGATCTCTTATTAATAAGAGATTGAACCCAGTACACATCAGAGGAACCAAAGCCACCTTGTCCTCTCTCACTCTTTACCAAGACAAAAGGAATGCCACACAAGCCTTGCTGAGGCTGCTCTGAGCTTTGCATTAACTCAAATGTAACTGTTTATGGTAGGGTTCCCCCCACCCACCTCCAAAAGGCAGCAGCCATAGCCAGACCCTGATTGTATGAGGGTCCAATTTCTCTCTCCAAAAATTCCACTAGCTGCTTTTAGCAGTCTATCTACAAATTCCTGAAACAGTTCATCACCTTGTTTGATCCCAGATAAACTCCCACTGATATCTCCTTTCCAATCTTGGGGGGTTAAATTTGCTTCTACCACTGTACCCAATAAAGTTTGTGTAAAAGGGGGCAGCAGGCTGTACTGATCATCTCCACATGGTTGTTTGTTTGTTTGTTTTTAATTACAAAAATGGGTGAGTTAAAGATCCTGAACCTGTGATTGAACTGCAAACTGCAGCCAATGGAACACTGGCAGTTTAACTATAATTTTTAAGTTTCTTTTGCAACATTAGAGCATAACCATAATTATGGTTAACAAACTCATACCACCAAACAATCTAATCTCTCCAAACCCAACACCAATTGAATCACTCACACACACACACACACACACACACACACACACACACACCCCGGAACAAAGTTTTTGGCTGCCAGTTCCTGCAAATGATGTTGCAGCCTCCAATACCTCAAAGAGACACTGCCCTAAATCCTAGTCTGATTTCTAGGATAACAATTACATAAAATATTATCCCAATTTAGAAGTATCTTTAGAGATCTGTTTTCCTGGGTTGGCTCATGCTACGTGTTGTTGTTTAGAATGACTCCAATCCTGAGTTGCCAGTTTTAAGATAACTTTCTGTTACCAATGTTACAAATTTTTAATACCCAATAACTTATAAGCCAATACTCTATAACCAAGACATGCAGAACATATTTATACCTTTAAAACCAGTCAGAAACAAAAGTGAAGTGGCTACACACATCTTATCTATTTAGACCAGACAAATTTTTTTTTGTCCTTTCTGGCTATAATTTCAAGAGAAAAAGCATCTTGTCACTTGCTGAACCCAATAAATACAATTGCAGAGATTTTTTTTTCTAGGAAAAAACCACCATCAGCTCCCTTACCAAAGATGCTGCAAAGCTGCTGGCCCCTTTAAAAACAGCTTTTGCAGACAATCAGCTCCTGGCAGGGCTTCTCCAGCTGTGCTTGACTCTGGGTTGCAGTGCAGGGTAACTTAGCAGTTTCTGCTGTGCAAACTGAGACTGCCTTCTGAGCAAGTTAAACTAAATCAAGGGGTGAATAGCCAGCAGATAAAGTTTTAACCATTTTTCTTTTCTGTTCAACATGAAACACAGAACGATAATCATTCAAACAATGAAACAAAACCACAGACTTAACGTAAAACAGTCAGTTTTGGCAGACATGGACAGATTGGTGCACCAAAGACAGACAATAGACAGAGAAGGAAGAGAACTTGAACCTGAACTAAGGATATCTCCAGTAGGAGCCAGAGAGGAGGCAGGATGTCTCCCAATTTCCTCCTGTCCCTAGGAGAGCTCTGAAATAGCTTATATCCATTTTCCGTCTCTTTTGCTAACGCATCCCAGACAGGGGACAACTGCTTTTCTAAAACCTATTCTTTCTTTCTCTCTCTTTCTCATGTCATTTATATATTTACCATTCCTATTTCTGGGAACCATGGATATTTCTGGGAACCATGGATAATTTTTCTAACATCTGTTTTTTAAACCCTGCTCCTCTCACCTGATGCAGCTCTTTGAGACTGCGGACAAATGCCTGTTTAGAATTCCCCTGCCCCAGTTGCGCTTCACCCCTAGGGGATTCAGTGTGTCGGTGTCAGGCTGATACCTGTTCAGCCTAGCCTGTATCCTAATGCACCTCCTGCAACAACAGCCTCCAAAAAATAAAATTTATACCTAGCGCTAGCATTGATGCTGTTCATTGCTTACCACCGTGCAGGATACTGTTACTTTTCTTCCGTTTTCTGTGGAGCTCCACCCAAGTCAGCGTTTCTCAGTGGGTCCCCCCATTTTCAGTCCCCTCGTTCGGGCACCACCTGTAGCTGTCCAGCAGCCATGGATGAACCGGGTCTACCTGAAAAGGGGGGGGGGGGGCTGGAAATGAAAAAGAATGAGGTGAGAGAAAAGAATGAAACCAAGACAACGTTTCTGATCAAGGCTTAAAGTTTAATATTCAGCACTGCATTTATATAGGGAAAGCCTACAGACCCCGTCCTTTGTTTCAGCTGGATTGAGTTGCAAAGCAGCCTCAACAGAGTGGTCAACTCCTCAAAGCTCATGTAGGAAATTGCAAATGCAGAGAGGCCTGATGACTCCAGCTTGGTTGTAAAACCATCCTGGGCTTGTTTAGCCTACTCAAGGCTGAGAGAAGGGCACAGCAACACAGGTAGGGAGGATTGAGAAAGATGATAAGGACCCGCTTAAAGAAGAAAGATTATTTCTTACTGAAATGGATTTACTAGGGCTCAGACCCCTCATTTGTAACTGTACCATCATTACCGAGTCTCCTTGCATTTGTCTTTCAGGCTGCAAGTGGCTATTTTGTGGTGGCCTTTGTCTATGTGATGGAGATCATCGGCAAGAAGTCTCGCACATGGGCATCCATGCATCTGAATACCTTCTTTGCTCTTGGAGTAATGTTGGTGGCTTTTATAAGCTATTTGGTGAAAAAGTGGTGGCTTTATCAGATCATCCTGTGCACAGTGACTGCCCCCTTCATCCTGTGCTGTTGGATGCTTCCAGAGACTCCTTTTTGGCTTCTCTCAGAAGGAAGATATGAAGAAGCACAAGGTATAGTGGACGCCATGGCTGTGTGGAATAAGTCCAGCTCCTGTGACCTGGTAGAACTCTTGTCACTAGATGTGACGAGGTCCCAAGATAAAAGCCCCAAGGGCGTTAGGAAGCACAGGCTAGCAGACCTGTTTCGTAACCCGGATGTGGCAAAAATGACCCTCATCGTTTGGCTGGATTGGTTCACGGCAAATTTGGGATACTACATATTTGGCATGGAGGCTATTTGGAGAAAAGAAAACGAACCCCTTTATCTCTTCCTAGTGGGTAAGTGCAGTATGTGTTTACCTATGGCCCTCGAGGTCAAGCGTCTGCCATGTTCTGATTATTTTTTAAAGCTGGGAACAACACTGGTGACTGAGATCTTAGTGTAGCTGTACTATAGAAAGTGTGTCACGTTTGTGTAGAAAAAGGGCAAGAGTTTCAAGGGCTTCCTCCCCTCCTCCCCCTCCTCCTCCCCCTCCTCCTCCCCCTCCTCCTCCCCCTCCTCCTCCCCCTCCTCCTCCTCCTCCCCTTCCTCTTTCTCTTCCTCCTCTTCCTCTTCCTCCTCCTCCTCCTCCTCCTCCTCCTCCTCCTCCTCCTCCTCCTCCATCTTCTTCCTCCCTGTTTCCTTTGCTTCTTTTCTTCCTCAATTCCTAGCCTGTAGTTACTCCCAGTGGGTAACCTGTAGACAGTGTGGCTCATTCATACTCCGCTTTCTTTCTATGCATCTTTATCAATGTATGCATATAAATGTTCCACGGTACGGCATGAATGAGATCCTTTCATGACACACTCTTCTGGCTAAGAGGATTTTCTCTTTTGATGTAATATGTCTAAAGTATAAAAATGTGTAAAAAAATAATATGCTACATGTCCTTAATGTGTAGAACTAACTTCATTACATGCAACTATTACTTTTTTTTAAAAAATTATTTAATTATTTTATGCATGTGAGTACACTGTCACTGTCTTCAGACGTATCAGAAGAGGGCGCCGGATCCCATTACAGATGGTTGTGGGCCACCATGTGGTTGCTGGGAATTGAACTCAAGACCTCTGGAAGAACAGTCAATGCTCTTAACAGCTGAGCCACTTCTCCAACCCCTCATGTGACTTAACATTATCATGTTTGTTTAATCTTTGTAGACGTTAGAATGACTTTAGATAAAGCAAATTGTAACTCCCAGGGTAACCAGATATGAGCTGAGGAGACGCAGGTGGGCCATAGGAATGTGTGTTCCTCTATCTGGTCTGAGCTATCTGTCTCTGTGTGGGCTTCATTTTATATCACCCTCGGCGAGATCTTGTTTTTGCGTCTTTGTATGTCAACATCATACTTTCTCATCAAGGCACACATCTACTTTTTGTTTATTATCATTCCATAAGAATTATGAGAAAAATCATTTTAAGGAGTGCATTTCTAGGTGATGTTACAAGTCTATAAGAAATGCTCACCCCCAGGGCTGGAGAGATGACTCAGGGGTTAAGAGCACTGACTGCTCTTCCAGAGGTCCTGAGTTCACTTCCCAGCAACCACATGGTGGCTCACAACCATCTGTAATGGGATCTGAAGCCCTCTTCTGGTGTGTCTGAAGACAGCAACAGTGTACTCATGTACATAAAATAAATACATCTTTTAAAAAAAAAAAGAAAGAAAGAAATGCCCACCCCTCTGCTGTACATCAGTTTGGGAAATGATGCAGCTTTTTCTAGAACAGCAGCAAATGGCAGCAGAAGCAAGTGGGGTACAGTGTACCTAGAAGAGGCTCGGGAGCTCCCAGATACAGCCACACCCAAGAGCTCCAGGTTTCAGGTCTAACTCTTAGTGCTCATCTCAGTGCTCAAGAAGGGGAGGCAGGGGAATCAACAGTTTGAGTTCATTCTTTTTTTGTTTTGTTTTGTTTTTTCCGAGACAGGGTTTCTCTGTGTAGCCCTGGCTGTCCTGGAACTCACTCTGTAGACCAGGCTGGCCTCGAACTTAGAAATGCTCCTGTCTCTGCCTCCAGAGTGCTGGGATTAAAGGTGTGCACCACCACTGCCCAGCTCTTAGTTCATTCTTGTCCTTGGCTAAACAGTGAGTTTGAGGCTAGCCTGGGGATGCATGAGAGCCCATTTTTTTTTTTTTTTAAATCTACTAACTGGCTATTACTAGTTAATGTACTTAATTTTGAAGTTATTACTTTAGTTAGAAACTTTACTACTTTAATTTGATCAAAAAATTAAATCACACTTTTTTTTTTAGTTCAGAAGTTTATTATGTTACAAAGTAATAGTTTTGAAGTGGGAGACAGCAGTGTTTAAAACATAGAGGAGGTGTCTTGACCTTTTCATGGGTGGCTGTCACGCCAATGTTCTTTTAGCATAAGGAAGCTGTTGAAGTGGGTTTGTCTATGGTGGACTGCTTTGACTCATACTAATAACTCCGTGAAACTGGCATCCTGTTGTTTTTATGATTAGAGATAGGTAGCAGAAATCAGGGTGTTTAAATGCAGTTGTCTTGGTGGTGATGGTTGAGGTCTTACATAAACTATGGCCACACACAAGAAATCCTGTTTTCTGCACTTCATTCACTCAAGAGGCCAGACCTCTATGCAGCATGCTGGGTCTTAGTGAGCTCAACTCCCAGGATGGTGTAAAGGGTTTGGATGGATTTTGTCAGACTAGTGGCCTCACAGGAAACACTGTGTCACGCCAGTGAGTTAAAACATAGCGAATCTTATCGAGGCTCCACAGGTGTGGGGGAGCATGGAGTTGGCTGCCGGCTCCTCCTGGGTGGTGGGCTGTTGTGTGGGGTGAGGGTGGGTCTGGGCAGCAGTCTCACAGAGGGATCTCTGGGCCAATGACAGGCGCTGTGGAAATCTCCGCCTACATCTGTTTGTGCATCTGGTTGAAGAGGGTAGGAAGAAGGAAGACCATGTTCATCTTCTTCTTGCTGTCCTCGCTCACCTGTGTGGTTTTCGTGGTGATGCCCTCGGTGAGTTGGTTTGTTTTCTTTATGGAATGGCTGTGGCAGGTTTGTGGAAAGACTTTTAGTATGAAGAACAATTCAGACATGTAGACAGAGTGTATACATAATATTTAAAGGTGCCCTCCTCCTCCTCCTCCTCCTCCTCCTCCTCCTCCTCCTCCTCCTCCTCCTTCTTGAGACAAGGTTTCTCTGTGTGGCCCTGGTTGTCCTAGAACTCATTCTATAGACCAGGCTGGTCTTGAACTCACAGAAATCTGCCTACCTTTGCCTCCCAAGTGCTGGAATTAAAGGCACCAGCATTACCTGGCAAAGGTGTCTTCTTAAAAGACACATTCTTTTTCATTTATACAAATATGTGTTCATTGTGGGAAAAAGATATATTTGAATATACATGGAAATATGATATAATGTACATTATATATATCCCATAATCCCGCATACCAAAGATGGTGGGTGTTGCATTTTATAAATGCATCCGTTTCCTGTGAGGAAAATTAATCACATCTGCCAGTGGCTCTGGAACTTGGTTTCTCTGGAACTTGGTTTCTCTGGAACTTGGTTTCTCTGGAACTTGGTTTCTCTGGAACTTGGTTTCTTTGTAGCTCCAGTTGGTCTGGAACTCTTTATCCAGCCAAGGGCTACCTTGAGCTTCTTATCCTCCTGTCCTCTCTACCCCCTAAGTGTCGGGCTTACAGTTTACACCATCATGCCCAGTTTAGCCGCTGCTTGAGACTGAACCTCAGGGCTTCCTGTGTGCCAAGGAAACAGTGTAACCACTGAGCCATGCGGTCTCCAGCCACTGCATGGAAGTCACTCACTCAGCACGGATTGATCCCTCAAGGAGTGTGGAGCATGTAATGAAGACAAGTAAATCAAGTTTCTGGAATGAAATTAATAGTAATAACAGTGATAATGATAGTGATAGTAATAATGATAATGACAAAACAGGTTGAGAGAGGAGAGTTCATGTGAAGGGGGAATTAGAGAGAGGAGGAAGGGTCTAGGGGGATGCATCTCTCAGAGGTGACGCACAATTAATGCTAAGCAAACCGGGGAGGATGTCATGCAGCTGGGGAAGGGGGCTGGCACGTGACTCCATTCAGCCACGGAGCTATAGGTTTACGAGAACGGATCCTCAGTGCCATCATCAGGCCTTAAGGTGGGAGCTGGTGCATTAGACAGGGACGGGATAATATGGAGAGCTCCAAATATGGAGGGGCCCTTAAAGGGAAGGACAGGCTTCCTGGAGAGGACCATCATTAATTGCAAGGATGAGAGGGGCAGGAGGAAGCGAGAAAGTGGCCATGAGAGGGATGGCCCGGGAGGGGCGGACCAGAGCCTCTTCAGAGAGCAGCTCTCTTCAAAGCACTTCATGAGGCTACACCTACACCCTTCTAGAAACCTCTGGGCTAACCTCCTGAACATAGAAAAATCTGACTTTTAGAACCTCTATGCTGGGGTAGCATAGATGGGTAGCAGGTGATTTCACACCACGCGGTTTAGCTCCGCATAGTATGTGGGACAGAGCGCCCTGGGGAGCCAAGTATCATGAATTGAGCTGTAAGCGGCAGCACAGACCGATTTCTAACTCTGTCCAGAGAGAGCTGCAGGGGTGTGGGGGGATGTGGCTTAGTTTGGGCTGTGGGATCTGGCCTAAAGGTACAGGCTAAACCTGAAGAAAGGATCCACGAGGACATCTGAATAATAAAATATATGACCAAGTCAAATATTCAGATAATTTCTGCCTTTCCCACAGTCAGCCAGTAGAATATATAGTATACATTGAATATATATACATTAATCTTCTGAGGAACTTGAGTTTAAAAATCTATATTTTATTATTTTAAAATTACATGTATACATATGTATGTGCCTATGTGCAGGCATGTACACGGTGCCTGTGGGAGCTAGAGACATTGGATCCCCCTGAAGCCAAAACTGTAGGCAGTTGTGAGCCATCTGATGGTGCTGGGTCTCGAACTTGGATCCTATACAAGAGCCATGTGTCCAGCTCCAAGAACCTTGTTTTTTTTTTTTTTTTTTTAATTAAAAAAGTTTTAAAAAAACTTTCTTTTCTCATATATTACATCCTGACTGCAGTTTCCCTCCCTTGCCTCCTACCTCCCCTTTCCCCCAGATCCAAGACTGACCTCCCCTTAGAAAAGAACAGGCCTCCCAGGGACATCAACCAAACTCTACAAAATAATGTCACATTAAGGCTGAGTGAGGCAACCCAGAGGTAAAGAAGAGGTCCCATAAGTAGGCAGAAGAGTCAGGGCCAGCCCCCACTCCTACCACCAGGATCCCCTGAAGCACACCAAGGTAGTCAACCATAACATATACGCAGAGGACCTAGGTCAGATGCCTACAGGCCCCTTGATCTCTGTCAGCCCTCATGAGTCCCGGTCAGTTGATTTTGTGGGCTGCATTCTCATGACGGTGTCCCTGACCCCTCTGGTTCCTCTGATCCTTCCTCCCTCTTCTCTGCAGGACTTCCCACGCTCAGCCTAATGTTTGGCTATGGGACCCTGCATCTGTTCCCATCAATTGCTGGTTGAAGTCTCTCTAGTCCCTTTGATGATGATTCTGCTAGGCTCTGGTTCCAGAGCACTCTGTAGGCAGAACAGACTATATAGGTCAAAGATTTTTTTTGTGGCTGGGTTGGTGTCTCAGTCCCTCCACTTGAGGCCTTGCCTGGTTACAGGAGATGGCCGAGAACCTTGTTTTTAAAAATGCAGCTTCTTAATGAGAAGTTCTCCTTTACACCACAGAAGCAACATTTCCATTGCTGTATTTTGGTGAACCATTGCGCTTATAATTATGGCGTCTAGAAGACCCCACACACACCTGAATGCTACCTGAGTCTGCATTTTAATCCTTACTTGGAAACAGAGGTTATGATAGCTATATCTTAGAATACTTTGCGTCATTTTCTTCAACAATTACCTTTATTGAATGATAGCGTGCCAAGTTTACAGCAGAGCAGGTTAACTTTTGCATATTCTTTGAAAGTTAATTTATGTTATAAGTGACCTCCTTGCAGTGGCAACGCTACCGAAATATCAGGGATGGGGAACCTCATTTTTTACACGACCGGATTTCCAAACGGTCGACACACAGTTGGTGTGACTAAACCTATGCAGCGCCAGCCTGAGAAAAGTTTATCCACGCCTTTTAAAAGGTAGCTGAGTTGGCTTGGTGACAGCTCCTAGTGGATCTAGCAGAATCATAAGGACTTTACATTTTTTCAGTAGGCGAGAAGAAAGGAGAGGGGCTGCTGGAAACTTCTAGAAACAGAGCAGCAACTCACAACTTCAAATCTATTATCCCCTTAAATAAAATTCCTCCTCAAAGAGAGTGTTAACATAGCGAGAGTTATTATTATTATTATTGTTTTGTTCACACTGGGGCTGGACCTGTAGCTCAGTGGTTTTGTGCTCACCTGGCATGTGGAGGCTTAAGTATTCAGTCTCTAGCCCTACAAAAACAGAAACAAGGCAAGGTGCCAGTTCATTCAGCAAACATTGTATGTGACAACAGTGACGCTAGCAGTTTTGAGAGGCACCCTAACACCTTATGACTTAGCATAAAGTGGACTATCTGCTCAGAGCAAGTGGTATGATGTACTGGTTGTCTAGCTAGAGCTAGAGGCTCCCAGGGCTGCCAGTATTATTTTTCTATTATTGTATTTTATATGTAAG